>CM059582.1:86927500-87310000 GCA_030407085.1 Trichopria drosophilae | reverse complement strand
CTAATATCCTACAGGGTGGAGATAATAATAAGACGTTTGATTGTGATAATATTTCCATGTTTAATATTAAAGACGGCGAGGCAGCACAGATTTTCCATGAGCGTGATAAACTCGCTCGGTACATTCGAACGCTTCAACGATATCTTCATTTTTTCACCAAACAATTATATGATGAAAAACGAACAAACTTACAGAATGTCAAGGATATTAGCGATATTGAAGATAGTGCTCATATCAAGAATGAGGAGAATCAGCAGCAGCAGGAACAACAACAACAACATAAGCCGCCAAACAGTGGACAGGAAATTTCCGGAGCTCGAAATGAAGTAACGTCCAAGGAGAAGGATATGATTCCAATTGTTAGCTCCGAAATTCTAAAAAGTGTCCCTTTCTCGTATAGACCAAAAGCTTTGAAATTACTAAATCATCTACATCGCTCGAAACGTATTTCCTGGGACAGTGAAGGTATTGTAAGTGTCGACGGTTATGAACTTATCGGGTCTGACATTGTCGATCTCGTCAACGATGCAACACGTTCGCGAAAATCTGCACGACTAGTTGGTCGCGAAGAGTTTATCCGTGCTCTTCGTGCAGAACGTATCCCGCAACGTTCCGTCGGTAACAAATCTTTGTGGAACCTTGCGGCGACCCCGCGATTTGGTAAAAAAGCCCGAGATATTATAAACGCTGCGAGATTACGAAAAAACTTGTCGAAAAGTGTCGTCAGCGGCGAAGAAGAGGAGAAGGACAGTGAAAGTGAGAGAGAAATAGTGAAAACGCCACAACGCAAACACGATAAATCAGGACAGATGGAATGGCTGGACCTCGAAATGTAACGGAAAACGATCTCGAGTGCATCTACTACGATCCTTCACATCCCGTCGGCTACTCGGGTGCCCGAAATATTATTCCTTTCAAAAAGCATCGCTTTTCCGAGAAAAACATTCACGAGTGGCTAAATCAGCAAGATGCCTACACTCTACACAGGCCTATCAAAAGACGTTTTCAACGTTTAAGATATTCCGTTACAAATATTGACGACCTTTGGGAAGCCGATCTCGTAGATTTACGATCTCTGAAGACTTACAACGGCAATAAAAGCTACGTGCTTGTCGTCATAGATGTATTGAGTAAATATGTATGGGTCGAATCACTTCGAGATAAAAGCGCCCTTGAAGTTCTCGCCGGGTTTAAAAGAATTTTCGGTAGAAACGATGGTCGTATACCGGTCGTTCTTCAGACAGACCGCGGAAAGGAATTTATCGGTCAACCAGTGCAAAATGATCTACGTGAAATGGATATTCAGTTTCGCGTTACCCGTAGCAACCCCGATGTAAAAGCCGCAATCGTCGAAAGGTTCAATCGTACACTTAAGGAGCGAATATGGCGCTATTTCACGCATAAAAATACCAGGCGTTACGTTGATATTTTGCAAAAAATTACCGTTGCCTATAACAATTCTTTTCACACAAGTGTAAAAATGACACCGGCTTCAGTAACCTTATTCAACGCGCACATTGCACGTCAAAATATCGATTCCAGATTTCACTCGAAACGACGAAACAAATCATATCAATATGAAAAAGGTGATCACGTTCGAATCAGTAGTGCTAAAAACGCATTCAAGAAAGGCTACGAGCGAGGTTGGAGTGAAGAAATTTTTCGTATACAGTCTGTTTTAAAACGTCAAAATCTTTTCGTTTACGAGCTCAAAGACTTGAACGGCGAAGAGATTGAGGGTTATTTTTATCCGCAAGAACTAGGGTCAGTCTCGAAAGTCCGAACCGAACAAGAATTTAAAATTGAGCGTGTGATTCGTTCTAAAGGTCAAGGTGTGAAAAACAATACTTTGATAGTTGGGTCGGTTATCCCGAAGAATTCAATTCGTGGATCCCCGCCGCGAGTTTAAATAGTCTTTAAAATGCACCATTCGCAAATGGAAGAAATTTGTAGTTTTACCCAGCAACAGTAGCATGAAATATTTTCCCGATAATACAACGACAAGATTCACGACAGTTCTTCCCAAGGAAATTGAATTAACGGGAAACCGGTTAGTTGGATTATCAGAAATTCACGTACATTACAGTGTTGTACATATAAAACGTAATAATAATTCATTCACATTTAGAAGCTTGGAGAATGGGGCCGATGGACTGCAAGTTATCGATACAACCAGTGTTAATATTTCCGAAGGTTATTACAATAGTGTATCTGATTTCGTAGACGGAATCAACGATCGTCTAAAAGTTTTCTACGACCAATTTTCAGATGGAGTACACTTACAATTCAATTATGCAAATACACGCGGGGGCATCGTTTCTTCGTTTTGTACGCAAAAAGATTGTAAGAAATCACATTACGTTCTTTTTCACAGTTCGGTAAATAGGATTCTCGGACTTCCCGATATAGCGAACATTATTCCTGAAAAGGGGGAAGAAGCTGATAAGAAAAATCGAATACATCGGTACTACCCTGTTAGTTTGTCCCGTGCAATCCCCGATCAGTTATTAGTCTACACCGATATTTGTGAACCGAACATTGTCGGTGATTCGCAAGTGACTTTATTGCGAATTGTCAATATCGGTGGGAAAAATTATAATTACGGCGAAACTGTGGTAAGGCATTTTTTACCGCCCAATTACATTCCTCTTTTGTCGAAAAGATTTCGCGAAATTACAATAGATATAAGAGACCATGCAGGTTTACCAATACCATTCGAGTACGGAACGTTGACCGTCACTCTTCACTTTAAAAGACAATATTGAATGGGTCTACAATGTTGAATCATTACATAAAATTCTACGACGAACAGGCTGGTAATGGTCTTGGTGGTGGTGGAAACTTGTTCGGTAGAGGTCGACAAATTCGAAACGTTTATATCGGGTCTTTGGATCAGCGCGGTCATGGAATTGGAAGTTTTCTCGGAGGATTGTTTAGACGCATATTACCGTTATTAGGTAAAGGCGCTGCTGCAGTTGGTAAAGAGACCTTACGTGCTGGAATAAATGTAATCGAAGATGTCGGCGAGAAGAAAGTTTCATTCAAGGAATCGTTAAGAAATCGTGCAAAGGAATCTGGAAAAAACCTCACAGATAGAGCTAGAGAGAAACTTTCAAAAATTATGTCTGGTTCGGAATATAAAAGTTTATCAAAAATAGATCCTTCTCAGTATTTATCTGGTAATACGTTAGTGCATGTCACACAGCGGCGTCGCAGCACCCATAAATTACGCAAAACCAAATCGGGGCGTGTTTCGAAACGAAAGATAAACAGAGTGCGAGGGAAAACCAAAAAGAAGAGGAAGAAGCCGTTAAAGAAGAAGAAAAAAACTCGGAAGAGAAGGATGACAAATAACGGAAAGTTTAGAAAGCGAAAACGTAATACTGATTCGAACGACATATTTAGATAAAAATAGAAATAATCTCTTTCCTCCATTCACATTCGTGCGAGTGCATGAAATCCGAGCTTGACCTCTTCACGCTACCCTCGACACAAACGACGATCAAGAGCTCGCACTGGGTACACTACAAACCTGTATCTTCCTTAACAGATCGAACGATAATTTCTCCGAATTACCTGCAAATTCGCGAAAGACAAATTCATACCTCTCCGAGCATCATGACGGGATCGAGTGGTTCGACGGTGAATCAGACACGTGTAAAGTATTTCACACACTTCAAGAAATCACGCGTCATGCCAGTCGCATTTACGTATGCGGATATAAAAAAAAAAATTACTGGAGAAAATTATTATGAGACCTTTCATAAATTTAGAAGAAAATCCGGACGCGCCAACATTCACCGAAATTCGCTCGAATGAAACGTTCTGTATTTATCACGGAATCAGAGTGTCTGACAAATACTCGTGCGCCCTGAATAATGCTGTAAACTTACGAGGATGGCTAATTTCGCGCAAATCCGCTTCTAACAACAACAACAACAACAACAACAACAACAACAACAAAATCAACAACAACAACATCAACGACAACAACAGCGACAAAGATAAAAGTGAAGACTGGGATTCGTCGCCTTCGACGTCGTCGTCGTCGTTATTGTGTGTTTCTACAGAAACTAGTTTCAGTTTCGCAACCGGCGATTGCAGTTCGGAGGTGCCAAACAAAATCGCCAATGAATTCGAAACAACTGTTACGATCCCTCCGATACATCCAAGGGCATACGAAAGGCGTCTATCCGGCAGATCTGATTTCTCTGGTGTGGACGAAACCTCCGGTAATAATCGCTAACACGGACGATAAAACAAAACCAGGCTCGCACTGGTTAGCATTTTATGTCGACGAATTTTCTAATGGGATCTTCTTTGACAGCTATGGATCGCCTCCATTCATCACGCATCATATTCGCCGCCTCCGACGCAATTTATGACAATCCGATGGAGCGACAAGTGTCTTCAGAGCGTTACTTCTTCTGTGTGCGGTCAATATTGCCTTATGTTTTTATATACTATGTCTAACGGGTATGGTTTATATGATTTTCACCAGAATTTCTCTACTGACACTAGAAAAAACATTTACGTTGTGAACAAGTGGTACGATCAATTTTTGAGAAAATATCAATGTTCTACTAATACTAAAAATGAAACATGTACTAATTATCCGCCTAATTATGGCGGACAATATAATAACAAATGTATCCAATCTTGTACGTTTAAAATGTGCTATGTTTGAATAAAATGTCAAATAGTTTTGAAAAAACGGCGTCACGTTTCGACTCGCTACTCATTTCCTTTTGGGTACAAACAGTAAAGTAGATCACAATTGTAGCACACTTAGTAATTGTAAAATTTTGTACATACAAAAGATTTATCGTTTTTTGTGGAAAATTATAAATATAAGAGGTTGAACATATATGTAATCGAATTAATAAGAATAAGAATAATGAAAAATTATTACAATATTTTATTTATCCTTACGATTGAACGCAAGTACAGATCATTCATCCGTTAATACAAGGTCTACGTAATATGTAGGACCTCCTACATATTACGCAACATATTTCCCCGTTGCTTGTCGACTCTACTCATAGGAATTCTTCGTATCTTCTCTTTCGTATTTTCAACGTCTTATCTCACCTTCGTATTCAAATTTTTCCTAGAAAACTGGGTCCCCTCGAGTAAAAACCATGTGTGTGCTTCAACGTCGTATGAAATCACAGTGTCTCGGTTTCGACTTACAAGCGGACTGACACGTGCGCAACAAGTATATAAAGGTCATCGGCGTTATGTATTGATAAATCTTAATAAATAATAAGGAGGAGTGGGGGCTGAATGATCATAAGAAGCCAAATACGAAAACTAACAAATAGTCGTCGAGAGGTCGTTGAACCATGACCTACCTCACGTTCCGGCCAAAGGTACCCCGCACGTTTTTGTATACGTCAGAATATTGACAAAGCGAACCAGATGGTGGTAGTGTTATTTGCGACCATAAATTGATAGGTATCTGGCTTTAATTACCCAATTAACATTATTTAGTGACATTTTTATTATTTGTTTTGAAATTAATTACCCATTAATAACCATTATCACCTCTTTATGAGTTTATTAACCCATGACCTATCTCAAGATTCGTCTGCCGGCCACGCGTAGCAGCCAGAGGTACCCCGTACGTTTTTGTTTACGTTAGTCTATTGACAAATCGTACAAGGCGGGAGTAGTGTTATTTACGATCATAAATTGATACGTATCTGGCGTTAATCACTCAATTATCATTATTTATTGACATTTTTATTATTTGTTTTGACATTAATTAGCCATTAATAACCATTAACACATCTTTATGAGTTCATTAACCCATGACCTATCTCAAGATTCGTCTGCCGGCCACGCGTAGCAGCCAGAGGTACCCCGTACGTTTTTGTTTACGTTAGTCTATTGACAAATCGTACAAGGCGGGAGTAGTGTTATTTACGATCATAAATTGATACGTATCTGGCGTTAATCACTCAATTATCATTACTTATTGACATTTTTTATTATTTGTTTTGACATTAATTACCCATTAATAACCATTAACACCTCTTTATGAGGTCATTAACTCCTGACCTATCTCAAGATTCGTCTGCTAGCCACGCGTAGCAGCCAAAGGTACCCCGTACGTTTTTGTTTATGTCAGACTACCGACCTACTTCAAAAGGCGGCTACAGGGATATTTACGGTCATAAATTATTTTTTCTGATATTAATTACCCAATTAACATTATTTATTAACGTTTTTATTGCTTGTTTTGACATTAATTACCCATTAATAACCATTATCACCTCTTTATGTCATTAACCCCTGACCTATCCCAAGGCGCGCGTGCCGTCTGGCGCCAGACCTACCTCAAGGTGGAGGAGTGGGGGGTGTTTACGTCTCGCTATCGGTACCCCTATACTACTCATGCCGTAGACGAGGGATTCACCATCGTCCGAGCGTGTAATGCATTTCCGCCCGTTGTACACACGATTTTTTTTGTCACACCTGTCGACAAAAATGCCACCTTACTGGCCGGTAGTGCGTGGCGGGCGGTAAAAATTGAAAAACGCCCGTGCGCATGCGCAGTTGCGTCGTCGGCCATAAATGGCAACTTTCCGTTCGCTTAACCTGCATGGAAATTGTGGCAGTTTTGTGCAGGTGTGGCAAAAAATTATTTTTTGTGCCGTTTTTGTGCACCGACCAAAGCAAGTGAAAGTTGACTCTACTGCATTATTTATAATGAGAAGCAATATTGTTTTTAATACTGCTTGCGTTTCCATTCACTGCTGTCCATGTATAAAATTAATGATTTGTGGAACTAATGAATATGAAATAAGTACAGGAATTATAAATACGTGAAGGCTTCTTAGATGTTTATCTTATCTGTAAGATTTCGATATGCTTATTGTAATGGGGGATGTTGTAATATTATATTGTATTCCAACCCTCTCCGTTACACGGGGCCTATAAGTATTCAATTTCATGCAATAAAGTGCCCTAGTAAAATGTCATATTAATCAATTTATTGATGAAAATTGAACCAAATTAAATCCTTCGGTCCGATTCATGGTGTAGGTCGGAGTAAGATATTGAGGCATTTTAGCATACGTCTATTGAGAAAGATTCCTAGTCTATTATTATTTATTTATCACATTTATTCAAATCAATGATAATCAAAATTGTTAGTAATATTAAATTTAGTACTTACAAAAGATTTCACATTGCTGGTTAAATGCCAAATCAAAATTATTGAAGCTTTCGAGATCTTCAAAAGGCATTCTAGGTAGAATAGACAAAGTTTCTAGAGAGTTTGCAATTTCCCCGTTACTTTTTGAATTTATTATCTCCGATCGAATGTTTCCCAATTTTTTTTCAATATCGTACAATATGCTTCTTTTGCTGTTTTCGATTTTCTTTAATAAAGATTGCTCTAGTTCAGCCATCTAATTCATCACGTCAACTGTGGTAAAATTTGTATTAGTAACAAAACACGACATTGACATAATATTGGAAGTAACTCACCACAAGAAGGATTAAAATCATTTTCTTTATTTTTATTGTTACATTTTCTTTTCTTTATTTCAGGCTCTTCAATTTCAGCTTCGTGTTCTGAAGCTTCACGGTACTCAGAGTTCCCAAAAAAATACTTGATCCTAAATAGAGCTATTTTAGAATAATTAAAAAATAAAAAATATTTTCAAAAAATAATACGTTCTTATTTAGTTATGCAAGAAGCTTTTATTTGTTATAAAATTTATTATACTTCTTGTAATTTTTATTATTATTTACAAGGTGGCGAATTATTCATTACCTTCCTTATTATTTTGATTATTGGGAGAAAGGTCGTTATTTCCTTTCTGTATTCGTGAAAATTTCGGATGTGAATTGCCACAACACGGACTTATTTTATTATTTTTGTTATTTTTATTGTTAGATTTTCTTTCCTTTTCATCAGGCTCTTCACCTTCAGCTTGGTGTTCTGAATCATCACTGTACTGAGTATTCCCTACACATAATTAATTCTAAATAGAGTGATTTCATAATACTTGAAAAATAAACCATATTTACAACATTTACGGTTAATTTCCGGTAACCACAAATTTTATTTCAGAAATCCTTCAGAGGCATCCAAAAGTATAAGAAAAGACCTTTTAAATGCATTTTTGGAATTGTCCCAACGATTTTTTTGTTGGTAAGTTATTATGTTTTGAAGTTGCGCTCTGAGCGTCCTGTTCACAAACTGTTCAATAGGCGAATGCAGGCGTAGCCGCGTTAAGATTCAATGTCCATTTTAAATTGCTTATCTCAGACAAAGAATAATCTATTGTTTTCTTCTTCCCAATAATATTTTTTTTTTTTTTAAGTTTAAATTCACAGAAATTGTTAAGAAGCATTATTTATTTGATAACAAATTAATAACAATATTTTTCCGCGTCAAAAGGATTGAAGTTTAGTTAGTAATCAATTTTGACTGCAAGTTGTAAATCTTCTCATTATTTTGATTTTTTGTATATTACATAAAAAATAGCTGTTTTGTTTTGTTCTTATTTATTACAAAAGAATTTTGAATTGAGTTTAGCGTTATCCATCCTGCACCACGTGGAGGTACCACTTCGTTACAGGACTAACCCATCATTAGGATGGGGGCACCGACACCAGGAATCTATTTAATTTAAATATTTCTAATTAAAGGACTTACCCATCATTAGGATGGAGGCACCAACACCAGGAATCTATTTTATTATATGAATGTATATATATATATATTAAGGTGTATCGAATTTTTTAAAATCGAAGTGAGTAGTGATAAAACGATAGTTTAAGATGCCCTATTCACGAAAAAAAATATCTAACATTCGCGCATGCGCGTCAAAAACGTCGGTTTTTGGGTGTTTTTTTATTATTTTTCCTGTAACTTTGCGATTTTTTTTTCCTTGACTTTTTTTATCTTAAATTGTGCCCAGAGTATGCATCTTTAAGACCCAAATTACAACAAAAATCTTGAAATTTTGCGCCTCTGAAAAATTGCTAAATATGACCATTTTTGCCCCGTAACGATAATCCGCTATAGCAAACCTGGTAAAAAACTGACTATTCGAAAAAATAATATTTGACAATATGATTTTGATGTATTTTGGTCTCCTGATTACAAATATGATGCCAGAAATTGCCGCTCGTTAACATTTCGGCCGCTATCTTGAAAAAATAGCAAAAAATACGTGATTTTTTTCAAGTTTTTTTGCATTTACATATTGGAATAGTATTTTATGTAACAGGCGTACGGTTTTCTCGGCATTATGTTTGTTTTGAAGATCTAAAACTAGTCATTACTGATGAGCAGCTACATTATCATCCGCGGACGATAATGTAACATTATAGTCCTATGCGCATGCGCACTTGTTCATGATGTAACATTAAGTACCTGTGCACTTGCGCATTCAGTATTCTTCTATCGACTTGCGCCGACGCTTGGTGCATCGTTTACCTAGGAAACCATAGTCCTGTTACATAAAATATCGCTTGTAACATGTAACTAAAACCATTCTGGTCGTCGCATGCGTGTTCTCGGTACTCGTTGGCGCGCTATCGCTGCGACTCGAACCGGGAACACCATACTCGGACCAGAATGACAGTTTTAGTTCCATGTCACACAATATACTATTTTATTACAAGGCCGTAAAGGGTGGATTTCGCGGCCTCGTGTGATCGGTCGATACTCGGACGGGCTTCGCCAGGCCTCGCAAGCTGCGATCACTTTCGCGTAAACGATGCACCAAGCGTCGGCGCAAGTCGATAGAAGAATACTGAATGCGCAAGTGCACAGGTACTTAATGTTTATGTTAAATGCAATTTAACGCTCATTAAACACCTTAAATTTTTAAAGTTTAAAATCATATTCTCAACAATTTCTTTGTATTGAACATCCTTTTTATTACCTAAAAACTTCTCAACAACGTTTTTAAAGCTACACCATGCCTTTCTCTCGAGTACATTCATCGATTTAACAAAATTTTGATCTTTCATTAGGGATCGAATTTGAGGTCCATCAAAAATACCCGCGTTCAATTTAGCATCCGATAAATTTGTAAATTTTAGGCAAATATATTGAAAGCATTCCCCCTCTTTATTTAAAGCTTTTACAAACTGCTTCATTATTCCAAGCTTTATATGTAATGGAGGCAATATGATTTTGTTTCGATCAACTAAATTCTTTTTTATTATATTTTTTACACGAAGTTGCAAGCTTTCTCTTGGTGGCCACTTATAGTCTGTGTAATGTTTATCTCGAGCACGGCTATCCCACTCGCACAAAAAACAAGGGAATTTCGCGAACCCCGATTGCTGCCCTAGCAACATAGATACGACTTTTAGGGCTCCGCATATAAGCCATTTGTGTTCATAGTATTTAATTTTATCCAGAAGAAGTTCCAAATTTTCGTACTTTTCTTTCAAGGTCACCGAATGTGCAACTGGTATAGGTGCTAAAATATTGCCGTTATGCAATAACACGGCTTTTAGACTTCTGTTTGATGAGTCTATAAAAAGTCTAAAGTCATTTGATTCATACATACTTCCTAGTTCTTGAAAGCATCCTTCTACATTGCAACAATGTTTGTGTGACAACTGTTTCTATACAACGTAACATTAACACCAGGATTTAATCCACCTTTTTCTTTGAACCTAGAGGCTAGTAGTTCTGACTACTCTTTAGAGAGACCTAAATCTCGTACGAGATCATTCAATTCACTTTGAGTATAAGGTTGAAACTTCTGTATGATTTTAGACGATGTCGAAGTAGATGATTCAAAATCGGAATCAGCAGCTACATGCATTTTCATTTTCTACGTCAGAATTTTCTTGTGTTTGGTCACCAACATCATTCATTAGGTGCGCAACAGGTCGAGTAACTGTTGTCACATTCGGGTACACTATGTTCATTTTATTTTTACTATGAACCCTTGTACATCAGACAAACAGAAATAACAGTCAGTTAGATGGTTAGTGGGCATCCTCCACTTCATTGGCGCACTAAATTGTACGGCTTTTTTATTACCTGTATTCCAACGAGTTAAAGATATATCACAAGAATTGCATAGTATATGCGGAACCCATGTTTTATCTTGATTACGTACGGTTATGCCAAAACAGTTATAATATAATGTTTTTCTCTTTTCATTTATAGATCTTCTATATTTACCAACTTCAAAATTTCTACATATCTAGCAAAATGCATCCGAGCCAATTTTAGAAGAATATTTCGAAGCCATCTTTACGTAACAACAGCAATCGGAAATGCAAGCCAAACAGTAATTTAGAAATAAACAAGTGATTTCTCGGTCTATACGGCATTGTACTTAATGTAAATAAAGGAAAAAAGGAAATATAAATATGCGTCGTTCTAATATGAACGCAACGCGAATGTTTACATAACGGAAGCATATATGGCCAGAAAAATATATTTAACTATTGAATAAGAGAAAACAAAACCCCACCTGTTATTTAATTTGCAAAATTATTATGTTAAAAAAGGCGTTTCGCACTTGGCCGCTGGTTGTGCTCTTCAGCAGGGATCCAGCAGCCGTACCCTGGACGCGATCATTAAAATTTTGGGGAGAAAACTCGAACAATTAATACATTTATAAAATCAAAAATAAGTTCCGAGCGAAGAGAGCGGCAACACTTATATTTGCTTCAACTGAATAAAGCAAATGAGACTAATTTTTCAAATTTAATTTACGGGGAGAACAGAGCACGTTTAGAAATGCCAATCAAAACTTAAAAATGTAAAATTAGCTTTAGTGAGGGAAACCGAGAGACACTGGGGCCACACACTTTATAACCACACTATTTCACTATGCACACGAAATAAGGATGGGACCCTCATCCTCGTCTACAGGAAAGAACCCAGTGTTTGATGCACCACGTTCGGACGTCTACTACACGCAATTGCCTTGAATCGCAGTGGTGCGCTGTCAAGTTCCTGGCGTAATCAGGATCTCATCCTCGTCGGCAGCTCTTCTTCCTGACGACAAAAAATAATCACAAAGCATCATTTTCAAAATTAATAATAAATATTTGTAGGTATTTTGAAAACTAACCTGACTCCAAATGGCGCTTGTAAGGTATTCAATGGTACACTTTTGGATGTGGACAATGTTGATGTAATATTGATATTGAATAAAACAAGAGAATACCTACGTTCCTGATATTCGCTTTGAGCTCCATCTCACCGAAAACCGCGGAACTGATATACGTCAAATATTTCGCTTGTGCTGCCAAATTAATTTGCATAAAAATGGGTTCAATGTAATCCGTGAATTGTCAGGAATGAGCCTCCACTCCGTTTTGTGCGATAGCGTTATCAAAACTATGCAATAAGCGTTTTTATCGTAACGACTAACACATCTACACATCATGCACGTGTAACGTGAAAAACAGGCCAATTTTATCCATTTTTTTTTATTATGCGACAATCGTTGCGCCAATATCGAAGTGGTCGTTCATTCTACGGGAATAATAGCTTATAAAAAACACCCTCAATAATATAAAAATTTTAAATTAAAGGCGTAATCTGCAAAGGAGTTTTACTTCCGGTTTGGTAGTTCCACAATGGCCACCGCGGCGCTCAGAGGCTTCAGAAGAACACCCTTAACAAATGCTAAAGAAATAAAATTATGGCATGTTTAAATATGTCCTTATTATTTTTTCTGGTTAACATAACCAGAATTCTTGTTAATTTCATGAGAAGGAAATAATAAGGGCATATTTAATCGTATCTTTGGTTAACATAATCAGTATTTTTTTTCCAGTGCATTTAATTACGATAAATAATAACGTAGCAAAAATTACGTTAACTATATTCAAATTTATTAAAAATAGATATTTTTGGAATAGTTAAAGTTTGTCTTTAAAATAGTAATTAGTATGGTACAATTTTCAAGAAAAATGTTCTCTGTAGAATCACTAAATACAAATTTATACTTTATTTAAAAAAGGTTATCCCGGACATATTTTTATTTACGAGTATATTATCAATATTTTCAGATCAAACTTCTGACGAGTATAGTGACAATTCACAGTATTCGACAATTTCAAATCCGAAATTATCACGAAAACAGACAGAAACCGATATTTCATTGAAAGGTAATGAATAATAAGTCAAGTGGTAAATAATAGCAAAAATCACAATAAATTTTCTTACAAACTTGTTGCCTAACTAAATAAGAACATATTATTTTTTGTAGATATGGTTTATTTTTTAAGTATTATGAAATCACTCTATTTAGAATTAATTATGTATAGGGAATTCTGAGTACAGTGATGATTCAGAACACCAAGCTGAAGGTGAAGAGCCTGATGAAAAGGAAAGAAAATCTAACAATAAAAATAACAAAAATAATAAAATAAATCCGTGTTGTGGCAATTCACATCCGAAATTTTCACGAATACAGAAAGGAAATAACGACCTTTCTCCCAATAATCAAAATAATAAGGAAGGTAATGAATAATTCGCCACCTTGTAAATAATAATAAAAATTACAAGAAGTATAATAAATTTTATAACAAACAAAAGCTTCTTGCATAACTAAATAAGAACGTATTATTTTTTGTAAGTATTTTTTATTTTTTGATTATTCTAAAATAACTCTAATTAGGATCAATTATTTTTTGGGAACTCTGAGTAAAGTGAAGATTCAGAATACGAAGCTGAAATTGAAGAGCCTGGAATAAAGAAAAGAAGATGTAACAATAAAAATAGAGAACATGATTTTAATCCTTCTTGTGGTGAGTTACTTCCAATATTATGTCAATGTCATGTTTTGTTACTAATACAAATTTTACCATAGTTGACGTATGCTAAAATGGTGGTTAATTTATTTATTTTTCGTGGAGATTAATTTTCATCTTCTCCATACTAGAACTTGCCTCAATATCTTACTTCGACCTACACCATGAATCAGACCGAAGTATTTAATTTGGTTCAATTTTCGGCAATAAATTGAATAATATGACATTTTAAGAGAACGGGTAAGTTTGCCCGGACAGAAATGAAAAACGCATGCCCATCAAGGTTCATGGCGCGCGTTTCGAACGAGTTCGTATTTTACCCTAAAGAGGGTACCAGTGCACCGTTCCCCACACACACACACACACATTTACGATTTAGTCTATCCGTGCGTGCTATTTTTGAAAGCATAACTAGTAGGTTATATTTACTTTTTTTACAAATGTTTCCACTTTTTTAAATGAAAGTTGTTTTACGTAAGTGAAAAGGAAGAGAAAAAGAAGAAAGTTAAGACTATTAGATAAGTATATTTATTTATTGTCGTAATAACTATGCTATATAGGTACAAAATTAGGATACGGTTCTTTCCAGAATTTTGTGATTATTTACAGATAGATGAAGAATAAAATATCATCAAAGTAACAAATACCTTAATTTTCTTGGGCTTGGAATTTAGACAATGGTCTTCTGAGATTGTCACCAGTAGATTCCTGGACTGTTAAATGGTAAGAAAATATATTTTAAGGAAATATGTAAGGCGACAAATGTATTTTACGCGTCAAAAGTAAATAAATTATAATCTGCCACCGGTCTCAAATTATGCAAAAAACTTTATACGTCAAAAGTAAATATATTATAATCTTCTATCGGTCTGAAATTATGCAATAAACTTTATACGTCAAAATTAAATTGCTTCTCCCGGTTACAAATTATGCAAAAAACTTTATACGTCAAAAGTAAATATATTATAATCTTCTACCGGTCTCTAATTATGCAAAAAACTTTATACGTCAGAAGTAAATATATTATAATCTTCTACCGGTCTCAAATTATGCAAAAAACTTTATACGTCAAAAGTAAATTGCTTCTACCGGTCTCAAATTAGGCAAAAAACTTTATACGTCAAAAGTAAATATATTATAATCTTCCAGCGGTCTCAAATTATGCAAAAAACTTAATACGTCAAAATTAAATTGATTATAATCTTCCACCGGTCCCAAACTATGCAAAAAACTTTATACGTCAAAAGTAAATATATTATAATCTTCTATCGGTCTGAAATTATGCAATAAACTTTATACGTCAAAATTAAATTGCTTCTCCCGGTTACAAATTATGCAAAAAACTTTATACGTCAAAAGTAAATATATTATAATCTTCTACCGGTCTCTAATTATGCAAAAAACTTTATACGTCAGAAGTAAATATATTATAATCTTCTACCGGTCTCAAATTATGCAAAAAACTTTATACGTCAAAAGTAAATTGCTTCTACCGGTCTCAAATTAGGCAAAAAACTTTATACGTCAAAAGTAAATATATTATAACCTTCCAGCGGTCTCAAATTGTGCAAAAAACTTTATACGTCAAAAGTACATATATTATAATCTTCCAGCGGTCTCAAATTATGCAAAAAACTTTATACGTCAAAAGTACATTGCTTCTACCGGTCCCAAATTAGCCAAAAAACTTTATACATCAAAAGTAAATACATTATAATCTTCTATCGATCTAAAATTGAGCAAAAAACTTTAGACGTCAAAAATAAGATCATGCTAGTCTTCTAACGGTCTGAAATTCAGCAAAAAACTAGATTAAAGAAAAATAAATTAATTATAATCTTCTAACGATCTATAATTAAACAAATTTAATAACTTTAATTACCCTGGAATTGATTATTCGGCATTCAAAGTGTCGTCCACTATACAAGAACAGGATTTTTTAAACTTTTATGTAAATAGTGGTTATTTTCACGAAATAAACGAGCCCACGCGAATGCGAGCACAACAAAACCCGTCTTGTTTGGACCTACTTTTTACAAATGAAGAAAATTTAATCACAGATATACAATATTTAGCACCAATCGGAGCAAGTGATCATGTGTGTATTATAGCTAGTGTACAAATTGAAGTGGGAAAGGCGGAAATAGACACTCCCTCGATCCAAAAAAGTTACAGGAATATAGATTGCGATAAAATATGGGAGAGAGTTACTACGGAACTATCTAAAATAACTACATCATACTCAGGCGAAGTGGTCGAACTGTGGGATAATATCAAAAGGGAAGTATATCCTATTATTGAGAAAGCAGCCTCAACCAAATCAGTAGCCGTACCTGGTAAAGATAAGCCATGGATAAATATGAATGTTAAATCGGCAATACATGATAAAATTAAAGCATGGAAGATTTGGAAACGGATTAGCACTGCGGCTAATTTTGTATTATATAAGAAAGCTCGTAATATTAGTATTGCAAAAGTCCGAGAGAGTAGAAGACACTACGTTAGAAAACCTAATTACTAAGGGGCCAAAACCTTTCTACAATCATTTACGTCGTTCCTTCTCTACAAAAATATCGATTCCTAGTCATATGACTGACTCCTTAGGGCAAAAAACCAATAACCGTTCCAATATTGCTGATATCTTAGCAAACCAGTTTGACAGTGTATATGTGCCAAATTGGACAGCGCCAGTACCAGTGTGTGATGTCATACCCAGGGTTCATGACACTTTGGAAGATGTAATATTCACTGCTGAAGACATCGAGAGGTATTTGGCTAACATGAGAGACGACACATCACCTGGACCAGATGGTATCCATCCAGTTCCATTGAAAAGGCTTAGGGCAGTGTTCGCCCCTGTGCTTGCAATATTAATGACTTCTAGTTTTCGATCTGGTGTATTACCAAGTGACTGGCTTGAAGCACTGGTAAC
This sequence comes from Trichopria drosophilae, assembly GCA_030407085.1. Taxonomy (NCBI): domain Eukaryota; kingdom Metazoa; phylum Arthropoda; class Insecta; order Hymenoptera; family Diapriidae; genus Trichopria; species Trichopria drosophilae. Next base: position 87,293,304 of record CM059582.1, on the reverse strand, counting down.
GCCAATTTATAAAAAAGGAGACAAATTGTGCCCAGCAAATTACAGACCGGTATCTCTTACATCGATAATATGTAATTGTACGGAGAAGAAAATAGCGGAAGCAATAAGGTTATTTTGTGTAACAAATTGTATTATCCCATCTCAGCAACGTGGCTTTGTACCAGGAAGATCAATTACGACGAATATGCTAGAGGCATTCCACGCATGGTCATCTATGCATGACAAAGGTGAATCACTAGACATTGTCTTCCTAGACTATGCAAAAGCGTTTGATAAGATATCCCATGCACACTTACTAAGCAAATTGGAGCATTTGGGCATTAGGGGACGACTTCTCAAATGGATCGAAGCCTATCTGACTGATAGAACATTTAGAGTGAGGCTAGGACCAGTGATATCGTCGAAAAGACAGGTGTGTAGTGAAGTTCCTCAGGGGTCGGTTCTAGGCCCAATATTGTTTATACTATATGTGGCTGATATGCCTGGTACGTTATCTGTTCCAATACTCCAATTTGCTGATGATACCAAGGTTTTTGGAAACCCTCATAAAGATGATTTACAAAGACAGTTGAATCGCCTGAATGACTGATCGCAAAGGTGGAAACTGCAGTTGAACACTGACAAATGTGTGGTGATGCATGTGGGAAAGAAAAACCCAAAGAAAAGTTATTATCTGGATGGAACTCAGCTAAAGGTAGTTTCAGAGCAATGTGATTTAGGCTTAGTTATATATAATAACCTTAAATCGAATTCCCACATTGGGTTTACGGTTAAGAAAGCAAATTCGTTAATGTATAGCATTCGCAAATCATTCAAGTATATTTCGCAAGCAACGATAGAAATAATTATTAAAACATATATTCGTCCACTGTTGGAATTTGGAAACGTAGTATGGTCTCCTTATTTCGAGGCAAACATCAAACTACTGGAAAAAGTTCAGCGACGAATAACAAAGATACCGACAGGCTTACGAAATCTAAGATACGAGGATCGAATAGAAGCTTTACACTTAGATACGTTGGAACATCGAAGAAGAAGAGGAGACCTTATTGAGACATATAAGTATTTAACTGGATATTACCATGTCACCACTCCAGGATTTTTCAAGAGGTCGCAAAATCTTCACTTACAGGGTCATAGGCTAAAGCTAGGGTGTAGCGTGTTCAAGAAGAACCCATTTAAGAATGTGTTGGCTAATCGAGTTGTAAATGACTGGAATGCCTTGCCAAAACTCGTGATAAACTCTACGTCTGTGAATATATTTAAGAATCGTTTAGATGGTTCTATGAGATCACTTTAAGACTGTTACTTACATATGTATATATACTTAAATTTCTTTATAGCATGTGCAATTTAAAATTGTAAAATTCAGCAAATAAGCTTAGAGCTTACTTCTGTAAATGTTTAATAATAATAATAATAATAATAACTTTATTCTTAAAACAAATTAATTCTAACCTTTTATCGGTCTCGAAATAAACAAAAAACTAAAAGATCAGAATAAACAAATTACAATTTAAAAAATTTTTTGAAAATCTTTATTGCATTGAATTTTACACTTATGCAGATGTGTGCACACACACACACACACACACACACACACACACACACACACACACACACACACACACACACACACACACACACACACACACACACACACACACACACACACACACACATATTGTTGAGAGAGAACACTTGCAGGGCTGATCCAGCATTGTTCATACATTTGGAGACACTGTAAACAAACACAAAAATTTGCTGTAATATCATCCGATGGGACCGGTAGAAGATTATAATCAATTTACTTTTAACGTATAAAGTTTTTTGCATAATTTGAGACCGGGAAAAGCAATTTAATTTTGACGTATAAAGTTTTTTGCATAATTTCAGACCGGTAGAAGATTATAATATATTTACTTTCGACGTATAAAGTTTTTTGCATAATTTGAGACCGGGAGAAGCAATTTAATTTTGACGTATAAAGTTTTTTGCATAATTTCAGACCGGTAGAAGATTATAATATATTTACTTTTGACGTATAAAGTTTTTTGCATAGTTTGGGACCGGTGGAAGATTATAATCAATTTAATTTTGACGTATTAAGTTTTTTGCATAATTTGAGACCGCTGGAAGATTATAATATATTTACTTTTGACGTATAAAGTTTTTTGCCTAATTTGAGACCGGTAGAAGCAATTTACTTTTGACGTATAAAGTTTTTTGCATAATTTGAGACCGGTAGAAGATTATAATATATTTACTTCTGACGTATAAAGTTTTTTGCATAATTAGAGACCGGTAGAAGATTATAATATATTTACTTTTGACGTATAAAGTTTTTTGCATAATTTGTAACCGGGAGAAGCAATTTAATTTTGACGTATAAAGTTTATTGCATAATTTCAGACCGATAGAAGATTATAATATATTTACTTTTGACGTATAAAGTTTTTTGCATAATTTGAGACCGGTGGCAGATTATAATTTATTTACTTTTGACGCGTAAAATACATTTGTCGCCTTACATATTTCCTTAAAATATATTTTCTTACCATTTAACAGTCCAGGAATCTACTGGTGACAATCTCAGAAGACCGTTGTCTTAATTCCAAGCCCAAGAAAATTAAGGTATTTGTTACTTTGATGATATTTTATTCTTCATCTACCTGTAAATAATCACAAAATTCTGGAAAGAACCGTATCCTAATTTTGTACCTGTATAGCATAATTATTACGACAATAAATAAATATACTTATCTAATAGTCTTAATTTTCTTCTTTTTCTCTTCCTTTTCACTTACGTAAAACAACTTTCATTTAAAAAAGTGGAAACATTTGTAAAAAAAGTAAATATAACCTACTAGTTATGCTTTCAAGAATAGCACGCACGGATAGACTAAATCGTAAATGTGTGTGTGTGGGGAACGGTGCACTGGTACCCTCTTTAGGGTAAAATACGAACTCGTTCTCCATTTTAATAGGGCACTTTATTGCATGAAATTAAATACTTATAGGCCCCATCTAACGGAGCGGGTTGGAATCCAATATACTATTACAACATCCCCCATTACAATAAATCTATCGAAATCTTACAGATAAGATAAACATCTAAGAAGCCTTCACGTATTTATAATTCCTGTACTTATTTCATATTTATTAGTTCCATGGACAGCAGTGAATGGAAACGCAAGCAGTATTAAAAACAATATTGCCTCTTATTATAAATAATGCAGTACAGTCAACTTTCACTGGCTTTGGTCGGTGCACAAAAATCGGCACAAAAATTAATTTTTTGTCACACCTGCACAAAACTGCCACCTTTCCGTGCAGGTTAAGCGAACGGAAAGTTGCCTAGGTTAATATCTTATAATAATTAATCTGTTCGAAATTTAGTCGGGGTCTATCCGACGCCACTGCTGAGAGAGCACTCACTGCCGAAATTTCGTCAGGCTGTATAAGACACCGCTGCTGAAGGAGAACTCACTGTTCGAAATTTAGTCAGGGTCTATCCGACACCGCTGCGGTAGGAGAACTGGCTGTGAAATTAAGTCGGGGTCTATCCGACACCGCTGATGAAGGAGCACTAACAGTTATAAATTTATTCGGGGTCTATCCGACACCACTGCTAAAAGAACACTCACTGCTCTGCTTGAGGGAAATCTTTTTTTATCTGTTTATGTGTTGGCGTGTAGACATTGTCCCACGTGGAAATTTTAGTAGTTGAATCGATGACAAATACTCGATGGTATTTTGGGAGTGGGCGTGGATGTAAAGGTTCGTAGTTTAGAATGTGATAAGGTGAACGTGAGAATTGGATTTTTTCTGATGAGTCCCACGCGGATACGAATGATAAACCAGATGTTTACTTTGTCTGATAATAAGAAATACTTCGTGGAAATTTTAGAAACTGGGAAAGATCGGTGTCGAAATGTCCGGTGACATGGCCCTAAGATTTATGGACAAACCCCTTGTTTTGCTAGTTTGGAATAATGACGTCAAACATAAGAGATCGGTGAAATTCAAAAATAAAAACGTTTTTGTGCATCGTGCGTTAAGTGCTAGCTAATAAAGAATGTTCATTGATGAAATAGTAGATCTCTAAATCAGATTGCCATGGTTGTTGGGTATTTCCTACAACACACACACACGCACACGCACGCACGCACGCACGCACGCACACACGCATCGCACTGAAAAATGCGAAGAGAACGGTAGGCAGCGTCCCCCATTTCTCTTCCCACATTCACACAACCCTCCAGATCTACCCGAGTCAGACTAGATGAGGCCCCAACGAGAGCAGATATCGCATCCCCATCAAACCCATAACAATTTCGAGTCCCCAACATCTGGAGAATTCCAAGGTCGCTCAAATAGTGAGCTCCAACATTCGGACGCATATTCGATATTCGTAGGACTTCTAGTTTCTCTAATTTTGACAATGGTTCAAGACCAAAATCGTCAGTGATGTTAGAGCATCCCGTGATATCCAAGTGTTGGAGTCTTGAAAGATGTTCACCTATTTCCCATATGAAGGAATCGTCCACTTGGAAATTGAATCGCAACTCGAGATGATTCAACAAAGAACAGGTTCTTGGCAAGCTAATACCTTCCGGAAATCCTGCTGGCGATGGTAGTTCGAAGAATGGAGCACCCGCATCGTCAATTACGTCTTCCAAACGTTCTTCGCGCGGTGTTACTGCAATGAGGCCATTCATCCAAAGTCTCTGAAGAGAGGATAAAAGAGCGTTCTTAGCAACTGCAACCGGAATCTTCACTCCGTTCAGCATTTTCCCTCTCTCGACAACCAGTTGCCTCAAACATTGCTGTCGTTTGAGAAATTCCTCGAGAGCTGAAGACTTTAAATTGTCACATCTCTCGATTCTTAAATCTTTCAAAAACAACGAGCAATTAGAGAGACTGCTACCAGTTAATTCCATGCCAAGCAAAGTCAACGACTCCAAGTTGGAATTTGCAGCGAAGACCCCACTTAACCCGACATCAACCGGTCCAAACACTCGACCCAACTCAAGAGATGCTGTTGTTCAATATAGTCGAACGTCGATTTCGCGTTTCACGAACTCGTGGAAGGTCCAGGAACGAGCATTGATTGGAAGGTCGAAAGAATCTCAGAGTGCGTAAGGTTTAATAGGCACTTCATTTAAGCGCTTGGGTTATTCTTACACTGTATGAATAACGAATTTCGTACCCGCTCTTATCGAAGGTGCTATGGCTACTGAAGTCTACCGCAGTACTACCACGAGAGGGGGAACACTGTGTCGCGAAAGCAAATGCGATAAGTTTCGGTCCCGCGAAGTTTCAAAATGTGTCTTAAGAAAGAATACCTGACATATAGCAAAACATACCTCCCCCGTTGCAACCCCGTAGGGCGTGCAATAATTTTAATCAGCTAGACGCTAGAGCGATAAGTTGCGTCGTCTGTGTGAACCGGTAGGAGTACAATTTTTGTGATAGGACGGACATATTCAGAAGTCGCGGTTTTCAAAGTTACGACCCGTACATATCCATCATCGCCGCGCGTACATTGGATGACCCTTGCGAGGGGCCATTTCGTGGGAGGTACATCCTGTCTTGTCATAAGGACTAACTGACCGACTTTGAGGTTCTCTTGTGGCCGCTGCCACTTGGAGCGATGCTGCAGAGATCGCAGGTAATCAGCCGACCAACTCTTCCAAAACCGTTTGAGCAGTTGTCTATACAGCTGCCATCGTGACAGACGATTAACGGATAAATCGAGGATGGAAGGACTAGGAATAGCAGAAAGAGAAGAGCCGACCAGAAAATGTCCAGGTGTAAGTGCTTCAAAGTCTGTGAGTGAATCTGTCAAGGGTAATAGTGGTCGCGAATTAAGGCATGACTCAATCTCGCATAAAAGTGTCGCCAATTCCTCAAAAGTCGGAGTATGCGCGAGTAATATCCGATTCATGTGATACTTGGCACTCTTAACTCCAGCCTCCCATAGGCCTCCGAAATGCGGTGCCGTTGGAGGTATGAAGTGCCAAGAAATGCTGTCCTTCACAAGAAGAGCACGTAAATCAGAACACCTTAAGGCTTCGTGATAAGCCTGCATTAGATCGCTACTAGCACCCCGAAATGTGGTGCCTCGGTCGCTGTACATGTCCGAAGGCAAGCCACGTCGACTGACGAAGCGCTTGAATGCAGCAATGAATGTCGGCGACGAATAGTCCGAAACCAGTTCTAGGTGTATGGCTTTTATAGACAGACAAATAAATAACGTTATATAGGCTGGATGAGACTTACTCCCACGTCCGCCGGAATAGCGCACTTGTATTGGACCTGCGTAATCAACCCCGCAATGTTGAAATGGTCGTGCTGGCCTAAGGACACGTGGAGATGGTAAGCTTCCCATTAATTGGGATGCTGTTTCGGCTTTCAGCCGTGTACAGGGCACGCAGTGGAAGAGTACAGAACGCACTAATTTGCGTGCTTGCATGATCCATATAGAATCACGTAGGGTCTGAAGAGTGAAACTGACTCCTCCATGAAGACACCGTGCATGAGCTTCTCGAACCATGAGCCGTACAAGTGGATGATTTCGAAGGAGGATGGGATGTGTCGCATCGCGACTCAGTGCAGCGTGTTGAAGCCGACCGACAACCCGCATAACACCGTTTTCATCCAGAAACGGAGTCAGAGTTTTAACAACACTCTGATTGGATACTTGCGAATTAAATCGCAGCGCAGTGAGTTCGTCAGCGAACAAAAGGGACTGAAGCCAACGATACCAAATAACTTTGGCTTGTTTAGCGAATGCGTGTACTGGCGGCGTATGCGATTCTCTAGGGCGTTTCCAGACGAGGAGTAGGCAAGTGATTCGAACTAGTCGCTTCCAGTCGGATGCACGGGAAGAGAGTTCAGCTAGCATCGCGTTATCGTCGACTACGACTGCGTGAATTTGAATCTGTTCCTCAAGAGGTAAGTTCGGATGCAGCGGAGGTGATAGACATGGCCAATGATCACGAGATGAACTAGATGAGCTATTCAGGGCCATTCCGCTATAATCGAGAGTTAATAAGTTCGCAAGCAGACATACCACGCGAAGGTAGGTCAGCTGGATTATTGTCGGTTGGGACATGGCTCCATTTTGCTCGTGGTAGGGTCGTTTGAACGACCGAGACACGGTTCGCTATAAACGTTTGCCATTTAGTAGGATGATGCGGTAGCCAAGTTAGAACGAGGGTTGAGTCTGTCCAGCAGTGTTGGGCGCAATCTGTAAATTGAGGCTGAACTTGCAGAATTGACATTATCTTTGCCAGAAGCACTACTGCGTTCAGCTCAAGTCAAGGTATGCTCAATTGTTTAATAGGAGCTACTTTTGTTTTGCTGTATAACAATGAGGTACGGCCAGAACCGGACTCTGAGGTGATCCTAACATATACTACCGCTGCAAAGGCTAGCTGCGAGGCATCAGCGAAACCGTGTAGTTCACATGTGCGAATTCCATTTTCATAGCCTATCCAACGAGGGATTTCTAGACGATGTAGCAGTGGCAGTTCCTCTGCGAATGTCGTCCAACGATTGCAGACTGAATCAGGAAGGGGAGAATCCCATTCGAGATTCATTAGCCACAGGTGCTGGGTAAGTATTTTGGCAACGACGATTACCGGAGATACCTATCCAAGGGGATCGTAGAGTCGGGCGATCATTGATAGCAGCGTTCGTTTTGTGAGTAATGTCGGCTGCATCAGTCGGACTTGAAATTGAAACGCGTCGTTGGAGGGGTTCCAATAGACACCTAGAATTCGAATACCTTCGTCAGGACCTAAAGGTGCGTCCCAAGCGAGACCGTGGTCCCGCGGACTTATATCCGATAGAAGTATCGGAGAGTTACTAGCCCATTTTCGTAAAACGAAACCAGCTCCTCGTAGTAGCGAGATAACTTCATCACGAACCTTAATCGCTTGAGATTGATTATTAGCTCCGAAAAGGAGGTCATCAACGTAAAGTCCAGACTGTAAACTCGCTCGAGCGAGAGGGAACTCATTGCCATCATCGTGAATCAGTTGCTTCAGGACTCGTAGAGCCAGAAATGGAGAGCTGGATATTCCGAATGTTACCGTATTGAGACGGTAGTGTTGGATAGGTTCGTGAGACGAATAGCGCCATACGAGCCGCTGATAGTCGCGATCACGTTGGTCTATCCATATCTGCCTATACATTTGAGAAATATCGGCACTGAATACGAACTGATGAATTCGCCATTGCGTCAAGACTGCAGTGATATCGGCTTGTAGTTTGGGACCGACAAGCAACTGATCGTTCAGTGACGAAGAGCCAAACGATTTGCTCGAAGCGTTGAAAACTACTCGTAATGGAGTAGTGGAGCTTGACTCCTTCTTCACACCATGATGAGGAAGATAAAAATGGCATCGTTCGGTAGGAGCGAGGGAAGAGACGCGACTCATGTGATTCTGACTTTCGTATCCGTTCATAAAATCGGAATAAGATTTTTGATCGGCTGGTGATCGGGCTAATCGTTTTTCTAACGTGCGAAACGCACTTACAGCTATTTCCTCCGATTTGCCAAATTGGGGCGATTCAACCCGGAAGGGTAGACGAACGACATATCGTCCATCAAGATCGCGAGAATATGTGACAAGGAAATGGTTTTCACAACGTACCTCATCGTCCGATAAAGGCTTAATGTTGGGAACTTCTTCCGTTTCCCAACATTTTGACAGAATTTCGGGTAATCGTAAGTCCTCGTGGCACGTATGAACTGAAATCCGGGGCAAACTTTATGCTTAAACTTATCTTTACCAGATAGCAACCAACCGAAAATTGAATTCTGAGCTATAGGAAGTCCACGAGGACCTTTGACTAATCCGTCCAGAATTACATGGCCATACAGATCGGCACCGATAATAATGTGTATAGGAGTAGAATCACTGGGATTCTCATCGGCCAACTGTAAATTTTGAAGATGGATCCATTGAGTAGGTGAACCTTGACATAATGGAACATACGAGGTAAGATCTCGTTAGACAATGGCCTGAGTATCCAGAGATGGCTCAGACTGTCGATGCGGAGTTATTGTTATGCTGGCTGCGTGTCGAGATACGTTGCCAGTTGAACTGCCAACACCTGATGCGCGTGTCAATGTCGGAGTCAGTACCGGCTGAATGGCACGTACCACTAGCTCACTTACCAGAGTTTCCGTAGCCCCGGGATCGATGAGAGCCCGAATCTTCATTGAACGACCCTTCGAAGAGTGTACCATGACCGACGCCGTGGCTAAAAGTACCGTATTCATCCTAGGAAGAGAGCTACTTGTAGTGTGCGTTCTCACATCGTCATGTACGTCAACCGGATTAGGAAAATAATGCAAACTTCCCGCAGAAGGTTCAGTTCGAACCAGACTAACAGCTGTACTTTGCGGCTCGATTCCCTGTTCTCTTTGCAGCATCGTATGGTGTTTCTTTCGACACCTAAAACAAGAAAATCTGCTAGAACACTCAGACGTAGAATGTTTTGCTAAACAGTTGCTACATAACTTATGTCGCTTTACAAAGTCTGAACGTTGCGAGACCGACATGTTTTTGAAACGAGGACAATGTCGCACCGAGTGGTCGCCCTGACAAGTTGGACACTTGCGAGCGCTCGTCGTGACCGTCAGTGACTGTATTTGAAATTTCGGTTTACTCGATTGCGTTCCGGAACTGGATGCTGTTCTTTTGTGGAAATCCGAGCAGGCCGATTCCAGAGCTCGAGCACGTGAGAGTAAAAATTCGAGTAATTCAGTGAATTTAGGATAGTCCTTTGTTGAAGTGACGCTAAGTTCCCATGCTTTACGTGTTCCAGCATCCAATTTCTGAACCGTAAGATAAACCAAGAGAGCACTCCATTGATCCACGGGAAACTTCATTGATTTTAAAGCCGCGAGAGCCTCACTTGATCCATCGTACAACCGAAGTAAACCACTCGCACTTTCTCTTTGTAAAGAAGGGATTGACATGAGATTATCGAAATGTGCATTGGCAATCGATGTAGTGCATGAAAATCTCGACTCGAGAACCTTCCAAGCGTCTTTGAACGCACTCTCGGTAGGTGCAATGTGATTGATTAAGGCGGCAGGCTCGGGTGCGAGTGATGCCTTCAAGTAATGAAATCGCTGAAGGTTATCAAGTGAGTGATCATCAATTACCAATGAAGAAAAGTAATCACTAAATGAAATCCAACTGTCAAAGTGACCATTGAATTTCGGAATCGAAATTTTAGGTAAAACCGTTTGCTTAGAGAGAGATGGTCTTATATAATCCTCTATCATCGACGTTGCATGTAATGGGCTGGAGACGGATATGGATGTCACAGTGATGATAGCATCCTCGATGTCACCCAACATCAATAGATAAGACCGCTCATAGTTTCTGAAAGTTCTATCCTTAAAGTAAGGTCTATCAAGGTCCTCAGATGTGGCTATGTCATTGATCTGGCGGTTTAAGGTGCAGCATTTGGTCCATAATTCCTTCAAATGGGCTGAGTGAACTTTGAGACGGCCTGGAGATCGGTTCTCGAGAATTAGCGCCTCATCGCGCGTTTGCTTGATATCCTCGATCAAGGACTGCAAATGTGACAGGAGCTCTTCAGTCTCCTCAGTCATTGTGTAGCCAGTGGTTGACTCTAGGGAAATGTCACAAAAATCAAGCGGTTGATTCAACAATGAATCGCTGAAAACAAATGATTGCTCGCCCACACGCACAGGTGCGTTTACTGCAGTGGCGCTGCGAGTGTGGGCACTACGAATACGCTTTTTGTACGAACAGAGTAGAGACAGTGGCATGAACGCACTGTCAAATTGGAAATTTCCTTTTCTGATGAAATAAGATAAATAATTAAATTGTGAGGTTAGCTGCACCTCAGGGTAAACTTTGAAAATGCTAAAGTCGTTTGAAATTAAGTTATTACCGACCAGTTCGTACTAAGTTGAAAACCTGACTTATCGAAAATAAGAAATCATATAAAACCCAGTAGCGCGGTGATGAATGTATGGTGACAACCAGTTGAGATGACAGAAAATAGCAGGTAGGCTCGATACGGTGGCAGTCAGCGGCGGCGGCGGCGGCGAAAATCAGCGGCGGCGGCCATCAGCGGCGGCAGCAGCAATAATCAGCGGCGGCGACAATCAGCGTCGTTGACGGCGGCGGCGAACAGCTGTCGTGTTCAGAGACCTGTAGGCTAGTTCCTGGGCGGAGGAGAAGGGCGTTGCTTGATGTTGACTTGATGACGTCACTAGCAAGAACGACGCGTCTCATCCAAGATGGCCGCTGTAATGCGACAAGCGGGGAAAATGGCGAGCACGTGCGTGCTTTGCATCCCAAGCAATGGGGCTTAAATCCACATTTATTAATAGTGTTTTTGTACGTGCACGTTATTTCCGCACTTAATGTCACTAATATCTGCACTGACTTGGTTTTTTGGTCACTTATGCACTTACTCGATCCTGGCATGATCGCCAAAATGTTGTTCAATATAGTCGAACGTCGATTTCGCGTTTCACGAACTCGTAGAAGGTCCAGGAACGAGCATTGATTGGAAGGTCGAAAGAATCTTAGAGTGCGTAAGGCTTAATAGGCACTTCATTTAAGCGCTTGGGTTATTCTTACACTGTATGTATCACGAATTTCGAACCCGCTCTTATCGAAGGTGCTATGGCTACTGAAGTCTACCACAGTACTACGAGAGGGGGAACACTGTGTCGCGAAAGCAAATGCGATAAGTTTCGGTCCCGCGAAGTTTCAAAATGTGTCTTAATAAGAATACCTGACATATAGCGAAACAGATGCCAACGTCCGTATATTGGAGGCGATTGCCTCTAATGAGTCTGGACGAACAACAATACTAGAAGTATTGATATATTTTAGGTTAGGGCAGATTCTCCCGGCTATGGCGATCATCTGTGTTTTAAGGCCCGGTATGGCGTAATCGAGAATCAAGTTGTGCAGAGCCGGTCCTCTACGCTGCAGAAGCCAATGAATCGCTTCAGGAGTGATGTTTTCCTCATCCCATGAGGTCTTCCAAGCCCAAGATGACAAATTCAGGGTTCCGCTTCCCTCATGCGATCGGATACATCTCCAATCTTTAGAGACCATTTCCAAACGTGCTCGTTCTCTATAATTTAAAAACTAGACGATGCGCATGATACACTCCTCGGGCAACCGAACTTCCGAAACCGAAGCTACTCCGGCTTCACTATCCCTTGCTGCGATTTTAACTGGGTCCCGATCATGCCACGAATCTACCGACAAAAGGATCAATTTCCTTTTGTGCAATATAAAAGGGATTTCCCGACTTATCCTCAGTACCCCACCTGCCCGCTCGCGAGTGTGAAAGGTTGCAAATGCAACGTTCCCCGTTCGCTGCACCCGTACCCTCACTGACTCAGCCTGGTACGGTTTAAATAAGGCCATCAGATGTTGTCTAGAGTATGGCGCCAAACGAGTGACAAGCACACGACATGATCATTTCTAAAAAAAAATAAAACTTCTTCACAATGTAAAATGGGCGGACATAGTCAACATTAAACAATGGCCCATTTTTATTCTAAAATTGACATTAACATATCACATTTCACATTCTCCACGATAAGTATAGTAATATATTCGACGGGACCATATCCAGAATGCAGAACATTGTCGAATATTTCTTTATTGCGTAAAATAAGTCATTCAATACAGAAGTTCGATTTTGTCAATGTCTTTTAAAAATCTTTTACCATTATTATCTTCCAATAACACATTATTTTTATCTAAAAAATCTATTATTTTACATGGTCCATAATATTTAGGATAACATTTTTTTGGTTTTGGCTCTATTAATACTCGAACATTTCCCCCTATTTTCCCTTCGAAAGGCTTGCATTTTTTGTCATACCTCTCTTTAGATTTTTCTTTAGCCTTTATTAGACTCTGTCCAGCAACGACTTGCATTTCCGCCATTCTAGTTATCAGGTCATGCAAATAGCTATTATATGTCATTGGAAAATCATTTTCTTCTATTGCATTGGAATATCTAGCCATTTTACCATAAATTAACTCAAATGGAGTAAAATTCGTAGCTTCATGAACTGAGGTGTTATAACAAAATACTGCAAATGGTACTATTCTATCCCAATCTACAAAGTCTTTAATATAATGGCTAATATATTCTGTCAAAACAATGTGACTTCGTTCTAAGCTACCATTGGTCTGTGGTCTATAACCGGAAGTGGAAACTGGCGAAATTTTAAATAATTTGCAACTTTTTCATTACTTTTCCGATAAAATTTTGTCCTCTATCCGTCAAAATAATCTTGGGTGTTCCGAATTGCAAAATAAAATGTGTCACAAATGCATGTGCAATTATTTCAGCTTTTATATCTGGAATGGGGATAGCTATCTTGTTAAGTTATCCTGCATTGTTAGAATTTGACAGTTGCCATTATTAGTAATTGGTAACGGACTAACTGTGTTTAGACAATTCTTGTCAAAAGCACTAATAGGTGTATCTGTTATTATCATAGGTTCACGTGTCTTTGTACGAATTACCTATAAATTTTGACATTCTTTACAAGTTCGAACAAAATTTTGAACGGCATTCTTTAGTCCCGGCCAGTAATATCGTTCTCGAATTCTACGATGTGTTTTAAACATTCCACCATGACCTCCCATTATACTATTATGAAATTCACTTAATATCATTGGACGTAATTCTTCCGGAGAAACTTGTCTACTACCACGACATACTATAATTCTAAATTTAGTTCCATACAAAAATTCAGTAATTAAATTTATTAAATTATCATTCTCTATTAGATCTCCAGTGTACGATATTCTAAAATGTTTCAAATCAAGCTTAATAAAAATTTTCACTAAATTACTAAAAGCTATTCTTAAATTTTTCTTTCGTACTATATCAAAATGTCTTTGTTTTACTATTAAACTAATTAATTTGTTTTTTCCGATTGGGGTAATTAACATTTGTCCAACCTTTGGTTTTATTGTTCTAAGATCATCTGTATTTAATAAACCAATATCTGTTAAAGGTTTCGAAATAGGTGTAACAAGTTCTCCACCTGCCGACATAAAATGTACATAATTATCTTTGTCAAATGTTAAACTATCTCTTGAAAATTCCAAACATGAATCAGCATCGGCTTGATCCTGACATGAATCATTAGATTCTAGGCTTGGATAGACAGATTCATTTATGTGAATGCCTATCAACTGGTTAGAATCTTCAAGTCTATTTATTCTTTCATTTTTATTAATTGTGTCTAGTCCTACAAAACCTGTACCCCCCCCCCCCCCTTAGGAATTTGCACTGTACTAAACGTTTCTAATGGAGTGGATTTCAAAATAGGTTCAAAAGATGATAATGGTGTATCGATAATCCTATATGGTCGAGGACTATGTTATATTTCATCACTAACCATAGTCGTTTTTTTTTATTGTTAAATTGTTTAATTTCCTCATTTTTATCTATACTTTCTAAATTTGTTGCTCCATCAAGTATAGTCATCCTAACACAAGCTCTATCTCTGACGGATGTAAGAGTAAATGATTGAGGGGAAATTCGATTGTCTACTAACATTTCTAGATCATTTTCAGGATTTGGATCTTTTCCGGCTAATAGAATAGCAACTTCTTCTCTCGCATGATTGGGCTTGTTTTCTGACTTATCCACCAAAGTTCCATACGCAAAACCTCGCTCCCTGCCTGGAATCCGGGAATCTACCAGAATTCTATCGCTAGAATTGGGATCCAGGTTAGGAAAAACACTTCTACGCCTCTGAAAAATCGGTGGATCACTCTGACCAAGATTTTCCTCTTCTTCTGAATCAAAATCTGATTCAGTTTTCTTGACTAGTTTTTCCACCAGCGGATTCACAGGTGACTTTAAATGTCTACTTGTAGGTTGGTTATTCAGTTTCGACCTAGTACGTTGAGATATTGCGTTAGGATCTATTAAAATTGGTATTTTACTGTTTTTCGACCCCACTGGGCGACCCCTTTTTTTAACTACCTTAAATAATGTAGACGGAATTGGTATCTTCGAAAAAGGAAATAGATTTTTAGGCATATTAAAGCGATTATTTAAAACACACCTATCTTTCTCAGGAATTAACGAGGGATTCGGTTCTAATGTCTCATGGTTAATTTTAATTTGGTTGACTGGATTCCTCGACAAGGCGTCCGCATTACAATTCAAGTGTCCATGTTTATACTGAAAATTAAAGTCATAATCTCTTAATTTCAATCTCCACCGTATTAAGCGCTGTCCCGGATCTTTTACCGAATCAATTCATTACAATGGATTGTGATCGCTTACCAAAGTGAATTTTTTCCCGTAAATATATGGTCGGAAATTAAGTATTGCATATAGCGCAGCCAAACATTCCTTTTCTGTCGTAAAATAGTTTAATTCAGCTTTATTTAATGTTCTCGATAAATATGCTACGGGTAAGTCCTTCCCATTTACGACCTGGCTTAACACGGCTCCTATCGCATTATCTGATGCGTCAGTCGTTACGGTAAATGGTTTGTCAAATTTCGGGTATTGTAAAATAGGAGCTGAACAAAATTTCCCTTTTAGAATTTCAAACGCCTTTTGTGCCTCGTCCCCCCACAAAAAACCTTCATCAAAAAAGGGAAAAGGATATTTCTGCTTGTTCAGTAGTTAAAAAGTCCTTTCCTAAAATACATGCAAAAACTAACGGAAAATTCGATCGCTCTATATGAAATTTAGCGTTATATATATATGTATATATCTTATTATAAAGTATAACACTGATATTACCTTAACAAATTACACGAATTACACTGAATTACGCTAATAAGATATATATATATATATATATATATATATATATATATATATATATATATATATATATATATATATATATATATATACAGCGTGGCCGATTTTTCTGAAGACATAGAAATATCTCGAGAACTATGCATAGAATCAAAAAACGTGTGAGATGAAAGTTGTTCGACACGAAGGGGGGCATCCAGTGATAATGAAATTGACCCCCTGGGTATGGGGTGGGGGAAAAACAATAAAACTTAAATACGAACCCCCATTTTTTGTTGCAGATTTGGATTCTCCGGAAAAAAGTACACCAACTTGACGCTAAGTTTTAACCAATGTGTTCAGATAAATCGGCCGCCCTGTATATATATATATATATCTTATTAGCGTAATTCAGTGTAATTGATGTAATTTGTTAAGGTAATTAATATCAGTGTTTTAAACTTAGCTTTAAACTTAGCGAGTCGTACGATTTCGGGTATTACGGAAATCTGTTTCAGTATGTGTATTAGCGTAATTCAGTGTAATTGATGTAATTTGTTAAGGTAATTTTTAAATATTAATGTAATTAATGTATAATACAATCCTGAAAACATAAACCTGAGTTCTGAATTCTTCGGTAATATTTCAATTTTCTAAGAATTGCACCCATTTCCAGAGATCAATTTTGTTTCAATTTAATTTTGAATTGTGTATTTTACTACGGGCGTAATATTGAAACATGTCACAGTAGATCAATTATATAAGAAAGGCTATTAGAAGCAATCCTGAAACAGGGGAATTAATCCACATTTAGATTTATTTTGAATAATATTATAGTAAACTATATATTTAAAAAATCTAAATAATAATAGAAGCAGTTTTGAACCTATGAGATTATGCAACCTTCTGCTAGGTTAAATGCAAAGATCGAAATCCATATAATACGCCTCTACGTGCGTGGAAATGAAAAATATCACAGTAGATTACTTATTTCAAAAATCTAACAAATGTTCAAACCAGTATTGAACCTGCTAGTTTATACATCCCTCTGCTATCTAAAATGCAAAGTTCAAAATCCATAAAATGAACCTCTAGGTGCTCGGAATTAAAAAATATCACAGTGGATTACTTATTTAAAAAATCTAACGAGTATTAGAGGCAGTTTTGAACCTGTGAGATTATGCACTCTTCTGCTAAGTAAAATGCAACGATCCACATAATAAGCTTCCAGGTGTGCGAAATTGAAAATATCACAGTAGATTACTTATTTTAAAAATGTAACGAATATTAGAAGCAGTTTTAAACCTGCGAGTTTAGGCACACTTATGTGAGGTAAAATGCAAATATTAAAATCCCGATAATAAGCTTGTACGTGTGTGGAATTGAAAAATATCATTGCAGATTACTTATTTAAAAATCTACTGAATATTAGAAGCCGTTTTGGACCTGCGATATTATGCACTCTTAGGTGAATCGTCAAATTCAAAATCCACATAATGAGCCCCTAGCCGTATGATTTAGATGAATATCATAGTAGACTATTTATTTTAAAAATCTACTGAATATTTGAAGCAGTTTTGAACCTGCAAGATTATGCACCCTTATGTTAGTTGAAATGCGAAGATTAAAATCCGCATAATAAACCTCTAGATGTGCGGAATTGAAAGATATCACAGTAGCTTGCTTATTTCAACAATCTAACAACGAGTAGAAGCAGTTTTAAATCTGCTCATTTATACATCGTGCCGCCATGTAAAATGCAAAGTTCAAAATTCATATAATAAACCTCCAGGTGCTTGGAATTGAAAAATATCACAGTAGATTACTTATTTCAAAAATCTAATGAATGTTAGAAGCAGTTTTGAACTTGCGAGATTGTGCAACCTTCTGATCGGTGAAATGCAAAACTCGAAATCCCCATAATACGCAACTACAGGCATGATGTTGAAAAATGTTCGCTAGTATGCTCGTGGATGCCCCTTAATTCATATTTTTGAATACGAAACGTATTGCAATATTTTTAAACGTTTGTGTAATAATCATTTGGTGGTGCATATAGATACCATTTTTGCTGTTCATTCGCCTCTGGTTAATTTATCTAAGAAGATGTAAACCTGTTCGTGTATTCTTTTTAATTGGCATTATGAAGAAGAAAATGTCCTCAATTGCTGGAATTTACTATAAACAAGTTTTTTTAGGTTTCAGTGCTTCGTATAAAAACGATCATTTTCCTACTTTGGGCCATCTTTTTACCAATCTGGTCAAGTGTCAATATGTTCATTTATACCCGTTAATTGACATTAAAAAGAGCGTTCTGTAATAACGAGGTTTTAACCTTGCACGTTACTGTGTATTTCAATATAGTCTATAATATATTTTTTTGCAATATAAAAACAGCAGATTTAATGGCGGTAATGCATTATTCCTGAAATAATATTGTTATTTGCTAGAATTATGATTAAACACGCATCCTTTATATTCAATTACAATATTTTTGTATCTTTCGACTTGATGTTTTATACGTCTATATTTCGTCGGAAATCATCGCTTACTTAATTATTTTATGTATTTTTTGCGTATGCGTAGTATAGGGCCCCCCATAGCCAGACGTAAACACCCCCCACTCCTCCACCTTGAGGCAGGTCTGGCGCCAGACGGCACGCGCGCTTTGGGATAGGTCAGGGGTTAATGACCTCATAATTAGGTGATAATGGTTATTAATGGGTAATTAATGACAAAACAAGCAATAAAAATGTCAATAAATAATGTTAATAGGTAATTAATGTCAAATAAATATTAATTTATGACCGTAAATAACACCATGGCCGCCATGTGAGGTAGGCCAGTCGTCTGACGTAACCAAAAACGTACGGACAACCTTTGGTACGACGGTGAGGTAGGTCATGGTTCAGCGACCTGATACACGAGTGCTTCGTGGTTAATTGTTATATAAACAATTAATAAAGACGATAATAAATATCGATAATTGGGTAAT
The DNA here is from genome assembly GCA_030407085.1 of Trichopria drosophilae. Taxonomy (NCBI): domain Eukaryota; kingdom Metazoa; phylum Arthropoda; class Insecta; order Hymenoptera; family Diapriidae; genus Trichopria; species Trichopria drosophilae. The sequence goes on along the minus strand of CM059582.1, from coordinate 87,274,490 downwards.
TAAAGTCAGATGAGTGTTGATAATGATGATTAATTGATAGTTTGCGTATAAACAAATAATAAAGACGGTAATAAATAACGATAATGACCTTGCGATAAACATATAGGTACGTGGGTCCCTTTGGCGAAGAGTTGAGGCCACACCCCCACTTCCTCCTTATTGTGTAATAATATTTACCTACACAACGCTCCACTGACCTTTATATGTATACATGTTGCGCATGTGTCACTCCACTTGCAGGTCGAAACGAGAAACTGAAATTTCCTACGTCGTTGGAACGCACATATGTGACTTATATTCGAGACACTCGGTTTTCTAGGAAAATCTTGAAGACGAGGGGAGATAAGATTCAAGAAGTAAGCTAGAATAAGTTATGAATAAAAAAATAATATAGACTGTGCTAATCCCCCATGATTGCGTAATTAGTGTCTGACAGGTATTAATAATGATTCTTTAAAGTCAATGTACGTATAAACAAATAATAATAATAAATGATAACGCAGTTGTGAAGTCACTAACTGTACATACACGAATCTGTACGGGCTCCCTTTGGCGAGAATTTGAGGTAGGTCATGATTCAACGACCACTCACTGACTGCGTATTAGTTGTCATATTTTTTGTTGTTATGATGTCTATTAATATTTACCTACACAACACATCGATGACCTTTATATATACATGTTGCGCGCGTGTCACTCCTCTTGCAGGTCGAAACAAGAAACTGAAATTTCTTACGCCGTCGTCGTTGGAACGCACATGTGGCTTATATTCGAGAGACCCGGTTTTCTAGGAAAATCTTGAAGACGAGGGGGAGATAAGGTTCTAGAAGTAAGCTAGAATAAGTTATGTGTAAAAAAATAATATAGATTGTAATAAATTACGATAGCGTTGGCAACTTTGGCAAAAAGTTGAGGTAGGTCATGCAGTATTACATTTTTCTTGGAAATCAGTCAAAATACGAAAGAAGAGAAGACACCGGTGGTACGTAGCGTCCGTCCCACCCATATTATATAATTTATATTATAATAAATCAACCTATTATCAAAGTCCACCGTGAGAATATGCACGGCTTGCGACTTCACATAGAAGTCAAGAGTGCAAGCTCATCATAGTCCCACGGTTGGAAAGTAATGCGACGACGAGCTCCGCTGCGCTCTCGATTCGAGACAGCATCGGAGAAGTCAGTTGGTGAACGGCGTACACAAAACAAACGTCGCAGTTAATAATTTTATATCCTACATCACCGCTCACAACCATAACATCTTCCTATGAATTTCGAATGGGATGAAAAGCGACTGAAGAGGTTACGTAACATCATATGCTTACCTTGTGGTCTTAAAGTAATAATTACACAAATGACATAATTATTTTTATTTTTATTATTATCATTAATAAATGGAATATCAAAAACAAATTCGCTTACATTGCTAATGTTTCTTAAGTAACGAGAAAACTATTTTTTTTTACAAAAATTAACATTTTTACAGCTTTGTTACACTTTATGCTTTGTATCCAAAAGGAAGCGAATATCTAGTCGAAATGTGACGCCTTTTTTTTAAAACTATTTTACATGTCTTTTCTTCTTTACGCGTTACAACTTCGTGAATTTCGGTTCGCCGTATCGCACTGAATCGAATTTTAATTTTTGGTGGTGTAGTAGCAGTGGTAGAAGTAGTACTATTATAAGTCTCATTTGTCATAATTAGCTGATAAATCGAGTCGAAATTGATTTTATTTCCATTTTCGTAATTTAACGAAATCCCCTTGACCTTGCACGTATCGGAGTATGTACCGTTACTAGTATGTACGCGATAAGCATAAAATTTAGGACCTCCCGAGATAAAAGTCTGAATGTAAGAACCTGGACCGTAAACCGCTAATTCATCAGTCAAATCTCCGAGAAAATTCCCGAGTTGTGGGTCGTATTCTTTGGCTGATGTGTGCCCGTCCGATAAGTAAATTACCGAGTCCATATCAAAATAAAGTACGCGACGGTCCAATTTTTCTAGGTAGCTGTAGAGTTTCAGGCGAGCTTGAGCTGTCGTGTAAGCCGCTAACACAACGTTTGTGCAGTTTGACGATGACGATGTTTCAACCCTGTCAACCCAATTTAGAAATAAGACTGTTTCGTTAACGGGGAGAATACGCGTGAGCTCTTTCGTAACATCTGAAAAAATGTCGAGTAACTCTTCTCGAGTAGTAACGATCTCGGTTCGCTGCAAATTTTCGCGCTGACCAAATTTCCCCCAAAATGAATTTTAGCATAACTTGGCGACAGAACGTAACCCCGGGTTTTTTAAAATATTATTTTCGTCCAGTTTTATTCCTTCAGCCCGTTCATACGATTCTATGTACAAGTTTTTTGACGTTTCGTCTATACACTCTGCCGGCCATCCGCTTGCTTCCTGTTTGATTTTTAAAAATGTATCGATGTAATCTTTAAATAGCCCTCCTTCTTGTGTTTGTGGATTATACGGTGTTATTTTGTACTGCCAAATTTCTAATATTTCACGAACGCGGTATCCTTTTTGAATGGCTTTTTTTAACTCGTCGGCCACCCACGTCCCTGTCAACATTCGGTCGGTTTCAGCATCGTGTGTACAGTCGGTTTGCGATTCATTCTCGCAGCAGCTTCTACAAAGGGGGAACAACAAGCGGGAATTCATTTTTACCAGAAGGACTGCATGATAAAGATTTCTGGGTGGTAGTATTCTACACATAACAAGTCCTTCGACCCCGTCTAAACTAATAGGTTCTTGCAGACTCGTGATTGTCGCGCATTCCTGTCCGACATAAACGGTAGGATGACCTACGGGAAAACGACCGGTTTTACAAATGTAAGAGTACAGTGAACAGACATCTACGTATTTAATTTTTTCGTCATTTTTTACGGTATAGTACGTTGCCGTATTACCCGTCCGTCCGCCAAAAAATGCGTCTCGCGGATCTAAGATTTTGTACGTTGCCATAGAATGGTTATTGACATAAGCAGCAAGTTCCGCATTTGTTCGTTTTTCATGGTTGAAATCACACTCCCATTTTTCTATGAGAGTATAACCACTTGACCGAATTAAACGCGATATGGATTGTGTATTTGCGTACACTTTGTTAAAACTTTCGCCTGTAGCGAAATTTGGTTTGTCTCTCAACTCTGAGAAAAACCGTCGACAACCGTGATAAAAACAACCGAGGAATTGAAATACGTGTCCCTTTGTGGTTTCAGATGTGTCGTTAGCGTCTGGTTGTAAATAGCCATCTACCAGTGGACCTTCGGGTAGACGATATTCACGACCACGACCTGCATGCACAATTTCAAGACCGTATAACTTCTCGCACCAAAGAAGCCACTCTGTCGCGACCTTCGATTGACGATTACACCTCCTATAGCTGTTACCCAGAGGTAAAAGACCAATCGTGTTTACTTTCAAAAAATTTTTTCGATATACTCGAGAACACGCGGACGCAATGGTTACGGCTTCACTAAAGGGACAAACGTTACCTTTCTGGATAAATATTTTGCGAAAAGCAACACACGCTCTACGCAAAATATCTACATCCATCTTACAGTACGTTTCTATATCGCGTTTCAAGTTGAATACGTCATCTCGCCTAGCACACGTGTTGTACCACTTATAAAAGTTGTCCCTTTCGTCAGGCGACATTTGTTCGGGCGCGTAAAACTTAGCATCGGGAAACGGTCCTACGTAATCTTTATTTTTTAATGTATCAAAAAGATGTGGGAAGTACCCCTTTTTCGCTACTGTCGGAAGACCAAACGCTTTCGGTAAAGCACTTAATTTCATTTGAAAATAATTTAAACTATCTATGAATATTTTATTTTGAAATTCAATTTTTATAATGCTTTTACCGTTCAAGATGACGTTTGGCTTACACGTTTTATTAAAGACTTTTTCTCGTTCGACTAAATGCCGAAGAAGAAACTGGGAATCAAAACCTTTTGCGATATGCGCTATACAGACGATTTTAGAAAAAGCAGATTTCTCACGAATCGCAATTTCCAACAACTCCTTAACGGGGTCATGTTTAAATACGTATTCGTGAATTCCACAAAAATTGCATATTTGCTCGATATTTGGAGAATCTATGCACGCCTCGCATACTTGATGCGCTACGCAAAGATTTACAATGTGGAGATTGACCTCAGAATTACCCCGATACGCTTCGTCTTGACGAGTTTCAAAATCGTAAAAAATAAATAATATTCGAGGATGATTACTATTTTTTGACTGTATTATATTGCTTCTACTAATACTACTAATACTACTACTACTATTACTACTACTAACACTATTAACGTGACTGATTGTTTTGCTGCTACCTGTGTAGCTTGCGGAGGGTGAAAAAGAAGAAGAAGAATTGGCTAATGATGCTGACGGTTGTTTTTTTGTAACAATTTGCTGCATGAAGCAATGCTGGTTCAGATCGTGTTAAATTTTGCAGCGTCTGCATTTTCCAAGCCCGCACACGTGACGCCCATATTTAGAATTTATACATTTGTGACAATGCATACAAATTTTTACATAATCGCATATGGTGCGCAGCCCTTTCCCTAATTTCGAATAAGATCCAGGAGCGCGATGTCTACGGAAACAGTCTGAATTATAAAAATCTCGATTGCAACTATTATAGTGAAACGAATTATCGGATTTTTCACCCGCGGACTGTGCGAAACACATGTTGCACGTGTGCGTACACTGATGGGAAGTTGGTCGCGCATATCGCTTGTTGCAATGATGACAATATCTTTTATATTTCCCCACCATCCCCATCAAATTTGTAATCATTGAGAAGTGATTCGCTTCTGCATGATACAATATGTTTATTGTATCACCGGTGAACACATTGAATTCTCGTCGACCGTCAAATATTAGATCTTCAGACTCACCGATACCGTTACTGTCGTATATTACGAGTGTTATATTTTTATTTTTATAATAACGTTGAAATTCCTGAAATTGGAGAGTTGAACATCCATTTTCAGGAATTTGCACGTTAGCTTCGCGAATAATTCTCTGTGCTTGTTCTAATGCGAGGGTGTTGTGGCTGCAAATCCTTTTCCATATTCCCCGCCACTCATCGGCGGGAATTATCTTCTTTTGCAAAAACCATTCACCCACTGCAAGCTCTCTTGCAAAACAGATGTTATCACTGTTGCTAATAGTAACGATTGATTTGCTTCGAAAAACCGCTTCACTAATAATACTATTGTTACCGCGACCACGAGGAATACGTACATGATGTACCTCGATTTGAAGAGTGTCGTTTAGGTTAAAATTGGAAGCACTTTGCGCTACGGAATTTATTACATTAAATACGTCTGCGGCGTTAAAATTTGATATTGCACGAAAGGACATACCGGCAGGTTTTGAAAATGTATCGGAACTAAAAGTTAACCCTATCAAGTCCGAATGGCTATCCAATTTATTATTAACAATATGATCCGTTACAATTTTATAAAGTTCATTTATCGCGTCCTCCAAATAAACGATGGGATTCACATTGTCTGTAGGGGGTATTATTCGAAACTGAATTTCGCGACCCGATAGCTGAAACCGCTTATAAAAATGTTCGGAATTATATAGTATATTCAGTTTACTTGGTGTTGATGATGATGATGATGATGATGACGATAACCCTCTATCTGGAATCGGATTATTCTCTTCTTCTTCTTCTTCCCTCTAGTCGTCAGCATCAGCAGTATATGGTGCATTGTAGTGGTTGTTGTAACTATTTTGGCTGTCCTCCCTATCGTCATCGTTGTTCTCCTCCTCATTATCGGCTTCGTAAGTCCCGATACTACCTGTATCGTAACTAGTAGTGCTGATGCTGCTGGAACCACGACCGCTAAGATTTGGAGTCTGTTCTGCATCTAAAATCAAAATTCATTATTTATATGATCAGAAAATTAATAAGATGTGAAGAGTTTAGAGTAAAACTTATACTTTTTACTCTTCTGATGTATCGAAGCATGTAGCGTCGATATACCTCATTACCAGAGGTATACTGACGGGTGGGTATACCTCCCCCTGCGAATTTTCAAAAGTGGAGGCAAGCCACCTCGCAACTCTCTGCATCTTGTTACCGTAATCGGTATCATTTTGCACGAGATGCAGACTCAGTCGCTTATAATAATCTAAAAAAAATATAAAAAAAACGTAATAAATATTAAATACATTTTTAATCGTCAAATTAATCTTTAAAAGACAGTATTAAATTTACCATTATTAATTTCGCTGACGTAGGTCATACACCTTTGCTCCGGCTCATGGTGGGTGAAGTCTTGAAGAGTGGGCTGTCGAAACGTTGCATTTTCCCCCCTCAGGTTACCTTGCGTCAGGTCATCCGCTCTGATGCTGCGTTCGTCATCCGCTGTAAGCGATGAATTATCCGAACCAAGATCGTTCGTATTGACAGATGGCGAGTCATCCCACAAACGCTCCAAATCTGTGTAAAAGAATAGAAAAAATATACAAATGCACGAAATTTTTACATAAAAATGCACGAACCGAAACGAGAACCATCGCAATGAGTCTTGCCGCACGGTGCGAAGCGAACAAACTGACACGCCGTTGCAATCGCTCTCGATTCGCCCTTGCTATGCTATTTGCTTCATACGTATATAAATTATTTCACTTACCTATAACTGCTTGGCATTCATCCAGGATGCTTCGAAAGCGTCGACTGTTTCGGTACCCTCGCGAAATCAGAACATCCCCCGTGAGCCGCATCGCTGTGTCACACCGCACAATCACTTTATCGTAGAGGTTTTTCAAAACGTCGCACTCCAGAGCATACCGTATTATCTGGCGGAAATCATGGCACAATCGTTCAAACGATTTCCGGTGGGCACTCGCACCATATCGAAACCCGAACAGGTCAATTATCGTCGGATGGGTTGTTCCAATGAACGATATCATTAGGCAAATTGTTTTTCTTAAAGCCATTGTACGCGCTTCCATTTTTTTGTTTTATACGAACCCACGAACTAAAGACAAGTGAGAATTGGTAACTATGTTCACCAGTTTTATACATCTATGATGATTTCGTCGCTGTACTAAAAAACATATTTTTCTCACATAAACCTTTAAATTATTACAAAAACACTAATGAAAACAGGTCACTTTTCCTCAAAACTCATGAGAAGTCCTTCTATCTCATGTGTTTCCAATAACTTACGTACTTTATAGTATTTCTTTCCTTTTTCTCACATAATGTACAAAACTAATGTGGAAATGTTCACAGAAAACTTAAAAATTATTACAAGCAGCAGATGGAATAGTTCGCTTTTCCCACAAAACGAATTTTACGCCCTCACGTGTACTTGACTTAGTTATTCGGAGATTGTGAATATTTATGAGATAGAAGTAAATTACATACTTCTCCCCTTTTCTAGAAGGATTTCTAAAAACTGATAATTTTTCTAGATGAAATAAGGTATTTTAATATCAAACATTTGATACATGATTTTACTTACCCATATGTACACATCGTTGACCAAAACGTCCTATGACACGCTCTCTCTCTCTCTCTCTCTCTCTCTCTCTCTCTTTCTATGTGTATGCGTGTGTGTATGTGCACGATTTACTTATTGTTGTCGATGTAATGGGTAGTGTATTTAAGCATGAGGAACCGTAATAAAAGTCCCAGTCGCTTACGCATAGTTAAAAGGGAGGTTTCGGTGAAAAAGTGTGTAGTGGCAAGCTTTTGATAAAAATAGTGCACGTGCTCGGAGTAGTGTGTCGATTGATTGATTGACATTTCTAATAAAAAAGTGAGTGAGTGAAAAATTGGGAGAAATATGGAAACTGATAAAAAACAAATGCCAACTCTAGACCAAAATGGTGAAAATACGGATGACATACACTCCCTCGCTACTCAAATTGTGTATCAAGAAACTCAAAATTTTGACGAAGAGACTGATAATGAAGATGAGGTGTCGTTGAAACCATCGACACATTCGCCATTATTCTCTGTCGAAATCGGGGGCAAGATGGCGGAAGTAGAAGCATATCAATCTCCAAATGAAAAGCGTGCTCACATGTCGCCTATAGTGCAGACAGGTATTCTTAATACACCAGCGTTGCTTTTGTCAACGACGTACTCATTGAACAAATCATCGAGTAAAAAACTCTGTGTTGGTATGGCACCTACGGATGCAGGTTTATTCATACCCGTTGTAAAAATTTATAATAACCAATCATCAACTGGACTAACTATACAATCGGATAGCTGGTCAATGTTCACGAAAGTCATCGACACCGTGTCATCGTATTTTGATGATTCGTATTTCAAACGCTCGGCTGCCTTACGCGATACAAAAATAAATGTCAAAGAGTTTAACATACTCTTCACAACGTCGTACGGTGCGAAAGCGGTTCTATTCGAACAAGTCGCCAGCGATAATAATAATGATGAAAATGGGTTTAGCGATAATGGTAAGAAAGCAGCAGCAGCAACAGCAGCAGTAGCCGAGAATAAGTTTCCCGAAGATAAAAATATGTTGAAAACACCTGAAAAACATATTGATGTCGAGAGTGCTAACCAGCCACCACCGAGGAAGAAACAAAAGAAGGAAGCATCTGACACAAGAATATTGAGAAGGAAAACTTTTACCCCCTCGATCGTAATGCACAAATCTACCTTTGACGGTTTGAAAAGAATAGTGATCTGTGTCGAAGAACGAATGAAAATTCTCAATGAAATTTTCGAAGATGTACAAAAATGTAGATTTCGAATCGAGGATGAAATTCTGAGACATCTTCTTTCACAAAATTACAAAAACCTACCTTGCGATTTGCGTATCGAACAAATTCTTTTTGACAATCGGGAAGAAATGTGTAATTCCATGAAACCACAAATGTCAAAGGCTTTCTTTGCATATAGTTTGTTAAACATAACTGTGTATGAACTTATCGTACTATTTTTAGAAGTAATCATCGAAAATACAAAAACCACATTTAATGCTGTACTTTAAAATTGACATGTATCATCATTCAAGCTGAAATAAATTACTTTTTAAAGTTTCCACGTCTTGCCTATCTGTAACCTGATAGCTTTAAGTAAATGTTTCATTCAGAAGGAACACTGCTTCTAAGATGTATCGCCTTGGTCTTTGATGTTGGAGCGTTGTCGTTTATTTCTATTTTAGCCTGGTGTGTATGTGCATGCGTGTGTGTGTGCATGTGTGTACGAATAATATACTCACTTTGCGCCTGTATTTATACTTATATACGGCAATTTCCGGAAAGAGGATGTAGCCGCATATGTTTCGAATTTTCTGACTTGACACAAATTATACTTTCAATAACTCGGTTTTGAAGACGCTTGCAAGCATTGTCGAAGGGGGCGGCACCGGTTAGTCTTGTCAAACGCGGTTCCCCAACTTCGATATTCGCGAAAATCAAGCTCGCGAAAGCCCGGGAGGGGAGCTGTTCGCACTAAACGAGCTCGCGAAGGCCGCGGTTGGAGGGGAGCTTTTCGCGGTAGATAAGCTCGCGAGAGCCCCGGGACGCGCCTCGCCGCCGCCGCCGCCGCCGCCGCGGTTATATGAATGTTTTCGCGTTATGTATATTTATCGATATATCCTATTATTATTATTATGACAAATCAGTCACTTACGTCAGATTATCGCGTACAGACGTTTCGAAAAATGTCGTCAAGTTTAAAAGTCTCTATGGATACACGGTGGAAACACCCCTGGACGTGCCTGGTATATGGCCCTACAGGATGTGGAAAAAAAATTTTCGTGACCAAATTTTTAAAAAATTTACCCCTAATGGCGGATACCTCGTTCGATCAGGTGATTTTTTATTACAGCGAATGGCAAGCTGAATATTGTGATAAAATGATTGTAGCTGGTAAGTCAACCGCTGCGCAACTTGGGATCGAATTTCGAGAAGGTTTACCAAACCCTGACGATTACTCAAAGGACAACGACATTAAAAAGTTGATTATAATCGACGATCTTATGCGCGAATCGTCGAGTAATACTATCATGGATCTTTTTACCAAAGGCAGTCATCATAAAAATTTGAATGTAATTTTCATAACGCAAAATATTTTTCACCAGGGTCGTGGACAGCGCGACATTTCCCTCAATACCAATTACCTAGTTTTGTTTAAAAATCCTCGAGATAGGGCTCAAATTCAGCATCTCGCACGGCAAGTATATCCGGAAAATTCAAAGTTTCTTCAAGAAGCTTACAGAGATGCAACTTATCGCCCGCACGGTTATCTTCTCTTAGATCTTAAACAAACCACACCGGATGATTTTAGATTTCGTACATGTATATTTCCGGATGAACAACCGCACGTTACATATGTACCGAGACGTAAATGAACAAAAGTGAACAAGATTTGAAAAAAACGCGCACATGCAATTATTATTTTCAGTATCCTGTTAACCGCGGCGATGGCAGTATCGACTGCTGGAAAACATAAAAATAACAAAAATAATCTCCTCACAATAAATCGTAAAGATAGAAATCCTGCACAAAGAGGATACTGCAGTCTTCCGTGTTTTTCACCCTTTGGAAAAAAATATCTCGCTTTATTACACGCTCTGTGTCATGCTGATAAACAACAACGTAAAGCTCTACTGAAAACCGCCGACAAAAAACTCGTTAAATACATCTGCGAGTGTGCGCTCAATGTACTGCGAGGTGTTATTTCTTTAAAATCACGAGAGAAGAGTTTACTTCGAAAGCATAAACAAACTTTATGCACGCTTGTCTTGTCTGCGAAGAAAAGGGGTCAAAGAAGGTCTAGACAGATCGGTGGTGGTGGTAGTACTGGTGGATGCTGTACGTGGAAACGGAAACGACGGCTTCTATTACAAAAAGGTGGAAATTGGATACCGATTCTTTTAGCACCAGTTATCAGTGCTATTTTCTCGAAATTACTCGGCACCAGCAGTGATTAAAAAACATTACCTTATGGAGAAAATGATACTAGTTCCCGAAAGTGAGGTACGCAGTGCGACTGACGATAAGAGAACGGCACAAACACCCGGGACGGCACTTTCGAGATTGGACGAGGAATTATCGTATATTCTCCAGGGTGCAAATAGTGAGGCGTTTGATTGCGATGATATTTCCACGTTTAAGATTAAAGACGGTGAGGCAGCAAAAATTTTTCATGAACGTGGTAAACTCGCTCGGTACATTCGAACACTCCAAAGATATCTCCATTTTTTCACCAAACAATTATATGGTGAAAAACGAACAAACGTACAGAATGCAAAAGATATCAACGGTATTGAAGATATTGGTCATATCGAGAATGAGGGGGGTCAGGAACATCAGCAAAAACAGAATTCGCTAAACAGTGGACAGGTAATTTCTAAGACTCAACATGATGAAGCAACCACTAAGGTAAAGGATATGATTCCAAAGACAAAACCGATTGCTATCTCTGAAATTCTGAAAAGTATTCCTATCTCGTATAGACCAAAAGCTTTGAAATTACTAAATCATCTACATCGCTCGAAACGTATTTCCTGGGACAGTGAAGGTATTGTAAGTGTCGACGGTTATGAACTTATCGGGTCTGACATTGTCGATCTCGTCAACGATGCAACACGTTCGCGAAAATCTGCACGACTAGTTGGTCGCGAAGAGTTTATCCGTGCTCTTCGTGCAGAACGTATCCCGCAACGTTCCGTCGGTAACAAATCTTTGTGGAACCTTGCGGCGACCCCGCGATTTGGTAAAAAAGCCCGAGATATTATAAACGCTGCGAGATTACGAAAAAACTTGTCGAAAAGTGTCGTCAGCGGCGAAGAAGAGGAGAAGGACAGTGAAAGTGAGAGAGAAATAGTGAAAACGCCACAACGCAAACACGATAAATCAGGACAGATGGAATGGCTGGACCTCGAAATGTAACGGAAAACGATCTCGAGTGCATCTACTACGATCCTTCACATCCCGTCGGCTACTCGGGTGCCCGAAATATTATTCCTTTCAAAAAGCATCGCTTTTCCGAGAAAAACATTCACGAGTGGCTAAATCAGCAAGATGCCTACACTCTACACAGGCCTATCAAAAGACGTTTTCAACGTTTAAGATATTCCGTTACAAATATTGACGACCTTTGGGAAGCCGATCTCGTAGATTTACGATCTCTGAAGACTTACAACGACAATAAAAGCTACGTGCTTGTCGTCATAGATGTATTGAGTAAATATGTATGGGTCGAATCACTTCGAGATAAAAGCGCCCTTGAAGTTCTCGCCGGGTTTAAAAGAATTTTCGGTAGAAACGATGGTCGTACACCGGTCGTTCTTCAGACAGACCGCGGAAAGGAATTTATCGGTCAACCAGTGCAAAATGATCTACGTGAAATGGATATTCAGTTTCGCGTTACCCGTAGCAACCCCGATGTAAAAGCCGCAATCGTCGAAAGGTTCAATCGTACACTTAAGGAGCGAATATGGCGCTATTTCACGCATAAAAATACCAGGCGTTACGTTGATATTTTGCAAAAAATTACCGTTGCCTATAACAATTCTTTTCACACAAGTGTAAAAATGACACCGGCTTCAGTAACCTTATTCAACGCGCACATTGCACGTCAAAATATCGATTCCAGATTTCACTCGAAAAGCAGACACGTCGTATAAATATGAAATAGGTGATCACGTTCGAATCAGTAGTGCTAAAAACGCATTCAAGAAAGGCTACGAACGTGGCTGGAGTGAGGAGATTTTTCGTATAAAGGCCGTTTTAAAACGTAAAAATCTTTTGGTTTACGAGCTCGAAGACTTGAACGGCGAAGAGATTGAGGGCTATTTTTATCCGCAAGAACTAGGGGCAGTCTCGAAAATCCGAACAGAACAAGAATTTAAAATTGACCGTGTAATCCGCTCTAAAGGTCAAGGTGCGAAGAAAGAATACTTTGTTAGCTGGGTTGGTTATCCCGAAAAATTCAACTCGTGGATCTCTGCTAGTAGTTCAAATAACCTTTAAAAATGCATCACTCACAAATGGATGAGTTTTTTCTAGTTTTACCCAGCAACAGTAGTTTGAAATATTTTCCCGATAATACAACTACAAGATTCACGATAGTTCTTCCCAAGGAAATTGAATTAACAGGGAACTGGTTAGTGGGATTATCGGAAATTCACGTACCTTACAGTGTTGTACATATAAGACGAGATACGCTTGCGAATCGTCCGCTCTAAAGATTCGTTTACTCTCATGGACGAATCGGTAGATGGAAAATTTTCAGTCAATATCAACGATATTACGTTACTAGTACGTCGAGCCAAGATAAACCCAGGTATACTTCTCGCACATGCAAAAACCTTGTCAAATACTACAGCGAAGTATCCTCTCACTAGAGTCGAAGTAAAATCGTTTGCGTTGCATAGTGAAATACTGGGTGATACACTTGATAACGTTATTCTAGGACAGTTACTGAAAAGGGTGGTTATCGGTTTTGTCGACAATAAAGCTTTTAACGGCGATCGTCGACTTAATCCATTCAATTTTAAAAATTACGGTATAAACTTTTTATCGCTCTACGTTGACGGTACACAAATACCTAGCAAAACTTCTACAGCCAAATTTCAAAACAAATTCAAAACTATTCGTGGAAGCGTATCACACACTGTTTTCAGGTACAGGTATTCATTTTATGAACGAGGGGAACGAAATCTCCAGGGATGAATTTGCAAATGGTTATTGTCTGTTTGTTTTCGATCTAACGTCTGATCTTTCTGCAAGTTGCGCTACTCATTGGAACCTCGTAAAAAGCGGTTGCTTACGTATAGAGGTACGCTTCGATGCCGCTCTTGAAAATACCGTAAATTGTATAATCTACGCAGAATACGATAATGTTTTAGAAATCGACTCTTCACGTCAGATTATTACTGATTACAATGCCTAAATTCGTAAAGAGAGGGGACACTGTATCGTTTAAAAGACTGAAACCGAAGAAAATCTGACATTAGTTACACGATCCCAGTTGAGTATAACGGTACAAGTATGGAGTTTATCGTCGACGTTCAAGGTCGAATTTCGACAGACTTCAGTTACACTTCCACTTTACAAAGTTACATTAGAAGTGAGTAAATCATTGCACCAATGTGTTTGTTTCGAATTATATTTTCCAAATTTAATAATAATAACAATAACAACAATAATAAAAATAGTATAATAATAATATCAATAAAAATAAGTATATTAAATTATAAATATCATCATATTTATCTATTTTAAGTAAATTTTATAAAGTAAACATTTATTTATTTTTATAGCTTAATAATGAACGGCACGTTCAACACGCTTCATGTACATGTGTTTCTAATGCTGGCGGAAAATGCAAACACATTTACGCATTGATTCATTACATCAATGTTGACCGTAGTGCGTCGAAAACGACGTTAGAGCAAGAATGGGGTAGACTTTCCGACTTACAGCTCGGTAAGAATATATACGCGACACCCATCATTGTAACACACGTATTCGAATCTAAAGCTACTGTTGCTGCGAAAGACCTTTTAACATTCAATTTCACGATCTTTGCGACATTCCATGTCCTTTACGGAATATTCTGTTGGAAGAAAATACAAAGGAGAGTATTATTATAGTTAGAAAGATTGTAGAAGAAACCATGGTATTAGCAGTGGATTTAAGTATACAGTCTGAATGTGAAGCCTGTGCGTTAAGTTTCATTGAGTTTTCTAACAGCAGTAATTTATACTCTATTAATCATGAAATAGGAAATGATCAACACCGCAACTTCTATCATCAGAGCGTATGTATTTCGGAGCAAGAAGTTGTTCGTTTATGTGTGTCAACATACAACCTAAGCAGTTGTGATGAATGGTATCGAGCTAGAGCAATTCGAATCGCTGCTAGTTCAAAACCCCATAAAATAAAAAGCAGAACAAAGAAAACAATTATTTCGTTAGCCAATGATTTTTTAAACAACACTAATAATAATAGTGCAATTAAGTCATTACAATATGGTAAGAAATATGAAACGACTGCACTCCTACAGTATGAAAAGGAGTACGGTGTCAGTCGATTGCATTATTTGTACTTTCTTTGCAACCGTGGTTGTGCTCTAGTGTCGATGGATTAGTGGTAAAAAATGGTTGTATCACGAAAGCTCTTGAAATAAAATCGTCCCTCAACCTGCGCCACTAAACCTGTGTATGATGTTGAAAACAAAAAATTAAATGTCCCATATTTATTTATTTATAACGGAAATATAGAATTAAATGAATCTAATATACAGGGTCATCGAAAAGTATCGGACCCCCCTAATATCTTCAGTTAGAATGCACTTAGGAGAAAATGTCCAATAGCAAAGTTGTATGGTTTCAAGCGGGGAGTAAGATGATGACCTTGACTTTGACCTTGACCATGTCCTTCAAGGTCATTTCAAGGTCAATCTTATTTTTTTAAATAGAACCCCCTACATTGTATTGCATATTTTTATAGCTCATCTCGAGAGCTTTCCAAAACACTATAATAAAATATTTTTTTATTAAGTACTTTTTGAGTTATAAAGGTTTGAAGTTAACAATTTTTTGACACAAAATGTAGAATATCTTGTAAAATATTATTTAGTTTTCAGTAATCATAACCTTAATACTTTTGTGCGCGGAATAATGAGACGAATTAATTGGTTTAAAGAAAATACATTAATCGGATCCCCCTAATATTTTCAGTAAGAATGCATTTTGGAAAAATGTCCAATAGCAAAGTATTGTACGGCTTCAAGCAATTATGCTAATAGGCTCTGGCGAAAAACTGCCCGAACGTAATCGCGAGAAACTGCTCGAATGCATGATTTCCGAAGGCGTTAGCGGGAATCTGACCGAAAGCGTTGGCCAATCTTTATTCTCTCACTATCGCAGGCACCAATGTACGAGCTCTTGAGCAAACAATACGTTGCTCAACGAGCTTTTTGCTAGTGCTGGTTAAAATAAACAAATCGATAGTTGGACCAACACTTAATAATTAGTATTTTTCTCTATTTAATTATCTAGATCAATTTCCTATCACTTACTTATTTTCGGAATGAAAATAATAGGATCTCCAAAAGTACTGTAATCCATACTATTCAACGTTTCGAGGCCATTGGTAGCGTTAAGAGCCGCCCAAAATCTGGTAGACCTAAAACAGCAACAAATAATGATAAGGCATTAGATGTTTTACAGTCTTTCGTTGAAGATCCCCATATTTCCATCAATCGCGTTGCACAAGAACACGAAATCGGTCATGCATCTGTCAGTAAAATTATGAAATTGAATAAATGGCATCCATACAAACTCCATTTGGTCCAAGAGTTGTCCGAAGACGATTTTGATAGACGCATCGAATTTTGTGATCTTATGATGGAGATGATTGTCGACGATCCTCTATTACTTGATAATATTGTTTTCTCTGATGAGGCAACATTTGAACTGACTGGAAATGTAAATAGACACAATTGTAGATACTGGAGTGACGTTAATCCTCACTGGAAAAGAGACAATCATACTCAATATCCACAAAAAGTTAACGTATGGGCTGGTATTTTTAATGGTAGACCAGTTGGCCCTTTCTTCATTGAAGACAATTTGACAGCACAAGTATATCTAGTCATGCTTCGCGAACAAATTGTTCCAGCTATTCGAGACATAGCTGGTGGAAATATGGATGAAATTTATTTCCAACAGGATGGAGCTCCACCTCATTATGGTGTCATTGTCCGTCAATATTTGAATGAGGTCTTTCAGGACAGGTGGATAGGGCGAAGGGGTCATATTGAGTGGCCACCTCGGTCTCCGGACTTGACCCCACTTGACTTTTTTTGTGGGGTTACTTGAAAAGTAAAGTTTATGCCACCAAACCTCAAGATTTAGATGATTTAAGAGGGAGAATAACTCGAGAGATAGAACTAATACCGCCAGAAACGTACCGGAATGCGGTTTCGGCCGTTTATAACAGATTGGCACATTGCCAGGCTGTTGAAGGGCAACAATTTGAAATTTGTTGTGAATTGTTTGGTACAATTAAATATTTTGCCCAAGCTAACCAATTGGAATTAAATTTGCCTTAACTGGCCGGACTCACACATCACTCTTGCCTTAACTGGTCGGACTCGCACACCACTCTTGCCTTAACTGGTCGGACTCGCACACCACTCTTGCCTTAACTGGTCGGACTCGCACACCACTGAACAAATTGTTAACTTCAAACCTTTATAACTCAAAAAGTACTTAATAAAAAAATATGTTATTATAGTGTTTTGGAAAGCTCTCGAGATAAGCTATAAGAATATGCAATAAAATGTAGGGGGTTCTATTTAAAAAAATAAGGTTGACCTTGAAATGACCTTGAAGGACATGGTCGAGGTCAAAGTCAAGGTCATCGTCTTACTCCCCGCTTGAAACCATACAACTTTGCTATTGGACATTTTCTCCTAAGTGCATTCTAACTGAAGATATTAGGGGGGTCCGATACTTTTCGATGACCCTGTATATTATACAATGCCGAATAGTATTATATACTACAGGTTTCATGCAAAAAAATTATATATAGTCATGCAAAAAAATTATATATAGTCATGCAAACAAATTATATATAGACATGCAAAAAAATATATATAGACATGCAAAAAATATACAAACAAATAAAATTCCAAACTATGGCATTTTAACATCTACTGCAATTGGTATGCAAATATAGCTTTCATTATCGTTTTCTTGCAATGGTCAGGAAATTTTTTATTGTATTCTGTTGTTACTTGTAATATATATTGTTTTTGGTCTTCGTTTTTTGTTAATATTTTATTATACTTTTGCATTAAATTTACAGCTCTTTCTGCCACATCATTCACTACTTTGAGATTTTTTACGATATTGAGCCCCTCCCTATAATTGTTATTTTTCATCCACATCGACGGATCGATCTTTAAAAAATCTGTCTCAATTTGAAATGTTTCGAAAAATTTAAGTGATTGAGAATTAATAAAACAAATTTTTTGTGAACAGATAAGTAGGTCAATAGATGTATAGAAGGGGAAGGATATATGATATGATCCTCAATAGCACAATGTTATTCATTTTTGTTTTGTAAATATAACATCGAAAAATAGCTATTTTATTTCCATTAGCGAATTAAAAAAAAAATACCTTTGCTCAAAAAATGCGCCTACTCAGCTTTGAATGGTCGTAGTCGACTCATTTGGGGCTCATTTGACTCGTAAAATATCAAAGAATATGAACTGTACCGCCTCATAATTTTAGCAAGTGTCGTGAGAGAGTTCCGGAGCAATAATGATGAAAGTTTAGCCTCTCTCTGATTTTTCAGCGAAAAATGACCGACATTAAAAACGTTATATGACAGCAGAAAATTTTTTTCTCTTAACGCAATTTTTTTGGGGTGTTCAGAAGACGTTTGAGAAAAAGTATGCACGATTGCAGACTTGGAAATATGATATAAAAAAGTTATAATAAAATTGAAAAAATTTCAGTTTTTCCCATTTAAAAACAATGTTAAATTTCAAGTCTTCACAGGCACCTGTTAAAATTATCCGATCCGGCTGAAATTTTCAGGATCTTATTTTTTTGGCTCATAGACAAGATTTATCTACAGGGAGCGAAAACAAAATTTTTTTTTATTAAGGGACACCCTAATATTTATAATATGTATTCGTACGCGATAATAATAATAAAACTAATAATGATAATAACAATTCAAATTGTTCAGCGAGACGACTACAGAACTAGATACTGATAATGTAAATACCGTTACCACTATGGATGTGAGTTAGTGAGGGGATAACGTTAGTTTGAGATGGGTCATGCAGGAAATAAATTTTGAATTGTTATTATCATTATTAGTATTATTATTATCGCGTACGAATACATATTATAAATATGTATAATTATCAATTAATATACCAGACTAAGTTTTCTATTCACACAGGGCACGGGTTTTTTATTAACTAATTTCTTCTAAATAATAATCAAGATGAGTCAGCATAGATATAGTTTTCCGTTCCTAATTATTCATCCCTTCAATCACTTGGGAGTCTTTTCTTACCTGGGTTCTCCATAAATATCATGCATGTGGGTATCAGAATTCTGTATCAGTTTGTAGTTCGGATGTCTGAGGCTGATTCATTCCGCCAAAGCCTTACTGAAAAGTTCAGATGCGGAGGGAATTGAACGAAACGCCACGCATGTATCTTTTTATTTTTTCAATTTTTATTTGTTTGTATATATTTTGCATGTCTATATATATTTTTTACATATTATATATTGTTATATTAATTGCCTTTCTTTCTTTTGATTTATTGTAATGCACGCTAACAAATTATATTCACATACCACTCTATTCCTAGTAACTGTCAAATCGAAATTTTATCAACTTTATAGTTAATGAACATAATTTTCTTTTCTTTTTCCTATTACCTTTTTTTCGTTGTTAATTTCATTACTAGTTGAGATTATAAACATTTCGACAAGGCCTAAACATTTGTGAATCCTAGGGATTACGACGGAAGGTGTTTGAAATGTTTGTGAAATTTCCAAACTATGGCATTTTAACATCCAATGCAATTGGTAGGTCTAAGCCGTTAATTATTTTATTTTAATGCTTTTACATTTCACGTTATTATTATAGGTCAAAAATTGCTACAAAACTTAATTTATCGAGATTAATGTCCTAATGAAATGCTAAAAAATCCACAATACCGTCCCCTTAATTGTCAAGGAAGCCAATAGATGCTTATCAGATGCAATTAATTATGTATTATTTTTAGATTACGTCAACAAGAAATGTACACAGCAGATATCGCAAAAACAATTGACCAAAACACTAACGCAAATGTGTTATGGTTTTAATCATAAAAAGGATCATTCTAAATATAAAAAGAAAGAAAATGGGCCTTCGAAGAATAAGAAGCGAGATCAGGAAGGAGTTGGGGACAAGTCTGAAGACAAGTCAGAGAACGAAGATGAAATTGTACATGGTTCTAAAAGTGATCGCGAAAACCAAAGAGGAAGTGCATGCATTAGACAGAAAAGTGATAGAAATAGGAGTATTGAAAATATTAGGAATGAAAAGCAGAATGATGAAAGTGATGAAGCAGTTACAAATCAATGTAATTCGGAGACGGAAACTGAAAATCATCCACAAGTAACTAGTAGAAGTCGGAAGACCTATCAAGAGAAGATAACAGCGGGTGAATGCGAAACAGAAAATGAATCCGAACTACAGAGTGAATGTGCTACATAGAAAGAAGATGAAATAGATAGTGTGAATGACATACTGAAAGGTAAAATAATAAATGAAAGCGAGAGCAAAAACAGTATGCCTCTTAGAATGCATCAAAGAGAAATAAACAAGAATGTGATAGAAAAAGTGAGTGAGAAAAAGGTTGCGAATGAACAATGTGGAAGAGAAAAAATGAAAAATGGAATGAACGTAGAAAAAAAAGATTTAAATACAAGTTTGTGTGCAAATGCGCAACAGAATGATATAGGAATAAAACGAGCTGAGAATATGAATGAAATCCGAACAAAAAATATTGTAAAGATGGTTGCAAATGAACAATACGGAAGAGAGAAAAATAAAAAACGGGATGAGCTTAGAAAAAAAGACTTAAATACAAGTTTGTGTATAAGAGCCCAAACGAATGGTACAGGAACAAAGAGACCTGAGAAAATGAATGAAATGCGAACAAAAAATAATAGAAAGAAAGAATGTTTTAAATGTCATGAAAGTCAAGAAAGTAGAAAGAAAGCTTTGGAATGAGAAAGGGTGAAAGAGTGAGCGGAAGAGAGAGAGACATATAGATAGATAGAGAGAGAGAAAGAGAGGGAGAGAGAGAGAGAGAGAGAGGGAGACAATAGTTTTTAGCAGAAAAACAAATGTTAGCTTTTCTGTTGCATTCAAATTTACCAGTATTTAAATGGCTCATTATGTGCGGCGGAAAAAATAAGCAAAGAACATCCAGATATTAGTTATCTTAAATAAATCGCGAAACTTTTGCGAAACCAGCGAGTCTAGTGCGATACCTATGTAACCCAAATCGCCAAACTTTTGCGAAACCAGCGAATCTAGTGTGATATGTACGGTTACCCTAGTCGCAAAACTTTTGCGCTACGAACAAGTCTATCGCGATATTCAGCGACATGAAGTCCAGCATGTTTCGCATCGACCGTTTAGCGATACTTTGGAGAGACATCGGGGTCATCGTCCGTCGCCATACTTTGGCGGCATCTTTTTTTTACTCTGGTAATTCCCTTTTTGTTGACTTTTATGGTTACCGCAGCATCAGTATCTCTTCATAATTTCTTAAGCCATTTCCAAGCTGATTGCCATCAATTACGGGGTAAACTCTTACGAAGCCTTTATCTTTTTCTATTCGAATGTCTTGATGTAGGCATAAACATATAAATCACTGTCGGGATTCGAACCCGAGACCTTTCGTTCTTGAAGCTGAAACTCTAACCATCCGGCTATACAGTCATATAATGAAGTATAACAAATGACACATATCAATGCCGATTTTAACTTCTTTGGTCATCTCTCAATAATCTCGCTCCGTCCCATTAGCGAGATCTTTGAGAGATTAAACTTGCGAAATCTCGGAAAGATCTTTCATAGATGAATTTTTGATATTGCTATGAAAAAAAAATTGTAGTCTGCATCTTTTAAAAAACTGTGCAACTTAAAATATCAGTCTACACCAATTATTAGAAATTCGAAAATTTATAATTGTTTTTAATATAAGAAAAATATACAAACATAAAATAAATTTCGACAAAAATATTGAAAAAAATTTTATTTTTTCCATATTTTGTGTACTCTTACAAAAAATGACCGAATTACACCAACTTATTCTTACTGGTTAAGAGCTTTAAAAACAAGAAAAAAATATCCCAATAATGTGCCAGTAAAATAATTATTTATGATTTTTAAGTGTAAAGTTAAAAGTTCCATAGAATTACGTCACTTGCAGGTAGAAATCTCGCACAAATATTCGTGACTCAATTGAAAATAATATTTAGTTTGTTTCATTAAAAAACTCCAAGTTGTTTTCGATTTTGGATTCGGCAATCAACACTCAACACTGGAACAAGTACACAGAGTAATCTCTACAATTCAAAAAGCTTTTGAGGAAAAGCAATCTTGTGACGCAGTTTTTCTAGATGTTGCCCAGGCTTTTGATAAAGTCTGGCATGCAGGACTTACATTTAAAATGAGTACGATATTACCGGGCAATTACTGCCGTCTCCTTGAGTCATACATCTCAAACCGACTATTTAGAGTATCATATAATGAGACTAAAACTACATTTTATCCGATAAACGCGGGAGTTCCTCAAGGTAGTGTCCTAGGACCCACTCTGTACCTTCTGTACACTTCTGACTTACCCACAGGTTATAGTACCACAATAGCAACATATGCGGATGACACAACTATAATGGCCGTAGGTAAAACTCAGGACGAATCCGTCGGAAAACTTCAAAGAGCAGTAAATAAAGTAAACAAGTGGATGCAAGACTGGAAAATTAAACTGAATGAGGTAAAATCGATTCATATCACCTATGCCTCAAAGAGAACAGACCCAGAATATAAAATTTACATATCTGGAACAGCTTTGCCACAAAAGGGTACACTTAAGTATCTTGGGATGCATTTGGATGTAAGACTTACATGGAGGAACCATGTACGAAAGAAAGCGGAAAAAATCCGACAGAAAGTACGACAATTATACTGGTTGCTTGGGCGTAAGTCCAAATTAACCCTTTATAATAAGTAATTAATATACATGATGGTACTTAGGCCCATCTGGACATACGGAGCCCAACTATGGGGACGTGCAAAAAAAACTAATCGTACGATCATCCAACGTAGTCAAAACAATCTTCTCCGTACAATAACTAACGCTAGGTGATACCAAAGAAACGTCGAAATACATGCAGATCTGCAGACACAGTAGACGAAGTAGTATGCTATACAGCATGAAAAAGACTAACCCAACATACAAATCATGAAGTTAGAAAAATCATAGCAAGTGAGATGCAGCTGCGCAGACTGAAACGAAGAAAACTCCAGGACATGATTCAGTAATACGTTCATAAACAAAACAAAAAGTGTGAGCCCGGATACTGATCCCTGTCTCAATACACGCAGCACCCAACCAGTTATAACCTCAGCTTATTTAAATGCATGCTTAAGATTGCTGAAGGGTTAAGATCCTGAAGGGTTTTGTAGTTTTAGTGGGTAAAAATCCCACAATACTGCTGGAGTGCGGATCCTCCTCAGTGTCTTTTGAAGATCTCCACTGTTCCCTCGTAAAAAAAAAAAAAAAAGTTGTTTTCGAGAAATTGAAAAAAATGCTTTTCCCCTAAAATGGGTGTATACAAAAATGTTGCAGAGAAAAGTTTGTAGAATTAATCAAAGAACAGTCCCAAATTTATTCAGACTATTTGAACGTTTCTTCTTATTATTTTTCAAAAAACGAAAATTTTGAAAAAGTTGTAAAATTGTTCTGAACAAATGTCATGGTAATCTTTGATTAATTGTAAAAACATTTTGTTATGCAAAAGTTTATAATTTAAAATAAAAAATCCCTGAATTTTTGTACGACAGAAAACCATGCAGAAATTCAGGATTCTTTAAATAGAAAATTATAGACTTTCGGAAAAAATGTTATCAAACAAGTTATATAACCCCTTAAAACAATACGTCGTGTTTTGAGATTAAAAGTTGTAACTGCCTTTTTAATAGGCATAAATGAAAATTATTAATTAAGTGAAAATAAATGGGTTCGGCTAAATTGCAATGAGTTTAACTACCGCGACGGCAGTTACAAAACGTCGTACGACTTTCGCCGTTCGCCGGACGGCGTTGATCTCCCATTGTCGACCGAATTCAAAATTACTGTCGATCGAAACAAACGAAAGATGAACCGACTCTTCCCTGATTGTATCACGGCACTGACTCGACTATCAAAAATGAAAAATGCAATTAAACCGATTAAAAGGAAAATTAGTCTCAATAAAAGAACAGACGACACACTGTTTTCCCAGCGAACGAATGGCACAATTCATTCACAAAGGAAACGAAAGAATTGAAGCCAATTTAATGAATTACTGTTTATTCACAGCTGAAGGAAAAACAGCCGGTACTTACAAAATCTCAGCGCTATCTCTCTCGCTCGTTTTTCTTTCTTCGAGGGATCGCGGGCTGCAGACATGGGGTGCTTGCAATAAAAACTTAAAGGACGCCAATAAGTCCTTAGATAGATCTCGATCAGGCAACAGTGCATCCACTCACCAATCGAGTTTTTAAAAGTAAAATGTAAACGATCCGCTTTTCATTAATTTACGAACACGCGTACTTCTCGCTCGGATCACGGTATAGCCAGGTCTGTCGTATTCGCTTGGAAATTCGCGGACCAGGGGCTTACCCCCCTCCCCCCTCCCCTTGTTCATGCTGATCGACCAATCGTTTATATCGATCGTTCTTCTGCAAATTCAAAATACATAATTAAATGCAAACTTAAATATAATTTGAATATTAACCGACGACCGAGCACGAGGTTAAACGGAATGCAGCGAATGAGATGTTAAATTAATTATTAAATTAGCATTCACGTTACAGCGTTTGAGGATACAAATACTATCGGCCTACCTATGTCGCCGATTACAAAATGTAATGGTGTTCTGCATAAGCAGAGAAAATTGTACGGACGGGGATTCGAACTCGGGACCTTCGCGACGTTCAGTTCGGGCGGACTAAGACTGACGCCTTAGCTCGCACGACCATCACGCTGACTCTGTTAAATATTAAATACATTCCGCTCAATATTTCATAACGTAACATGTTATATGATTCATAGTCCAGTGTGGAATAACCGGGGAACTTTGCTGGGCGAAGGTACGAATTTGGGACCGCTGTCGACCCCCGTTGGCAGTTATCGGTACCGTGTGCGTCTTATCCGCGGGCGGTACGTCGTGGGTGTTATCTCGGATAAAGATGCAATAAGCCCCGCGTCGTACTCGCTAAGGCACAGACCGCCGAATCTGCTGGTTGTACCGATATTGGGGAAGGGAGACTGGCTCTGGGTGGGTGTTGTGTTGTATCTGCCTAGTTCTGTCATGTACCGTCTTTGTCCTGTACCTCTCCACGCCGAGCGAAAAACTTAGAAAAACATTGTTATTTCTGCGGGTTTTTGTTGCATTCATCATTTTTAGGTACAAGAAATGATTTCCGACACGGAAGCCGGTATTCATGCAGTTTGGAAAATAAGCGCCACCCTAATGTATATATTATGGGCAAATCCATGGAAGTTTATAGTTTTTGCGTAATTAAATTTTCCAATTATATTTTATGTAACACGACTATTTTAAAACCCACATAAACAAAGAGAATTGTAATATCTTTATTACTGTGATTTTTAAGTCCACTGTAACAAAAATTTGTTGTATAGCACTGCACAATTAACAAATAAATAAGCGTAAGTACTTTTAGAACAATTCTACATTCTTCTACAATTACATACACTTGTATATTTAACAATTTCTCCGAGCTATGTATACTTATTTATGTATAAGTTCTAGTCATGTTATGTCATAAAATAATTGATTAATGTAGTGAAATGAAAAGTGTCAAGTTCTGTGGATTTGCCCCTACAACTTCTATTGATTTGTCCATTCTGAGTGAGACGTCGTCAAATATCCATTTATCAAAGTCTCATACAATCATAAATTTTAATTCCTTTTTAGACACGAAGAAATTATTAAATAAAATGTGAAAAGAAATGGGTGTAAAGAAATCTCCATTACAACCGAAAAAAAGAAAACCCTAGAAAAAAATAGCCTTAAAATTAATTTAGAAATTAACAATTCTGACGAATCTGATGAAGAGAAACCCGAATCCTATAGTCCATATACAGCCAAAGGCCACGGTAAATGAAACTTCCTATAAGACAATTACATTATAATTTATAATAATAACTGTATTAATTGAATATTCATTAAAAATTTTGAAATTTTAGAAAATAAACAATTGCGAGATCTGTTATGTGACATAATGGAGACTATACAAGAAGTGAAAAAAATCAAATGGAAATAAATAAGTCAAGGAAAAATGAACATGCGTGATTTAGACAATGATGCAGACGTATAATGTCACACATAATAGTTAAACCTTTAACGCCCAACTGTAAAATTTTTTTTTATGAAATTTGACATTAAATTTTAGCATATAAACACTATGAGAAAAATTTTGCGGTTGTCATTTCTTATTGGCCAAATACCGCTCTTTTCAATGGTACATGGGAAATTTTTGTAAATTTTCAAATAAAAAAGTCATAAGCACTTTTTTTGGCTTTTTTTTTTTTATTGAATTTTACTATGAGTTTTACTATGAGTAGCGGCATTGGAATATCGTTAAAAGTCACAAATATCGTGTAAAAAATGAATCTGCTATCAGATGTAGGTGTTTCGAAAAAAATTCCAAAATTTACATTCCCAATAATGTAGTTAAAGTAATCATGCAAAAACTTTCACCAAAATTAATTTTTAATTAACTGAAAAAAGTTAGAAATGAATTGCAAAATAGTATAAAGATAATAATCTCCACACGGTTCTTGAAACGGTTAACCATTATTTTACCGACATGTAGAAAGATATTTTTTCTAAGATTTTATGCATAAATTTGTCAAAATCCGGATCATTGACGGCACTTTACACTAAATCTCTTGTTCAAAACTCAACCGAATTCGCTGTAATTTTTTTAGTAGTCGTAGAAAATGACTGAAAGTATCGCTATTTATTCGGAAAGAATACGTCAACCAGAAAAAATGTTATTAATATATTTTCCGACGTATTTTTGGTCACTCAACACGAATCTGAAGTCAAAATTTGTCGCTCGGCTGAATTTAGCCGCTGTATTGAAAAAACATCGGAAAAATATCATTTTTTTTAGGCTTTTGCATTTATCATGAAAACTTGAACTCGCGCGAAAAAATGTTTCAACCAAAAAATGTAGAGCTCGAAATTCTCTACAAAAAACGTTATACATTTTCTTCGTAAAATCAAAAGTAACGCTATTCGTAACGGTTGAATATGAGAATAATTTACTCGTCGCGTTTTCAGCATAATGCCTACACTCGGCTTCCTACTAGATGGATCTGCGCCCCCCACCCCCCCCCCCAAGACCCCGCCGCTGAAAAAAAAACCTAACCTTCTTGGTTTGCCGAAGCTCCGTCTGGATGAACCGCATTCAACGTGTAAAATATAGTTTTGACATCTTACAGTACCGTTATACAAATATCCTATAATATACAGGGTGGCCGATTTATCTGAAGACATAGAAATATCTCGAGAACTATGCACAGAATCAAAATAGGTGTGGGATGAAAGTTGTTCGACACGAAGCGGGGCATCCAGTGATAATGAAATCCCCCCCCCTTCCCCGCCCCCTGAGGGAGGGCGGAGGGGGGACAATAAAACTTAAATAGGGACCCCCCCTTTTTTATTGTAGATTTGGATTCCTCAGAAAAAGTGCACCAATTTGATTTACGAGTTTTTGCGTTTTGGTTCGATGATAAAAATGAAAATGTGTAAAATATCGTTGCAAATTGAGAATGTCACCAGAATTCGTTTCAGAGCAAAGAAAGTAAAGTAGACGTATTTCGTATTTTTAAAAATGATATGTAATGACTCCTAATTTATCCCCCACCCTCACTTTCTCGGTGTGTAAGGGGGAATAATTTCAAGTCTTCAACGTGAAGTCCTATTATCAATCTTTTATCCTTCTGACAAATTGATCAGATGACAGCTACAGATAATTGATTTGCCGCAAGGATATCCCCAGGCCCGCTAGTTAGTACTTTTAAATCGCTGCAATACACTGAGAGACCTACTTTATTAAAATTTAGTATTATTTTACCAAATTTTAATATTTTTTATATTAAAATAGGGAAAATTTGATCCCTTTATGAAAATTTAATATTAAAAATTCTAATATTTAGTAAAGCCTATTGCGAAAACTGTTATTCTGAATATAAAATTTTAATAATGTCCATTCGAAAAATTAAGATTATGAATAATTGATGAATAATTAAAGTTTTTTGGCTCACTTCGTAGTACTTATTACTAAATATGAAGATTTAAGTCTGTAGATGAACCAATCAGATGGTATTTTTTGCACTAGCTTCTGATGTGGGTGATTAAATCCCCTTTACTCTGACTAAAATATCGCTCAAAACTTCATGAGTTCTTTCAGACATAATAATATAAATTTTGCAAAACATACCTTCGTTTTTACAAGCCACTGCTTCTGATGATTTGCTATCAATTGCGGCAGAATTTATTTCATCTTTTTCAGGTAATACTGAAATTGCATTATTTTCACATTCCTTTTTCAACTCCTTTTTCATTTTTGATAGTATTGGTCGATGATTCTTCACAAACGTCTTTATTTGAAACAGCGCGATATGCATCCATAACCTCATTTTGCCTTAGTTACTTTAGGCAGTTTATTCTTAAAACGCTCTCTTTCCCGGTTCGGTTTTCGTTTAAAAGCCTCACTTTCAAAACGTTTCGGCATTTTAGAAATCGTAAATAATACTTTTAAAAATATCCACTCCACATAATGTTTGATAAATAACGCCTTGCGTACATGCAAAATAGTTTGGCAATGAGGCAATTCTACAGCTCGTTTACCGTGTGGAGGATTCGGGACTCGACGAGTCGCGATATGCACAGTTACCACATGGAGGTCGGCGAACTCCATGTTTGAGTAATATACATATACTCGAGTGCATGACATTAGTACATATGCATATAAAAACACGTTGCAAGCTAGAATCGAAAATATTAGTTTTCGATATAAGGGTGTAAAGTTCAACATTACGCAAACTTTTTTGAAATCCAATTAAACCGAGCCTACAAATATCGATTAGCTAAGGCCGATTAAATTCTCAGAAATTTGATCTCTTTAAGGGATTTTGAGACCAATAACAAAATGACATCTTTACGTTAGTTATCTGAACACTTTATGATACAATTAGTATATCATTTTGATTAATGTCTTAAAAATATGACCTCTTCAAGAGGTCGTCGTGCCATTACCAAAATGACACCTTTAAGTGAGTGATCTGACCACATTATGACCGAATTCTGATATAATTTTGAGTTTTCTTAACGAGGTAAAAAATTGTTTGTGATATATTTCTGAGCACTTTGCGAGATCTACTTGCTGTCTGGGATGTATTCGTAAAGTTTGTGCGCCATTTTCAAGCGCGTAAAGTACGACTTTACGCATGAGTACTGGCCGCCGGACGGTAAAAATAAAAAAGTCGTACTTTACGGACAGACAAAGGTGCGTTAAAGGTTTTTTTATGAATGGGAGAGGTTGCAGCCCGAGCGGAAACGAGGGTTGCATTCACATTCGTTCAAGAAACATTTTTGCACATGTGCCGAAATATATTTTTTGTTGCATGGGCGCGTAACGTGCCCCTAAACATCGAAAAAATCACTTTACGCACTACTTTATGCACACTGTAACAAAATAGTACTTTTCATGAAAAGAACTCTACACATACACACGTCTGCCGAAATATTGTTTACGTACGGCTTTTCCGTGCGTTAAGTATAATGTGCATAAAGTTTACTTTACGCACCGAAAAGATGTACATAAGTACTATTTTATTACACTTTTTTAAATTAGAAATTTACGTTACCGACGGGATCGGTCCAAATATCCCGTATTGCAAATTTTATAGATTTTTGTTAAAATTATCGTGGTTTGTACATATATTATTTTACTATAATTTTAACCGAAATTTATGCAAACCTGTATAAATATAAAATACAAACCTTGAAGCGTATTTTTCAACAATAATAAATATTTACTATTTTTGTGGCATTTTTCGAATTTTTTCATACATTCTCATAGATTCTTGTATATTTTAAACATCTACACAAATTGTGGATAGTTTGGGAAAAATTAGGATTGTACTGTCATAATATAATTATTATTCTTGGTATTATAACGAAAATATTTATAATACTTTTTACTATTCATAAAATATAAGATTTACATATCAGACGAGGCCCGGGACTGCAGCCCCCCCCCTTGTCTTCTTGCACACCGGCTTTCGCTCCATTACACGAAGAGAAATTTCCGAACCTAGCGCTCCGACGGTGCGTCGAAACGTGTAGGTTTGATCAAATTCGAACCAAGAATTAAGGGTATGAATTTTGCGACATTTTAACTTTCTGAAAAATTGGAGTGTCTAGAGTAGAGAAAAAATGTTTTTAAGAAGTACAAAAAAATGCTTCTTCTTCCACAAATGTCAATATTTGTCGATAATTCTTTTTTTGTTTTGTTTCTGAAACTCTGTCTAAGAAATAAGGGTATGGATTTTACGAAATTTTAATTTTGTAAAAAATTGCAATGTCAAAAATGCAGAAAAAAACGGAAAAAATTTTTTTTCTTTTTCACCCTATCTTTTACCCAAAATTGTGTCAGAATAAAAATATTAAAATATTTTTTTAATTATTACTTAATATAGCTGAAAATTCAGTGTTGGGTCCCCTTAAAAACATTTTTTCTCTACTCTAGGCACTCCAATTTTTCAGAAAGTTAAAATTTCGCAAAATCCATACCCTTAATTCTTAAGGAGCGTCTGAGAAATAAAACAAGAAAAGAATTATCAACAAATATTGAAATTAAAAGCTGCACCATCTGAGAAAAATATAAGCTTTTTCACGTTTTCTTTTTCAAACTTAGTCCACAAAAATTGAATCATCAACTTATTAAATAAATTTACAGCCGTTGAGTCATGTTTGTTACATTCTGAGATTATAACAAAATTGCAGTGTTCTATCTTGTCGTTCTTTTTATAATAAATCACATAAGGATGAATAGTAACGTGGTCGTTTGACCAATGATATGACTGAATTGCGTCTTGAACAACAAAACTGAAATTTTCCGAAAAATCGAGTGTAACTACAAAATCTCCTTCTTGGGCATTTTTTTTCGCGTTGTCCAGATATTCCGCTTGAGCTTTCGCAATGTAGTCGTGCTTCAAAAGTAGTGGCAGTTCTTTTCTCAAATCTGACAGAAAATCTTGCGTACTTTTACATTGAGTTGATATTTGGCATCTAATAAAATAAACGTTGTAAGTTATTTTTCATGCTTATGAAAAGTGTATAACCTTTTTACACTGAACAATGATTCGTTAAGTTTTAAATAATACAAATTTTATAATTTCACGTGACATATATGCAGGTAACGTATGCAACGTATAAACGTATGCAGGTTTATATCCACAGCATTTATTAATTATTTTTTATAAAAAAGACATACTAGAAATATACTATATCTACTATATATAAAATTTTAAAAATACATGATAAAATACTATAGATTTTTATGAAATAATTAAAAATGTCAAAAAATGGAGTAATTTTATATAATTTTATACTTTATTATCTCAATCAATAATAAATGTAAAATATTCAAATAATAAAAAGTAACAATAAAATAATTATTTATTCTTCAGTGTAAGACATAATTATAGTAATAAATAATATTTTTTACCGGTCAGTGCTTGTCCATGATTTGAATTCAATGTTTGTGATGTCTTGATCTTTAAATATTCCAGCTAGTTTATCCACAAATGATTTCGAACCAGGGCAGTCTTTGCACTCCAGAAGGAAACACTTTTCAGAAGTATTTTCGCAAACCATACTATGTAGGATTTCGGAAATGTTGTAATCACCAGAAATGCCACTTTTTTTTAACACTTCATTAAGACCAATAAATTTCAACTTCATATTCTGGTGTATTTGGCATACACACACGTTATGAGATCCGGTTTGTCCTACTGGAATACAGTAACGAGGCCGTAGTTTTGTAAAAGTAGATAGACTGATTTTTTGCTCAGGAAATTCCAAACAGAATTTTGTATGTAGATCCTTAATGTTAAGTAATAATAACCGCTTTTGGACTTGTTCGCGATTACCATTAACAGTGATTGTAACGAAATCTTTTCTACCAGGCATGAGACGGCTGTATTTATCCGAAATGTAAAATGCCTCAAGTTTTTCAAGAATTTCTCTTGGGAGATTTTTACCTGCCCTTTTTCCTGAAGTAGATCCGTAACCGCATTCTTCTCGCAGTTTTTTTGCATTTGACATCATTCGTCGAGAGACGCCTAGTGCCTTAGTTAGTTTTCGGGTGCTCAAATTTCGAGGCGCAGTAGTCAATATCTGCATTTTTCGATTTTTAGATGATGTTTTTGTTAATTGAAGTTTCATTTCATTAAGCAATTCATCAAAATGTTGAGCCGATTCGGAGCTTTCATTTCGCGACGAATTCACTGTATTCTTGGAACTAACTCCAACAGATTTGTTTGAGCTAATTTTTGCCGTTTTATAGCGTTTATCTAGCACTGCATCATTATCATTGACGATTTTTCTTTTTAAACCATCGCCACTTTTAGAGTTAATGTTTTCCCATTCATCATCGGTGCTTGAATCTGAGCTTGAATCGGAGCTTGAATCGGAGCTTGAATCGGAGCTTGAAGATGGTTTCGTTTCATCGACGACGGCTGACGAGATTTTTTTCACTTTACTTTTAACGACAGACTCAGATGAAGAAATTAAACGTCGGCAAGAATCGCAAATGTACTGACCGATTAACTTCGCGAACACACTACTCCAAGTATTGTTAACCAACTTTACATTTTTATAAACGTATTTATGACTTTTTTTATTGCACGGATTGCAGCATGTATTTGGACGTGGCATTTCGAATAAAACTATTAAATTAACATTGCACTCGCGTAATACCTGCGATTACCAATTTATCCCGGTGCTGATCGAGAAATAATAAAGCATTATAAACTTCCAGACAAGAAACATCAAGCATCTTTAACAAGAACAAACAGGAATAAAATTTAAATACCCGCGCGACGCGCGGCTCCGCGCCTTCCTACGTCGCGCGATCTTCATGTTTTTGAAATATTTACAACTCCGTTTCCTGATGCGTGCCATTTTTTTTCTCAACGGGATTTTTTTCAGAAATGTTAGTAGTATATACTGTATTTTTTTCAATTTGAAATTCACCCAAGAACACTATTTTTCATTAATTTGTTATAAACAAATACATTTTAAACAATGTAAAACTCGGTATAAAAATATGAAAAAATTCGCAGTAATACTCTATTTTATGACAAATTGAAAAAAATTTGGGTTTTGAAAATCAATCGAGTAGTTTCCGAGATATTATTTTTTTAGTGAAAATGTTTAAAAATTTTCAATTGTCTATAAAAAGTGTAAAAAATTTTTTTTTGCAAAATCCTTTGGGAATTCACTTTTTAACTACAAACTATATAAGAAAAACGCATATTCGATAAAAAATAAGATACCATGTTTTTAGGTGGCCCGTTTCAGAAATTCTTACTCATATGTATTATTCCGCGTAACCTTGTTTTTCATTAAATTCTGCGTAGCAATACTTTGATTGTAAACATCGCTTTCGCATTTTCAATTAGTTATTGTATAGACAAGAGACATTTCGGACGCATTTATAACGCCACACGCGCATTACCACTTTTTGTATACGGCATTTTCAGCGTACTATTTTCGCTTCTTTTAATGTGAATGATTGTAAATTACAGTGAAATACAAAATTAGTTTTTAACCAAGAAAACCAACTGTTTATTGCACCGGAGTCCTGGATATTGTTTCCTCCTATTGTCTTCGGGATATTCTCGCCCGGAACAGTAATATAAAATTAATTTCTAAGAGCAAAATGTATTATTCTGTGTTATTTGCATTATTACTGTTTACTTCTATCAGTGTTTATTTGTATTGAACAAAGAAGATTTCAGTTATTATTATTATTTTGTGTTATATTTCAGTCTTGTATCAAAAATGCCAAAAATTCGGCCAAATACACATTTTGATAGATGTTGCAATCCTTATGCCCGAGATCAGCACAAAGGCAAAGGACTACGTATTTTACCGAAGAGTTTGAAACTGAAATTTCCTAATATTCCAGACGGTTCGAAAATTTGTTGCGATTGCAGAAGCTTAAAGATTCCGTGTAGAAATGAAAATGAAGTTACAGAAGAGAATGAAAATAAAGTTTTAGAAGAGAATGAAAATGATTCGATAAATTCAATGGAAACTTCTTCAACACCGTGTTTAAATCCTGATGATAAAAGAGAGAGTAGATCAAAAAGAGAAATTGAACTTGAAGAAATGCTCGATGGACTGAAAGAAAAATTTACGAATTTAGGGTTATTTGATCCACAAAGGTTAACGATTCTAACACTTCTCCCAGATTCTTGGAGTATTAAGAAAATCGCAAAGGAGTTTGGTTGCGTTAGAAAATATGTTAGAAAAGCTAAACAGTTGAAAGCATCGAAAGGGGTGTTAGCAGAAACTACAGTAAAAGCTGGAAAGAAATTACCGGAACCAACGGTGCAAAAAATTATCGAATTTTTTGAAAGCGACATTAATAGCAGGATAATGCCAGTAGTGAAAGATGTCAAATCAGTCAAGGTTAATGGCATACGGGAACTAAAACAAAAAAGATTTTTGTATTTGGATTTAAAAGGTTTGCACACAATGTACATGAATGAACACCCAGATTTTCCCGTAAGCTTTAGTAAGTTTGCAGAATTGCGTCCCAAACACTGTATACTTATGGGAAGTCCTGGAACACATGCAGTATGTCTTTGCACTCACCACCATAATTTTAATTTGATGTTAGATGCCATTAACATTGAAAATCTGACAAATGAGTCTAAAAAACCACTGAAAGATTCCACAGATTGTATCTCACAAATTGTGTGTGAAAATTCAACTGGATGAGTGCAAAAATTGTCCAGGCACTGAAGAGCTGTCCAAACATTTGGAAAAGTGTTTACAAGACAACAATATCCATCAAGTGCAATTTAGTCAATGGACAGGAACTGACAGATGCACTTTAAACACTCATCTGCTTTCTTCTGAAGACTTTGTTGAAGAATTGTGTGAAAAGCTTGCAAATTTAAAGTCACATTCATTTATTGCAAAACAGCAGGCCCAATACTTTGAAGATCTGAAGAATAATTTTTCTGAAAATCAAGTGTTAGTAACATTAGATTTTGCCGAAAATTACAAGTTTGTCGTTCAAGATACGGTTCAGGCTTTTCATTTCAACAATGATCAGTCCACTGTGTTCACTGTAGTTTGCTATTTTAAAGAGAATTCCAAATTGGAACACAAGAGTTTTGTTTATTTATCGGATAGCACTCAACATGACACAGCTACTGTCTACACTATTCAACGCCTTTTAATTGCAGAATTGAAGAAAATCTTGAATGTTACAAAAATTATTTACTTCAGTGATGGTGCTAAGCAGCATTTCAAAAACAGATACCAAATTAGCAACTTGGCACATCACGCAGCTGACTGGCACTATCATGCAACCGCTCACGGGAAAAATGCATGTGATGGCATCGGAGCTGTTTTTAAAAGAGAAGCTGCGAGAGCTAGTCTTTTAGCTAAACCGACAGAAGCAATAACAACTGCTTCTAAGCTTTACGATTGGGCTAAGGATAGGTTTGAAAAGATAAATGTTTTTTTCTATCGCAAAGTAGAATACGAAAAAGTCAAGAGATCATTGAATGCAAGATTTAATTCTGCTCCTGCTGTTCCTCAGATTCAAAAAAGTCATTCCTTCACGGTAACAGGGAATAAATGTTTGCTAATCAAAATGTATTCAAATTCTTCCAACGGCAAAACGATTTCCTACTAGGCAATTAAAAATCAATAAAAATAAAAAAAAATTAAGAAAACCATTAAAAACAGAAAAAATAATAAAAAATAAAAAAAAAAAAAAAAAAAAAAGTAATGCGGGCATCATTTTTAAGATGATGACAGTGTCAACCCTGTAAAACACAGAGACCTTTTTTAAATATTTTCTAAAATTATGAAAATTATAAGTTTTAAAGAAATTCGTCTTACATACGTGATCCGACATAATGAATTTTTTAAATTTTACTCCAGATATGTAATTAGCAACCTCAATAACTACAAAGTGGGAATTTTGATGCAAAAAGTTAGATTTTTTTATTTTCATCCGTCATTTTAGGTTCCCTATTTTCTATTTTGGAAAACTGATGTCAGATTCGCAATAAGCGATCCCAACAAACCCCGCGTAACAAGATTCAAGCGAATCCATTAACTTTTTAAAAATACGTCCGCCATATTGGATCTGCCATATTAAATTTTCGAAATCTGACTTCTGATTCGTAATCAGCGACCCCAAAAACCCCCGAGTACCAAGTTTCAAGCGAATCCATTAACTTTTTAAAAATATGTCCGCCATATTGGATCCGCCATTTTGATTTTCAAAAACTGCCACTCGGCATTTAAAAGTATTCCTTTTTAACTAAAGTTTTCGCCCATAACTATTAATTTAAACACAAACCAATTTGGAGAGCAGGGGGGTCCCGTTGACAAAGAATGACTCTATAGATTTTTTTTTTAATCGTTACTTTACATGGCTGAAAATTCAGTGTTGGGTTCCCTTAAACCAAATTCAAAACATCACAGAAAAAAATATAGGTGGTACTGACATTAGGTCTAAAATGTAACTGAATACAGCCTTGTATTAGGACGAATTAAATTTATTGTCCTATCATTTTCGTGTCTACTGAATAACATTATTTGTTTTTTAATATTTTATATATGAAAAAACTCATTCTGGGTGTATTTTCTTATATTTTAAAGAGAGACAAATTGGTGGTACTAACATTTTGTCGAAATATCAGTCTTTAAAACAATAAGAATGGTAGCTTTTACTTTAATTTTCATACGTCAAGAATGAGATCTAATGCATTTCATTATTTGATGTTTTGTTTCCCAAACGCTCCTTAAGAATTAAGGGTATGGATTTTGGGAAATTTTAAACTTGTTAAAAATTACAATGTCAAAAATGCAGAAAAAAACGTAAAAAATTTTGTTTTCTTTTTCACGTTATTTGTCACCTAAAATAGTGTCAGAATAAAAATATTTTAATTTTTTAAAATTATTACTTAATATAACTGAAAATTCAGTATTGGGTGCCCTTAATATTTTTATTACATATGAATGTGAAAAAATAATAAAACCATACTAACAAAATCTATAATTCTATATTATTTCAAAAACTTCTTAATTTAGATTACTAAACTACTTTTTCGCCCATTACTTTTTATAAACCCTTCCCCACCACGTCGCTTTCTTAACAATAATTTTCTTATTAAAGGTGTTTTTTCCGCATCTACCTGGTATTTTAACTTTGAAAAAACAACTATTAATATAAATAAGAAGGAATCATCTTTTTTCCTTCATTCTTGGTGAACTCTCAACAACTTTGTTTGATCTTTATTAAGAGACTAAATGTAGTGGTTGGCAAGGGTGCAACATCGCCTGAATTTTGAAAAAAAGATTCAATAAATTTTAATTTACACTTTTCAGTGTAGATGACTATTTAACCGACTGACCACCAGTGCTTCCCCTTAAGAATATAAATACAACTTCAGCGAAATTTTGAATTCGGTTGTAAATAACTTAGTAGCGCTTCATGTTATTAAAAAGTTTAGAAAAATCCGATTGATTTGGCTGATACAGAGGCGGTTTAACTCTTATCCTCATGGTAATTATTCTAACCACCATTGTCTTTCTTATTTTTATTATTTGAAATATTATTTCACCTCTTTAGATCTTTTTGCTTTTTAGCTATACATAGAATATTGTTGAGCATAGGATAAAATACCGTATGATAAGAAATTAATCATTATTTATGATTTATAAATTAACAAATATTCAAAAATTGACTATAATCTTTTTTGTGGTTATTGGGGGTGCTGATTTCGAATCCAATTTCAGATTTTCCACATTCAAGATGTCGGATTCATCGTGGCGGACGAAAATTTCAAAATTTAATCGAATATTGTGAACATTTACATTCAAAGGAATTTTAGGGTGCTGGTTTCGAAAACGAGATGAGATTTTTCAAATTCAAAATGGTGGATACAATATAACGTACGAAACCCCCAAAATTTTAAAAATGTGGAATTTTATATGCGGAGCTTGAAAAAAACGTCGCTAAATGGACTTCTTTCAAACTGCTGATTGCAACAACATATCAGGCAAAAATTACGAAATAATCATATTTGACCAAAACTCGATATTAGGAAGTATTTTAAGCCGCAGATTGCAATCTAAGTTTATTTGTGTAAAATTCATCATGACCGTCACTAATTCCATATGTAAATCGTTAAATGCTAATAGTAGTATTTAATTTGTAATTAACCCTTTGCAGCACGGTGTCCATCTTGGACACCTTTTTTCATTTTATTTTTTTTTTATTTTTCAAGCAGTTAACATTTGATTTTACTGCAAATTTTGGCTTCTTTACCATGACAAGATGTTTAGAAATGTAAATAAATGAATATCTTTCTTTATTATTATGTTTATTTATGGATAATGTTAAACAAAGTGTAAACAATGTATGCTGAAAGAAAATTGATGCCAAATCAACATGAAATTTGTTACTCGGGAGGTTTTTGTGGTCGCTGATTACAAATCTGTTCTCAGATTTTGAAAAATTCAAAACGGCGGATCTAAGATGGAGACGTCTAAAATTTTGTACATTTTGAACGGCCATTATGTATCCGCCATTTTGAATTTTCAAAATCTGACGTCAGATTCGTGATCAGTGACCCTGAAAACCACCGAGTAACAATTTTCAGCAGTTTTCTGTGTAAAGGAAAATGTATGCTTCAAAGGGTTAAATACTTATATACATCCAAATCCAACGAAGAAATTAATTTATCGTCCGACAATAATAGAAAATGGAGTCAGAAAAAGTTGAATTGCATTCCATTTACTATTGTTTGATACATTTTGAAATGTATTTTGAAACAAAACTAAAATTCAATAATAATTCTGAATGCACACATATAAAATAATGAAATATAAATACATTGTTGGTAACATCAAAACATTAATCAATTATACAACTTCATTACTGAGTTCAACCATGTAAGCATGTGAATGCCTTTCGAAACTTACTATTAATGTCATTTAACAAATAGTAGACGTTTCCATTAATTTCGTATATTTTGCTGATTGTTCGGATGACAGGCCCTTCTTCGTTATTAACTCTCACAATCATCACCATTCCTGGTTTGTCTGTTTTACCGCCAATTGTTACATACTTGTAAGTTTTCGCAGAAGGTATTTCCGGGACCACGTCGTTTATTTGGACATCTACGTTATTAAAAATTGAACCCAATTCAATATTTGTCGACAGATCTTCAGAATGTTATTGTGAATGTGCTATTTGAAGCTGGTTTCTTATCGCTCTTGTCATCGGTAGATTTATATGGCTGCTCGTACTGATGCTAAAATTTTTCATGTGTTTGTTTTTCCTTTCCATGGGCATGCTCCAATAATGAATCGGTGGACCATTCAACTTCATATTTTCAAAAAAAATGTAAAAGAAAATACATCTTAGGTTTTAGATCACCGAACAACTTCAGGTACTGTGAGTTGTGTTTTTGAATGAGACGTCGTACATTATACAAATCGGCCTGGATAAACCTCGGAGCTGTTATGATGTTAATAATTTGTCTAACCGTTAAATATAGTTTCCAATAAATATTTTCCTTCGTAATTTTGTGTCCGATTATGAGACCCAAGTACCTGCATAAGCAAAGACTTTCGGCTGCTGATTGCTTGAATTTAATTTTTGTTTCCGCACCTGCAATGTTGGTGTTGTCTTGCTTATACTCCATCGCGAAAGGACGAGGACGATTTTTTTCTAACGGACCAAAATTAAATTTGTTTACTTCGTCATTTAATTCTACTAAACTGAATAATTTTTCTTGTTCAATGAAGACGGATAATATATTCCCTATTGTATAAGGAATAACACCTTCACATACGTCGTTCATAATATGGAGCGAGGTATTTTCGGTGATATGGAAGTGCTGGACGTTATTAAAAACGCATTCCTTTTTGATTCCTGAAGATAGTCCTGATCCACTATTGATAAGATCATCATAGTCTGTTTTAGTACGCATTAGATCCTCATCAATGACGCACATGCTTTTACACATTCTTGATGTAGCCGTGCAAATTCGGCAATATCGTAAAGAATTAAAACTCTCCGCAAAACCGCAAGTACAATTGAGACCTAAATTATCCCCGAGTACAAGGAATAATTGAAAATAAACCGTTTTCATTTCACCATTGATCATCAATTGTAATCCATGTTGTTGTAAAGAGTTTAATTTTTCAATAACTTTTGAAAAAATGGCATAATTTCCGATTAATTTAACGTATTTCGTGTAAGCAATTGTATTCAATAAAATATATTCTACCTTGTGCGCAAGATCTGGAGGTAAAAACGGCAGTGACACGTACACACCAAGCAATTTCTGTAGGCCAGAATGACTTCCGAGGGCATTACCGGTTTCGAAGTCGTCTGAAAATATATTAAGCAGAAAATTATTTTGTATAGCTGCATATTTATTTTTCCACAATTCTCCTTGCATGATAGTTGTTATTTCTCCCGTTTCATTTGAGAGTGCAGTTTTATATTTCATATATTTCAAACGCTCCGTTTTAAAGCTCTTCAGCGGATACTTGCTACTTTCCATAAATAATGCCACAGCTCCACAAATGTCAGGTGGACAATGTTCTTTTATCATATTCTGAATGCCTTCATTCAAAACTGGTATAAGTGATTCACTTATAACTCTTTCAACTTCACGTATCACATTTGATACCGCGCTTCTTGGAATTTGATAGATATTATTTAAATTTAGTGCGAATTTCAAAAACTATATAATTTATTTGTTAGAGTATTGGTATTTTACGGTCATTTATATTATCTAAGGAATTGGAGGGCAATGCTTTTACAAAAATAAAATTAATAAAGATCAGAGGAATATTTAAAACATGGCACTTTAATTAGAGGAATAAAATTGAAACAATTAAGTATTGGAGGGCAATTTTTCCGCACACAGATTTATTCAATGTTAATTTTTGTATAATTTACAGCACCAGAGATTACTGGATTGATAGTTTTGCCACTGTGTTTCAACGCCTCCAAGTTACCGAATAGGAAATTGAAAAATGGCGAGGTCGGGAAATATTTCGTTGAGTACTTGAAGGTATATATCTTCACTTTATTAAGTTCTTTTAAAGCATTTTCATCAGACAGTAATAGCTTATAACCTCTATATTTCATATAAGATTGTTAATTTTAATATTTATTTTATTGACGTATTATTGTAATTGAGAAAGTAAAGTCGTCTCAAAGGTCGTTATTACTCGCGGCTGAATCGACGAAAACGACATTGACACCACGTGTCGTTTTGTGCGGACCAACCCTGTCGTCAGCTCGTTTATTCGTTGTCTTAAATGAAGAGGTCTTTTATGAAGTAGAGAACGGAGTTTCAGCGGCTGATACGTGCTTTAAATGTATCTACGGTTTATGGAAAATACCTGATTTCGGCAAACATTGCCCACACGTGTGGCAGTTTATTGAACAGTTCTGCTATAAAATCGATAATCAAAATCGCTATGCTGCAGTTGATGACCTAATTAATGACATTAAGCGCATAAACCAATCTAACACGAGTCGCGAGGAATAAACATTTTAATTCAGTTTCTATAAATTCATTTATATTATATTTTATATTTTTAATAAAAAATTAGAAAAATATAAAACTTGCATTTATGGTTGCGAACATTTATATTGATTTTTGCTTTTCTGATGATACTACATATTAGGCGTTTAATGCTATTATAAGTTAATAAGAATACAAGATGGCTGAAAATGTAATGAACAAAGATTTTATGAAATTTCACAATATAATTTCTCGACCGTTTATATAATATATAATTTATTTGTTAGAGTATTGGTATTTTACGGTCATTTATATTATCTAAGGAATTGGAGGACAATGCTTTTACAAAAATAAAATTAATAAAGATCAGAGGGATATTTAAAACATGGCACTTTAATTAGAGGAATAAAAGTGAAACAATTAAGTATTGGAGGGCAATGCTTTTACATAAATAATGTTAAATAAATCAAAGGACAATAATTTAATTTGACATAAATAAAGTTAAATAAATACAGGAAAATAGTTAGTTTACGTTTCGACTCCAGTTCGAGTCCTCTTCAGAAAGTAAATACAAATAAGTATAAAATCGCGTCGTATTTATAGTAAACACACGGATATGTTTCGGTGTAACAGTGTGTCTAGTACTGAGAATGAAAGGAATCGTTATTATAAAAGGATTTTAAATACTGTAATTTGTTTATGTTTTATATTTTTAACAGAGAGTGATATGTTTCTGGTAATTT
Organism: Trichopria drosophilae; assembly: GCA_030407085.1. Taxonomy (NCBI): domain Eukaryota; kingdom Metazoa; phylum Arthropoda; class Insecta; order Hymenoptera; family Diapriidae; genus Trichopria; species Trichopria drosophilae. Next base: position 87,232,067 of record CM059582.1, on the reverse strand, counting down.
GGATGTTTCAAATCGGATGTTAACGGTGTTCTGCTCTTTTTTTATAAAAAAGTTTTCGAGATGGCATCTTTTTCTCCAGTTTTTTTCCCTCGCAAGAATCCGCGTGTTTCTATAGTCAAAATCATGTCCCGTTTCCATTCGGTGCTTGGTTAAGCCAGTATATTGTTCTTGGTCGGAGGCAAAGATGTTTCGTTTATCCTCTTTTAACCGCACTTCGAGGGGTCTGTACGTCTGTCCAACGTATGATTTGTCACATTGGTAACAAGGTATTTTGTAGACAACTCCACTTTGGTTTTCAAAGGGTAATTTGTCTTTGCCTAGTTTAATCTGAGCGATATTAGTTTTAAACGGAGTTGAAACAATTCTTATATTCTGTTTTTTAAATATTTTTACTATGTTTTCAGAAAGACCTTTAATATACGGGCAACTAATTGTTTTTAATACTTGTGGTTCGTTATTATTGTGAATGACTCTATTTGTTGTGTTTAAAAATTCTAAGCGTTTTTTTATGAATTGGTTAATAAACTGTGCAGGGTATCCGTTTTCTAATAAAATTTTCCTAATAATATTTAAATTTTTCTGATGGAATTCTTTAGATGAAAGTTTTACCGCTCGGTCGATTGAACCATAAATCATGCCAGTTTTGTAGGAAATGGGATGGATAGAATTAAAGTGGAGGTATCTACTGGACCATGTCTCTTTATTGAACCAGTCCAACTTTAACCATCCATTTGGCTGTATGAGTATTTTAACATCGAGATAGTTAATTTCGCGATTTTTTTCAGATTCACTAATGAATTTGAGTCGATTTTGAGTATCAAAGTTGTTGAATTCACTCAAAAGATTTGTTTCTTGGTCTGAAGGAATGCATGTTAATATGTCATCGACATATCTGTAAAAAAATGTCGGCTGTAAATTTAATTTTGTTAAAATAGATTCGGTTACATATTCTAAAACTAAATTCGCGAGAACCGGAGAGAGAGGGGAACCCATTGGCATGCCGTATGTTTGTTTGTAAACACGATTATTAAATTTGAAATAAGTCGAGTCAAGGCAAGTATATACTGCTATAATAAAATCGTCGATATTCACGAACATCTCCAATGATTTGGTAATTCAAAGTATTGAAAATAAATGGAATGAAATTAAAAAGTACACATCATTCAACAACTTTGATACTCAAAATCGACTCAAATTCATTAGTGAATCTGAAAAAAATCGCGAAATTAACTATCTCGATGTTAAAATACTCATACAGCCAAATGGATGGTTAAAGTTGGACTGGTTCAATAAAGAGACATGGTCCAGTAGATACCTCCACTTTAATTCTATCCATCCCATTTCCTACAAAACTGGCATGATTTATGGTTCAATCGACCGAGCGGTAAAACTTTCATCTAAAGAATTCCATCAGAAAAATTTAAATATTATTAGGAAAATTTTATTAGAAAACGGATACCCTGCACAGTTCATTAACCAATGCATAAAAAAACGCTTAGAATTTTTAAACACAACAAATAGAGTCATTCACAATAATAACGAACCACAAGTATTAAAAACAATTAGTTGCCCGTATATTAAAGGTCTTTCTGAAAACATAGTAAAAATATTTAAAAAACAGAATATAAGAATTGTTTCAACTCCGTTTAAAACTAATATCGCTCAGATTAAAACTGGAGAAAAAGATGCCATCTCGAAAACTTTTTTATAAAAAAACAGCAGAACACCGTTAACATCCGATTTGAAACATCCAAATTACCAGAAACATATCACTCTCTGTTAAAAATATAAAACATAAACAAATTACAGTATTTAAAATCCTTTTATAATAACGATTCCATTCATTCTCAGTACTACACACACTGTTACACCGAAACATATCCATGTGTTTACTATAAATACGACGCGATTTTATACTTATTTGTATTTACTTTCTGAAGAGGACTCGAACTGGAGACGAAACGTAAACTAACTATTTTCCTGTATTTATTTAACTTTATTTATGTCAAATTAAATTCTTGTCCTTTGATTTATTTAACATTATTTATGTAAAAGCATTGCCCTCCAATACTTAATCGTTTCAATGTTATTCCTCTAATTAAAGTGCCATGTTTTAAATATCCCTCTGATCTTTATTAATTTTATTTTTGTAAAAGCATTGCCCTCCAATTCCTTAGATAATATAAATGACCGTAAAATACCAATACTCTAACAAATAAATTAGGACAAAGGACAAAGGACAGGTTATTTTACCCCGCGTTAATGACGATTTGTCTATTTGCGGGTCGGCTCTCGGGTGGAGAGGTACAGGACAGAGACAGACAGTACAATGACAGAACTAGGCATATACAACACAACACCCACCCAGAGCCAGTCCCCCCTACCCCAATATCGGTACCACCAGCAGATTCGGCGGTCTGTGCCTTAGCGAGTACGACGCGGGGCTTATCCCCTCTTTATCCGAGATAAGACCCACGACGTACCGACCGCGGATAAGACGCTGACGGTACCGATAACTGCCGACGGGGGTCGGCAGCGGTCCCAAATTCGTACCTTCGCCCAGCAAAGTTCCCCGGTTATTCCACACTGGACATAAGCAGAGAAAATTGCAGGACGGGGATTCGAACTCGGGCCCTTCGCGACGTTCAGTTCGGGCGGACTAAGACTGACGCCTTAGCCCGCACGACCATCACGCCGTATAAAAGTGCCATGTTTTAAATATCCCTCTGATCTTTATTAATTTTATTTTTGTAAAAGCATTGCCCTCCAATTCCTTAGATAATATAAATGACCGTAAAATACCAATACTCTAACAAATAAATTATATATTATATAAACGGTCGAGAAATTATATTGTGAAATTTCATAAAATCTTTGTTCATTACACTTTCAGCCATCTTGTATTCTTATTAACTTATAATAGCATTAAACGCCTAATATGTAGTATCATCAGAAAAGCAAAAATCAATATAAATGTTCGCAACCATAAATGCAAGTTTTACATTTTTCTAATTTTTTATTAAAAATATAAAATATACTATAAATGAATTTATAGAAACTGAATTAAAATGTTTATTCGTCGCGACTCGTGTTAGATTGGTTTATGCGCTTAATGTCATTAATTAGGTCATCAACTGCAGCATAGCGATTTTGATTATCGATTTTATAGCAGAACTGTTCAATAAACAGCCACACGTGTGGGCAATGTTTGCCGAAATCAGGTATTTTCCATAAACCGTAGATACATTTAAAGCACGTATCAGCCGCTGAAACTCCGTTCTCTACTTCATAAAAGACCTCTTCATTTAAGACAACGAATAAACGAGCTGACGACAGGGTTGGTCCGCACAAAACGACACGTGGTGTCAATGTCGTTTTCGTCGATTCAGCCGCGAGTAATAACGACCTTTGAGACGACTTTACTTTCTCAATTACAATAATACGTCAATAAAATAAATATTAAAATTAACAATCTTATATGAAATATAGAGGTTATAAGCTATTACTGTCTGATGAAAATGCTTTAAAAGAACTTAATAAAGTGAAGATATATACCTTCAAGTACTCAACGAAATATTTCCCGACCTCGCCATTTTTCAATTTCCTATTCGGTAACTTGGAGGCGTTGAAACACAGTGGCAAAACTATCAATCCAGTAATCTCTGGTGCTGTAAATTATAAGGGAGAGTCGTCAGGGTTGGGCCGCTGTAAGGGTTGGGCCACTGCTATATTTCGCCCGCGACACTAGCGCCACCAACGTTAGAACTTGGCATTACTTCTCGCGGTGATAACAAACTTTTCAGAGTATTGTCCGTGCAAAACAGACGTTTTGAAAAGTTTAGTGCTGTAATTGAATTTTCAGTGTACGAAAAAGTTTTCCACCGCTCGTAAAGAAGGTCTTCAGACTTGGACGGAAAACATGTCAATGCCAAAGTAAGTATATATTTCTATTGTGAGATTGATCATCAATAAATTCTCGAAGCGAAAAGTTAATTCCTTAACCTTTCTGTATGTAATACCTATCGTCATGAAATAATGATTGTTGTTAGGGTTGGGGCACTTTTGTAGTCAGGGTTGGGTCGCATGTTTTTTTTTTCAATCAGGAAAATAACTGCGTTTTGCGTAAGTTTTTCGAAAATGTAACTGGATAATGAATATATAATTCTCGTTTTCCATATTACATAAACGTAATTCAACGAAAGAAAATGTTTCGCTTGATTGTTTTGTTTTTCTTAAATGTCAACAATGCGTCTGGACATTGTCTTTGTCGTATTATGACAGCAGTGTGCGTGAATATTTCGAGAAAAATAATCGACTGACAGTTTAACCGGTAACAAATTACATTTGTCAAGCCAGCAAATGCATTTGTACTCGTTCTAAAGTGAAATGTCACTGCCTTAAAAGTGAATAAAAAAAATATCACTGTTAATACGGTGAGATTTCACTTTTAAAAAAGTGAAAAATTCACTTTTAGTAGAGAGTAGTCCGATTCCCACTTTAAGAAATTTAGAGTGTAATTTCAAACAATCGTTTATGCTGTCCTATATTAAAAAATAAATTCTGTTAGGACAACTGAGTATCATCTGTCTTTGCGAAATTATTTTTCTCCGTGTAAAACATAGAATTAATTAATTTTCGTAAAATACAATATTGTTTGTTTTTAGAACTTCTCGCTACAAACGCACGTCTGATAAAATAAATTTTAATTTGGAAGATGCCGTTGAGGCTATCAAAGCAGTGAAGTTGGAAAAGAAAAGTGTAAGAGCATCGGCAAAACAATACAATGTGCCACGATCTACTTTGGCGCGATATATAAACATAGTGTTGAGCGAATACGAAGACATTTCTACTGTCCCTGATGATAAATTGCAAGAAACAATTCAACGTGTTGGTACATACGCTGCATGCACCGTGAGTCAAGTAAGTATAAAATTGTAAATGAATAGTAACTTGACAGGATTAAAAATCTGATATTTTTACTAAAAATTTGTTTTACTATTAGTGATTCAAAATATGGTTTTTCATGGGTGGAACATAATTTAATTACACTATGTTCATAAGAAAATGTGTGAACATATCAGATTTTAGATTTTTCACACTACTCTACATAAATGAAAAATGAATTGCTCAATCTGGTATTGTTTTTTTCAGGTGTTTACTGCCGAAAAAGAAAAAGCGCTTGTCATGTACGCCAAGAAATGCAGCGCCCATTACTATGGTCTTAGTATCAATGAATTCAAAAAGCTGGCGTACGAATTTGCTAAACAAATCAAAGTAAAATATCCTTCGAATTGGGATTATCGCAAAATGTGTGGACGTGATTGGTACTACGGGTTCATGCGGCGTCACAAGGAACTTACTCTGCGCACTCCCGAGCAAACGAGCCTGAATCGTGTGAAATCGTTTTCCAAAGAGAACGTGCAGCTGTTTTTTTCGCAATCTGGATGCAGTTTTGTCTGAGCATCCATATCAGGCGCCGAATATCTGGAATATGGATGAAACAGGTTTTTCTACTGTAAGAATGCTCCTCGTTCCGTCGGAATGGGGCAGGTTACGAAATAAAACTTGCATTTACACACGGATCATTGAACAGATATATTTCCCACACAAAAGAAGATTTACACGCGGGGTCGCGGACTCCAAAAACCACTCGACGGCAGAATTACAATTGAATATGACCGGAAGCGTAAAACGAGAGCGCGGAATTTTTGGTCGCAAAAACAACGAAACGAATGGTACGCGGATACACTATATGAACAGGGACCGGGGATCCCGGGACTTACAGAGGCAGGGGCGGCGATGGTCACAACGGCGACGACGACGAGGTCTTCGGCGTCGGCAGCTGGCAGCGGCGGCGGCAACTTGCGGCGGCAGCTGGTGGCGTCGGCGGTGTCGTGTAGCGGGGTGCCTCGGCGTTGGTCCGATGTCGGCAGCGTGACTTCCACCCACGTTCACTGGGAGTCTTGCCGGTTAACACCACCACGATGTTTCCACCGAACACAAAAAAAAACACAATGTTCGCGTGTAGCGCTGGTTACTCGGGATAACACACGGCTCTAACACACGGGGCTTTCTTTAAATTTGGCGCACACTACTGTGGGGTCCGTCCTCGATCGCGTCCGAAAGCGAAGTGAGAGGTGGGAGCCGATAGCGCTGGTAGATGCGCGCGGGAACCGTACGCGCATCTCCAGTGACCAGGAGCGGAGAATCACCAGGGGTGATAGGGGGGGATTAGAGAGCGGGGTCCGTACGGGGTTTTCCCCACCTAATCGCGGTGTCGGGGAAGTCGCTTCCGTCCTCGTCTCGGGTTCGCGGTGGACCCGCGGGGCGAGTAGGGGATTGGGGGATTGGGGCTCTCCTCCGCACATGCGAGTCGGGGTCGCGCCTCCTTGCGGAGGAGCTGCGTTCTCCGGATCCTGAGAGCCACTAGGGGCGGCCGGGTGGTACCGGCGTTCCCGACGTCCCATGTCGTCACGGGGATTGCTTATCACGCACGCTAACCGCCAGAGGCCGCGATGGGCGCCGGGTCCCGCCAGTGCCGAGAGTGCATGGGGGGGGGGGGCGATGGAGGCGCAGCCAACCATTTCTTGGCAGCCCTGCCGAGTTCCCTCTTGATTCGTATGTGGTTGAGTGGGGGGTTTGAGCCGTCTCGCGCAGACCGCGGAGCTGCACCGTCTAGCGGGAACGTACGCGGTGGGGTTTTTGGGTTCGGTCTGGCGACTGGGAATCTCCACTAAGGGGCCTCAAGGGTGCGTGATCTGTTGAGCGCAGCTACCGGGAAATCACGACCGCACATAAGTGGCGCGGATTACCTTCCTCTTTTAGGACTTTCTTTCTTGCCGGCCTCTTCTTTTGCGCCTCTCTTTCGCGGGGTGGGGAGCGTGATGGTCCCGAGTCGCGAGGGACTTTTGCAGCCGACGTTTTCGGGTGCAAAAGGGGCCAGGTCCGCCTTGCGGGAGGTTGCGGGCGCGAGAGAGGCGCGGCCGGCTGGGGTTCGCCATCGGTGTGCGGCCCGCACTAACTCGAGAGGGGACTAAGGCTCTACACTTAGAGGTAGGGGGGTAGGAAATATCGCGATTGGTGCGTCTTGGGCGTAGGGGATTATCGGGATGTCCTCGGTCCCCTCCCAGCATCTGCTCTCACCGCTCCAACTCCACCGCCACTCGCAGACTCCTGTAAAAGAGAGCGCTCGGAGGCGGAAAGGGCTGAGGTTGGTGGGACCGCGGAACGGCTAGGCCCGAGGGTCCTCCTTGGACGGCCCTGTAGGCCTCTTCCGCCAGGTAGATATGCGCCGACGCAGCGGAGGTCGTCCTGCGGGGACAGCGTCCCGGAAGCGCCGGCCACCCAACTCCAACGGCCGTAAAGCTGGGTGTCAGAATACGGATTAATCCACAGGTATGGAGTGGCGTACTCCAATCTCTAGGCCGGGTGTTCCTCAGAAGGGGGCCTTCAGCCGCCATTCCCCAATCCTCGGGTGCCCCGCCCAATGGAGGCACCTTCACCTCGACTCTGGGTAGATGCATTACTGACACACCATGGGGGTGACCTCACTCGGACCAGGCGGGGCAGTCAACCTGTTGAGTGTGCGCGTGCCGACTCCCGAGGGTGGGGAAGCAACCGCAGTAGCCTTCACCCACCTCCGGGGGAGACAAGTCTCCACCTGTCGAGGGGCTGTCGGCCCTTCAGGGGTAGGGTGACCTCACCAGTTTGAGCGAATGCCTCCTTTCCCGGAGAGACAGCGAGTCTCTTCCGCTGCGCTGGTCTGCCATCCGCCCCCGGGGAGGGGATGGTCCTCCACCGTCGGAGATGAGTTGAACGCACCGCTCCCGGAGAGACAGGTATCTGCGTCCTACGGGTGACACGGCTCCCAATCCCGGCGGAAGGGTCGGGCATGCTCTCTCACTGGGAGCGGAGGGAACTGGAGGTGGACTCACAATTCGGGGAGTAGGGATAGGAGGTGAGGAGGAGGGGTTTACCGTCCAGGCTTGCCCGTAACGTGGCATACCACTCGGAAGGGGAACCTGCGTGCGCCCACTTCGTTTTTTTCCTCCTTGGTCCATTCCTTTCTTGATCTGCAACAGAAAGAGGAATACAGTACTTTGAACATGTGTTGGGGGTTGGGAGGGTGAAGTCTATATGCTTTACTAATTTACTGATCGTTGCACGGTTTAATGTGAGATTTATCGGACCCAAAACTTCTCATGTTTCGGCTGAAACTACTAGTACTATAGAAAAAAAAAACTTTTAATTTCCAACGAGCCGCCGGAGTCCGCGGAGGTCAGCCGGTGTCGGCGAGGGCGTGCAAGGAGGGTTTTGGGTATCCGATCTTGCGCGATCCCCCCCCGAGGAGTCCCATGAGGCTCTCAACAATTTGTACCCTACTTACGGAGTTAGCGCACGTAAAGAGACAAAAGGGTTGACACAATCGGAACGGTGTGGTTTGAGTTGCGACCGTCGGGGGGCCATCTATCACAACAATAGTCCGCCTATTCAGGCCTAACCTAGATTTACATCCCACTATACCTGGCGTATTTGTTGACCGGTTAGAGTGACCTTTACCTCCGGTCAGTTATCATACTCCCTTGTCGATTATTCTCCAGCGACTCTTTCTCTATCTCTGCCACACGAATGAATTCTGTTAATCAACGATAAGTTTTACTAAAGCAAGGTGAAATCCTACAGTGATATCCAAAATCGATCGATGTAGTCATGCGACGACCACCATGTTTTCTCTAATTAATGCTTGCCCCCTCCCGCTCTGTGACGGGCCGAACATGAAACGGCCGTATTTTAGTTCCAGGTAGCCATAGATTTCTCGAGTTTCGGAGATCGGCCTTAGCCCCTGTCGCCGCTCAACAAGGCCCCGGGCGGCTTTACTCGCGGTCGCCGAGGACTTTCGCTGGGCGTCCCCGACGCTTGTGTACTTCGGGTAAGGTTTCCCCTGTGAGATTCCTAGCGTTGCCGGGGCTCCAACTGTTCTACCGTCGGAGGTGGTGAGGTACTGCTAAGTGTTTTGGGGTCGACACGGCGACTGGGGCGACGCAGCCCACCCTCTTTGGGTACCTGGGGCTTCTACTGGCGGTGTTAGGAGCCTGTTAAGCACGGGGTTCACTGTCTCGTCGTACAGGTCGAGATCCACGGGTCCTACATTTTTGAGCTTCCGGAGGGGGCTCATCCGTCGATCAGCTGTGGCAAGGCCTTCTCTTAGTCTTTGATACGCGGCTTCCTGGTGTCTAAACGGGCTTGTCTGGGTCAGTCCCAGTTCGTTAGACTACTGGGGAGATAATTCGAAGAATTCGAGTGGGGGCCGCTGAAGCTTTGGCCGAGCTTCGCGGCGAATTTCTCTGGGCACTAGAGGAGAGGAAACGCACGCGGCGTCATGAGAAGGTCGCCGACGCTCGGTATCTACTTCGCGCCTTCGGTTGTAGTACGATCCTGGCGCCGCGCCCGCTCCGGTTGCGATGTACCCAGTCCTGAATGAGAAGCAGATCGCTTCATCGTCCGAGTCACCAAAAATCTGGGTTGGTAGGAAGGGACAAGGGGAGGGGGAATTTCTGTGCGCAGGTTTCTCATGGTTGACCGGGTTCGACCATAGTCTCAGAGAACGGCGGGGTCAATTTGTGTGGAGGATTGAACAGCAGGGTCATGGCAAAAGCTAATTCTGGGGAAGATCACGTCCCATTCACGATGGTCAAGCGATACGAACGCGCTCATCATCGTTTAAGAGTACGAATTGACTCTTTGTCGACCGGGTTGGCCTGTGCACTAGGGTACGTGCGGGATACGGGTGGGCGTGATACTCTAAATCCGGTGAGGTGAAGAGTGAGATATATTCTTGTTAGCGTATTGGTGTGAGGCGTTAGTCCGTCCCACGAAAATATTTCGGCAAACCCCCTTTCGTTTATTACTAGGCCTAATCAAAAGCAATCCCATAGATCGCGGACCAGTACCGCGCGAAGGGGTTTTCACCTCGAATGTATTTCGTGAACATGTCCTGAAATACGACTACAAATTGATTCTTGCTTCCTTGCTTGGGGGGAAACGGCCCCATGATTCGGAGCTAACCGTCATCCATGGACCTTCTTTGTTCTCATCGGTACATTAGCCCAGGAGGGGGACTATGTTGTGGAAAGCCTTAACTTTTCGTGACACGAAGGGCTATCAGTATACGTAACGCGAAACAATCCTGACAATATTCCGTGGCCAGTAGAAAATCCTGAATTATGGCGATGTCTAGGGTCTTGTCCACGCCAATATGACCGGATTTGGGGACACTCATGGCATCGCTCATGCGCGACGATTGACGCGACGGGCTCGGGTATGACCAGACTTCCAGGCGTCCTGAATCGTTACTGCTTGTCTCAATAAACTGGTCGGAGCAGAGGTACTAAATATCTAACCATCTTCAATCTGCGGCATTGGGGTACTTTAGAGGGGGAAATTCTCTTAATAGTTCCGATAGCATCTATGGGTATACCAGGGGTCTGCATCATCACTATGGCGCCAAAGGCATCTTTCCACATTTTCGTACCTGCGACTTAATGCGTCTGTACGATAAAAACAAATATAAAACATTCATTGAGGGCACCTGTCGCGATGCGTTATCGTCCATGTCGTACGCGCTGCGAATAGCTCTACATGCCCATCGGGCCTAGTCGACCGGAGAGGTCACGCAAGTTCCTGGAGCCATTATTAGCCCTGGCGTTTTGGCCATTTTTAGAGTATCCCCTTTCTTTCATTTTTGAATTTTACTTCAGAGCTAATGATCTGGTTCGTGATGACCTTGAAGTGCCCTCTCTCCCCCTCGTATATACACGACGATACATTTATTTAACCGCCCAGAGGACTCCAAGAGGCATTCCTTCTCGAGCTTGACCGTGATGTACTTCCGTTCGGCTTATGAGTGAGGATCGAATAGCGAAGCTCTCCATTGACCTCACTGGTATCACGGCACCAGGCGAAATCGCTCGCGTCGTCCTTAGGATCGTGAAGTCAATTCCAAATCGGGGGTTTCATACGGTGAGAGATGGTGAAAGAGTCACGTAAGGTCGATCTTCAAACGCTTTCTGTTGCATACGCTCTCCACCACGGTCACCAGTTGGGGTGCCTTGGTCAGAAAGCTGCGACAGAGCGAACGGCGATCATGGGAGAAATTTGGAGTAAACGGGAGTAACACCCCACCATTCTCCACCAAAGCGCGGAGTTTGGCTTGACGTTGGTAGCGGTGGTGCGGGAAATTCAAAATGGGGGCGGTCTTACTCCGTGGTACGGACATTCTAGCCGTCTTATTGAGCACTTAAGCGGAGCCTATTCTCGACTCCCGGAGAACCTGCTTTTCTCTAGAATTTAACTCCAAACAAGGCGCGTTCGAGGAGCGTTCAATACACTTCTAGATACCGGAACCGTCCTCCTCATTGTCCGTAGCGATATGAGATCTGTGCTAGATCAGGACTAAGGACGCTGTGCTCCCAACATCGCAGGATCAATGAGAGCGATCCACTACACCGTTTGGAAGGTGGCGTGGCGGTTGGTAAGGCCAAAGGGCATTCGTTTAACATTGGGCAAGCAGTCACGGCCTAGGAACTGCGAAGGCCGCTGAATGTCGACTCTGTGGCGCAAACGGGACCTGATAATAAGCCTAGACTGAGGCGTCTAGCTTAGGTGAACCGAGCGCGACTCAGCCCAGCCAGTATTCTGTCCATGGAGGGGAGGGGGTAGGCGTCCTTACGGGTGATTTTGTTGACGTCCCGGAAGTCCACGCAAAAGCGGAACGTACCGTTGGACTTCTTTACTATCACCGGGTTGCTCAACCAAGGGCTTTCCGCTCGTTCGATGACACCCTCTCGGGCCATCTCATCGACGGCGTCCTGTGCGACCTTGAGCATGTAAGGGGACAGGAGTCGGGATTTTTGACGAATTGGGGGGTGGTGTTGGACGTCTATGTGGTGCTCCGCCAGGTGAGTTACCCCTAGGGAGGGGGTGCGTCCAGGGGGGTATAAACGATTGAGAAGCCGGTTTAAACGGGGGTGGGCTTCTCGGGACGGGGCGATCAATCCTACGCAGTCGTACGAGGCATGTGCGTTGGCCGAAACCTCTTTTTCCTCTAATGCTCTAGTTTTCCCGCTACCACTAGTCCACGTTCCATTTTCCGTGTCTAGCTTTATTCGAAATAGACGCAAAAAGTCCATGCCCAGTACGCATGCGTAATCGAGGGGCGCAACTCGGATCTCCAAGTTCTCTATTTGTTCATCGAGGGTGATTCGGAGGGTTACTAAGCCAGCGAGGGAGATTGAAGATCCGTCCGCGACTCGGACTTGCTCGCTTGTCTTTTTTAGAAAGGGGGCCACAAGTCTTTTGTAGGTAACCCCCAGATACGACTTAGAAGCGTCTGTGTCTACCAGGGCTCGTATCTGGGTCCCAAGCAACATCAACGTAATGAATGGACGCGGATCAGCGTCCAGCAGGGACGCGGAAGGGGGAATTGACTCTACGGACGCGAAGGGTTCCGAAGTGGATCCACGAGGGGGTGACCGGGGGAACCGGTGAGACTTCGTGGATTGGGGTGTCGCGGGTGAAGGAATCGATTTCCCTCGGGAGTCTGGGGTGTTCGGGTTTTTGAAACTATTATGGGGGGGCCTTGGGGACTCTGTCCCTCCCATTAGTAGTTTCCCGAACGTTTCCGGGCGCAGACGGGGCAATCATTGCTCGTGCGGCCCGGATAACCGCACACTCGGCAAAAGTAGCCGAGGGGGTGAGGACATTCGCGGTAAATGTGGCCCGTCTGTTTACAGTTGTAACAGCGGACCATTGGGCTGGGGCTGGGTGAACCCCTGGGGCTGAGAGGAGGGGTGGATGGCGCGACTTCCGATAATGGGGGAATTCGCTTCTGGCGCGAGAACTGAGGAGTCGGGAGGGTCGGCGGTGAAGGGCGTCGGGGCGGGGCCGACACCTTCGGGGGTTTTGGGCGCGATACCGGGACCGATGTGGCGCGCAGCAGTGGAGATGCGTCAGCCACGGGTGGTGGGGGTGAAGGTGAATCTCTTCGATTTCCCTTAGGCTGTGCCGGGGGGGGGGGGACGCGGGGATAGTAGCGGCTAATTTGGCTCTCTGTTTCTTGGTCTTTGGAGAGTAGGCGAAAGCCGGGTAGACCGACTGTGTAGCGGGTGGAGGGGGTCGGTAAGATCTTTCCTGACTCGCTACGCTCTCGACCTGGCGGCCTTGGCGCAGCAAATCCGGAAAGTCTTGTACGGATTCGCGGCGTATGTGCTTTGCGAGACCGGGCCTCAAGTTCTGGACACAAATGTCCAACTGTTCGTCAACTGAAGGGGGAACCGAAAGTAATCTAAATAGGCTTCTTAAAGCCACTATATATTCTCGAATGGGTTCTTCCGGCCCTTGGGTCCGTAGCGTAATTTCCCGTTTAATACTGGCTTCTGGGCTTCGTTGCCCATAAGCATCCCGAAAATAACGCACGAAGCCAGGGTAGGAGCTCCAGCTGTTCCGTTCTACTCGGAACCAGGCTAGGGCTGCGCCTCTGAAAGCTTCTGGGAGGGCACGGAGGAGGTCGTCCTCTGTGAGGTCACGGCTCGAGCTGTACTCTACGAGTTTGGTGAGGAAGTCTTCGGCATCCTCACCTTCCTCGCCCGAGAATCGAGGCCCATGTGACCTCCAGTGCTCGATGGCGGTTTTACCCCAACGAACTGCGGACTGGGACAAGCTGGGGTGGTAGGTTGAGTTACCCGAGGGGAGCTGCTGCCCGACTCGAGTACTACTACCGGGAGGGGGGTTAGGGAATAGATTTTATGTCAAATCTGCCGGAAAATGGACTGCTGTCCTGCCCGGAGGGTTTGACAGAGGAGGGGCTCGATCATGCACACCTAGTGGCGCACGGATGGGAGGATAGGAGGGGTATTGGTACTGGTAAGATGGTTGGGGGTAGGATGAGGTTGGGGGTGGTGGCAGAGAGTTAGGACATGGGGAAGGATAGTGAGGTTGCGGGGGCGGGGGATAGGTTGAGGTCGGGGGAGGCTGGTAATCGGAATGTGGGTCGTTTGGATAGGTTGTTCGGTCAGGGAAGACGCGGGGAAACTCCGGGGGCTGGGAAAAGAAAGAATCAGCTGGTTGTGGGGGCGGAGAGTGGGGAGTTTGGTGGGGGAAGGAAGGAGGTTGTCGGGAACAGGGAGGTTCCCGGTACTGTACCTGACCCGGTCGGGGAGCTGGGTGCTCTTCCCGAACCGTTGGCCGGGGATTATGGTCACGTGAAGGTCGGTGGGGGTATTCCCCCAACCGTGGGGGCGGGGGATAGTTATCACGCGATCCTAGTTGGGGTTCATTCGGTGCGAACCCGTGGGCCCCGTGGCGGGGCTCATTCCGGGGGTCCTGACTATTTGTTCCTGAGAGGGGAGGGGGGTTATTATCCCCAACCGCTGTGGGGGGAGGATTACCGAAGTTTTGAGATCCCGAAGAGGGTACACTTCCCCTGGTGTCTTTCGGCGGCCCAATACCTCCCGTTTGGGGATGGTAGAGGGCGCTCGCCGGATCAGACATTTGGGGTAGTGTATGGGGGAAATTTTGAGGTAATGAGGACTCCGTTCCTAAAAAGGCGGAAGTGCCCTCTACGAATGTTAGGGGGTCACGGTAGAACGCGCGGGATCTATCGGAGGGGAGCTGGGTGGAGGGGAACGCGAAAGCACCTAGTCGGTCGCGTTGGGCATTGGATCCCCAGGATCCATGTAGTTGGGATAGGTGGCGTTGAGCGACCCATTGAGGACATTCCCAATTATTGGGCAACTTATCGCCTCGTATAGGGTAAAAGGGGGTAAGTTACCCCGTCCATCCACCGCAGGTTCCCATACGTCTTCCGTGTCGGGGAACCGTGCTTTGATGGTATGGCGAGCGAGACGATCGCAAATAGCGTCCATTGACCCCGAGATCAGGATCCCGGCACGATCACATCCTCTTAGAAGGTCGCGCAGGTCCACGATAGCGCTCACTTCCTCCCGGATGGCCATTTGCTGATCCGGGGTGGCTACCCTTAGTGCCAGGGCTCGCGAGGGGGAGACATTGGTCGTTGTCGCCATATTGAGTGACGGTGCCGTTGTGACTGTCACCATGGTCGACGTAGTAGTGGGGGTCATGATTGTGGGGGCAACTGCCCCCATTCCGGGGTAATTGCCGGGTGGGGGAGTACCGATGGTATCCATTACTCACGCAGTAAAACCGAAAAAAAAAACAAAAGAGAAAAAAAAAGAAAGAAAGATTATCCCGTGAGCACTATGCACTAGATAGGAGGGGATAAGTGGGGGGGGGGGGGTTTCGTCACACTCGAGACAAAACAAAAAACAAAAAAAAAAAAATATAAAAAGGATAGGGACGATTTCCCGGAGCAAAAGCGCAAAAAAATTTGATTTAATTAATCCCGGTTCTAGGGTGGGGGTAGCGCGAGATTCTACCTCGCGACCGTCTGTCTCAGCAGAGTCCCCTAGACCGAAGGAGGGGGAAATCCAGAACGCAAAACCAAAAAAAAAATAACGGTTTGACGTGCAGTATGCCAACGCCAAAATAGGAGAAAAACAAAAAAAATTTAAAAAAAAAAAAAAGGGGGGGTTAGTAAATAAGTGACAAATACAAAAAAAAAAAAAAAAAAAAAAAAAAAAAAAAAAACAGACAAAAGAAAGGGTTTCACCGGCTTGAGGTCTCAATATCGGTTTTCGTGTACCAAACAAAATTTTTCTCGAAACCACTTTTAGTTTGTAATCAAACAGATGAAGAATAAAAAAAAAATAATACAAAAAAAACTTTAGTAATGACTCCAGCCACGAAAAATCCGAGTTCAAAAAAAAAACTACTAACTCGAAAGGCGGTTTTCCTGTGTATATAATTATTAAATTATTATCACAGGTATCGGGGAATACTACAGAGGAAGGTCACCATAGGGTGGCAAGGTCACTTCGAAGGTGTTTGTTAATTATTACCTTTCGAACTCGGGTTGAAATAATGTGTTACTATTTGTAACTTTTATTTCGTTTTTTTGGGTTTTCTGTATTCTGGGATTTGCTAATTACGGGTATTCGGGAAAATTAAAATGGAATATTAAATATTATTTAATTCAAAAGTAATCTAGCTATTGGGATTTTTCAAATTTATTATTCAGTGAATAATATTATTATTAAGTTTATAATTGAGAACGATTTTATTTTCAAAGCTGCTAACTATAGAAATTATATTGAAGTAAACAAATACACACTTTTATTGTTTTCTGGAAATTTCCCCGAAAAACAAACAATTATTAATTAACGATTTCTTTTTGAAACTTTATGACTACTTTTTCAACCGATTTTTATTTAGCATTCAAATTTTTAAATTTTCAATCCCATTAACTAGAAGGTTGTGGGGAAATTTCAAGGTCAGGAAGGAAAAACACAAATAGGGAATAATTATTCACAAAATTATTATAATCATAATTATCCTTAATTCTAATTATCCTTAATTACTAATTACATATAATTATATATATATATATATATATATATATATATATATATATATATATATATATATATATTTCTTAATCGCTAAATATATTCAATATAGAATAGGGGAGGGACGCGAAACCGAAACCGAAGCTGGAAAGCCCGAGACCGACTTCGTTTTCACAAATCGCAAGATTACTCAAATAATACGCAAAATGACGCAATTCGAATTTTTCCGGCGAACTCTACCGTTTCCAAGAAAAAGTTTTAATTAATTTTTAGGAAAATCAAAAATTTGATTTTTCCCACCAGGGATGCCATTTGTAAGAATGCTCCTCGTTCCGTCGGAACGGGGCAGGTTACGAAATAAAACTTGCATTTACACACGGATCATTGAACAGATATATTTCCCACACAAAAGAAGATTTACACGCGGGGTCGCGGACTCCAAAAACCACTCGACGGCAGAATTACAATTGAATATGACCGGAAGCGTAAAACGAGAGCGCGGAATTTTTGGTCGCAAAAACAACGAAACGAATGGGACGCGGATACACTATATGAACAGGGACCGGGGATCCCGGGACTTACAGAGGCAGGGGCGGCGATGGTCACAACGGCGACGACGACGAGGTCTTCGGCGTCGGCAGCTGGCAGCGGCGGCGGCAACTTGCGGCGGCAGCTGGTGGCGTCGGCGGTGTCGTGTAGCGGGGTGCCTCGGCGTTGGTCCGATGTCGGCAGCGTGACTTCCACCCACGTTCACTGGGAGTCTTCCCGGTTAACACCACCACGATGTTTCCACCGAACACAAAAAAAAACACAAGGTTCGCGTGTAGCGCTGGTTACTCGGGATAACACACGGCTCTAACACACGGGGCTTTCTTTAAATTTGGCGCACACTACTGTGGGGTCCGTCCTCGATCGCGTCCGAAAGCGAAGTGAGAAGTGGGAGCCGATAGCGCTGGTAGATGCGCGCGGGAACCGTACGCGCATCTCCAGTGACCAGGAGCGGAGAATCACCGGGGGTGATACGGGGGGATTAGAGAGCGGGGTCCGTACGGGGTTTTCCCCACCTAACCGCGGTGTCGGGGAAGTCGCTTCCGTCCTCGTCTCGGGCGGCTTACATGCTGCGATAGAGAGAGAGAGAGAGAGAGAGAGAGAGAGAGAGAGAGAGAGAGACGTTCTGTGACGTAATCGAAAATAGCCACGCTGCTAGAATGCAGCTTTGCGGTGGCAAGAGCTGGACGGCTACTGCCGAATGAGTGGAGGCGCGTAAGGTCGCCATCCACGAGAGAAAAGAAGGGGAATATGAGACGGTTTTTTAGTTAGCATGCTGGGCCTGAGTGATGCAGGCGCGCAGCAGCGAAAAAAAAGGGGGGACCGATGCAGGCGCGTCAGAGAGGGGCGGTGTCCCTTCTCGACGGCCACGATGGCTCCTACCATCGGGTGATACCTCCTGCGCTGCCGAGAGGGACAGCCAGGGGGAAGAGGGGCTCGGGCGTTTCGAGTGCTCGGGAGGTGGTGACGCTCCCGGCGGAACGCGCAACCGAGCAAGAGACGGTAATGCCGTTCAGGCGCTTTACCGGCGACTGACGGACGAGTATCCGACTTACTAAAACTGATAAAAAAAGGATTGAGGAAGGTGATCCTGAGCTCCGGGACACTTTCGACACGCGAGGGAACCGCGGCACCCATCGTGAAGGATCGGCCAAGGGGTAGATCGGTGACACCTTGTCACACTACAGTGCCGACCAAAATTGGAAAGGTGATTTCGATGCGTGGCGCGAAAAAAGTGGGGCAAATATCGTCTCAAGAACGAGGGTCCATGGTCACAATGGCTTTAGCAGTAAATGCAGAGGGGAATTCCGTACCACCGTTCTTCTTGTTTGCCAGAAAAAACATGCAGTCTGTATTCCTGGAAAATGCATCTCCTGGAGCAGTTGGTTTCGCGAACGGATCTGGGTGGATGCAGCAAACAGAATTTGTCGAATACATGAAATTCTTTATTGATAGGACGAAAGCCTCAAAGCAGTCACCGATATTGTTGCTATTAGACAATTACTCATCGCATCTTTCCATCGAGGCATTGGATTTATCTGTTGTGAATGGCATCACAATACTTTCATTTCCTCCACACTGCAGTCATCGTTTGCAACCCTTGGATGTCTCAGTCTACGGTCCAGTTAAAGCCTACTGCAAATCTCAATGAAGCGCATGGCAAAGGAATAATGCTGGTAAAGTTCTGGAAATTAGACACATTCCAGGTCTTGTCCGATCCGTATTGGACTTGGCGCTTACACGTCGTAATATAAAAGCTGGATTTCTTAGCTCGGGTATTTGCCCATACAACCCTGACATTTTTGCGGATTCCGACTTCGTTCAAGCTGTGTTTAGTGAGGAAAATGAGCGACCTGTGCTGGAAGCCGAAGTAACCGACGGTGATTTACAGCGCCGTACAATAGTTTCGGATGTCCTCGATATTATCGCGGAGAACGAAATTGCGAGTTCTATTGGCACCGACAAAGAAGCAGTAAGTGCAACCCGCACCCACGAGGAACTACCAAGTTCAACTAGCATGCAAGAAGAAGAAGCTAGTTCTAAGCCTTCGACTTCCACGTCTTGTGATCTTTCTGCCATTCTGTCATCGATCGGGCCTGTGCAAGCGGCCGCGCCAACGAATAAAAAATCCAATCGCGGGCGGCGTGCAATGAAAAGCACCATTTTAACATCGCCAGAAAGTCGTGACACATTGCGTGAAAAACAAGAAAAGCGAGACGCCTCTAACATGCTCCAGAAACGCCCAGTATCGAAGACCAGGAAAACGTCTCACAAAACACCAGCGAAGAGAGGTCGCCCACAAAAAAAAAGGGCAAAACCAACTTTCTTTGGATGACAGTGAAAGTGGAGACGAAGATTTTTGCATTATTTGTTTTGACAAGATGCCTCGAATTTTAAGCCGCAACAACTCTGTTGCATGCATCGAATGTAACAGAGAGGTGCATTTAAAGTCCGCCAAACTCACTGAGAGTTACTTTATTTGCTACAATTGCGAATCAGAATAATGTTTACCGAAAGATTTTAGCTTGAAAAAGTGTATATTTCATTAAAAAGAAATGATGATATCATATTTGTTCATAAAAAATTATTTAAGCATATATTTCACCGATTGTCAGCAATGGCCCAACCCTGACAGCAATGTCCCAACCCTGACTACATTTCACTTTTTTTTATGTGCCTACAACTTTTTTTCAATGGCGCGGCATTCATTCATCCATCGTGAAACGTTCTTGTAATCATCATAACTTGAAATAAGACGATAAAGTCGAGTAATTTTTAATTCTAACAAAAGTTATAGAGCAAAATCAAAAAGTGCCCCAACCCTGACGACACTCCCTTACAAAAATTAACATTGAATAAATCTGTGTGCGGAAAAGTTTTGAGATCAGAATAATAAAAATAGTTTTCTAACCAAAATTTGCCGGCTCGTTCCAATTGGCAATTAATTGACGAATATCTTTGTCCTTCTTGGACCTTGCTAACTGAACTACTTGTAGACTCAATTGCGGCCAATCTTCTAAAAATGAATTTATTTTTTCAGCGTGTTGCACAGTTAGGTCTTGAGTCAACTATACATAGAGAAGGTAATAGTGCAACATTAACAATAATATAAATGCTTAGGAAACATTAATACATTCATGCGGAGGATGGAATGTTTTTGAGAACAGCTATTCTTATTATTATTTGTTATTTATTATTATTATTAGTATTGATTTTATTATGCCCATTAAATTGTAAATAAAAGTAAATATAACAAAAATAAATAATAATCGTATTATTTTAAATAAATAATCAAATTTTTTACGTATTGCTTAAATATGCTGGTTTCACTAAAAATACTTTCAAACATCAGACATGATCAAATGAAAATAAAAGGGTGATTATTGTATCAGAGAATGTCCCGAAAGTTCCTTACCAATCTATGTCCATTTGGAGATTTCAGTATAGGAAAGTTACTAATTATGTCGTCGATTGTTCATTTCGATGTGAATATTTCTCTCACGTTTCGGAGTGACTTCCATATGATTATGGATTCATCATCGATACTAGTGATATCCTTTGAACGTTGAATATCTGTGCTGGGTGACTCTGAAGCTGTAAAAGGGAAAATGAAAAAGTTTGTGCAAGGAAAAAAAGAACATGAATGATGAATAGACCTTCTCATAATAAGAATGAGCATATATGAAATGGCTCGATCTTGAAATGTTACGCACAGCTTTGTATACATTTACATTGTCATTAAGGTTCCGTTAAGGGCATGCAAGATTAGATCTATATAGGTGGAAATTTTATACTTTTTACTTTTGTATCTCCAATGATTATCACCAATCGTAACTGATAAATAAATTACTTGATATTTTTTCTGCTTACTTATCCAGCTACATATCGTAGCTTAAGAAGCAACACCGCGTATCTCATTTTTCGCGACTTTTCAGGAGAGCCAAGAAACTACTATCCGCATTAATTTCAACTTCTGTTTTAATTTTTACAATAAATAAGTTATCACTTTGTAATTCCGTAAAAGTATCGGTACGACAGAATGGAACAAACAGGCTAATGGTAAATGTCATAAGATACGCGATGTTGCCAGTATTACCGTAAAGGTTGAAATACGCGATGTTGCAGCTTTTAAAACTTTTACTCTATATGTTGGTCAAATGAAAAATCTGAGGTGACCATTCAATTAAGTACAATTTTTTATATAAAGACATATATAATTCATTTTGGAAAAAAAATGAGATATGCGGTGTTGGTTCTTAAGCGACGATATGTATTACATTAACACAATCATAAATTACAGATTAAAAATATTTTTACATGTAATACCACAAGAGCTTCAAAATTGCCCGATTAATTTTGGAGCTCGAGTGGTATTCGGGGGATTATTTTTTCATCCAAATTTCGGCCAAGAGAATTGCAACCTGTTTTATGGAAGGAGTTAACTTCATATATAGGCAACACGCAAAATTACCAGTGGAATTGTCAAAAATTCCCACTTCAATGTCATGTAGGCTATATAAAATATTGTCAAATGCTGCAATTGTACTGGCTGAAATTTGGATGCTAAAAATAATCATTGTGATATAATAGCTTTCAGGAAACTCAAAAGCCCGCCAACAAAACACGATTCGGAGTTTCCGTAATTTCTTCCTTACCGCTCTATATAATAAACTAAAAAGAGGATATATTAAAGCGTTTCAAAGCGCCATTTTGAAATTACGGAACCTTAAGAGACATCTAAGGTGGCTCCGCAAATAGCATCCTGGCATAAAATACACCGAATCGCAAGTTATAAAATTTTCAGCCAGATGTGTAAGAGCGCAAATTTTTCTCTACAATAGCCAATTCAATGTGTATACATGCAAAGTGCAAAACAATTGTATTCACTACAATATATTCATTTACATAAATCTGAAGACAAAATAAATTAATTGCCTGAGTCAAGGAAAATTAATTGTCTTCAATAAAAACATGCTCGAAACAGTCTAAATATATAATATAAATACAGACATGCAAAAATGTTGCTTTTACCATGCGATGGTTTACGATGGGTATATTTTTCAATAATGTTCAATGCACTTCCCCTACTTCGGTTCTTTATATAACCCATATATAAGTAACCTTTTGAATTATTGTGATTCATACTCGGTGAATAATGACATAACTGATGTTCTTTTTCGAGTGGAAAGTATTATACTGTGCTACCTCGAAGTGCTAAGAATCTATCTCTGACAATCCTGTAACATAAGATAAATGGAAATACTGAACTACAAATCTGACACAGATATCGGGGAGTCGGCAGATTACAAAACGCATGTCTCAATTGAACGGTAAGATTCGACTGACACGGAAACTCGCTTCCCGAATTCAGTGTGTGATCGACTATTTAACATCTGGCCGTTCATTTACGGCTAAAGTCAAGAAGTTCGCACAACAACTGCGGACGTACTATCACACACTGAACAAGCTGAAGTTGCACAACATCAAGCAACGTTTAGCGGATAAAATTCGGGTTATGGCCGATGCCAAAAAGAGGCTGCAAAGACGGGAAGAAGGAATTCGACAAAACTCAATATTTTGGACGAATCCTTCCAACATCATCAAACATCGTATCGTAGCCTCAAGCGAGTTTCCGTCGATGGCCGCAGTTGAGGAATTCTGGGGGAACATCTACGAGAAAACATCTAGGCTTAATGCAGACACTCCAGGTATTGTAATCTTCACCGAGTTGTGCGACGAAGTCACACAACAAAGTGAAGATTGCCCGCCCGTCAGTGATCAGAGGTGAAAAATGCCATCACAGGAGCGAGGAATTTCTCCTCGCCGGGCTGGGATGGAATTAACAACTATTGGTGGAAGAAATTCACTTCTGTCCATCAACACCTAGCCCGAATATTCTCCTCTCATATAAATGGAGACCAACCCATTCCGATGATAGTACATCAGCATGAAATTCAGGGGAAGGGGGCGTTTTCGTACAACGCGGCGGAACGAGCGGCGCGAAACCTCGGTCTGGTTTTCAACGTGGTACGTAGTGGCGCACAGGAGGCTGAATCAGTCATCAATCTGTGCCCAGTGCGTCTCAGGGCTAACATACGGAAGGAACAACTCCGTATGTTGGAGGGAAGGCATATCGACAAGCCGTTGCATGGACAATTCTTTCGAAATGTCCAACAACTTGGCTTGTTCGCAGAGATGACCTTCTCCTTCTTAAGATCAGCCGGCTTGAAATCCGAGACCGAGGGTTTTATCTTCGCATGCCAGGATGGGGTCATCAATACCTTAGCGTATCGCCAGAACATCTTACACCAGGCGGTACAGAGTACGTTTGTAGATTGTGTAGATGTCATGCTGAGACACTAATGCATCTTTTGGCAGCATGCCATATATATGCAGTTTCAGCATACATCGAACGTCACAATGCGGCTCTTCGAGTGCTGTATTACCATCTTCGCAGCACTTATGGTATTAATGCAACCCCAGTTTTGCCGTACGTCCCCACTGATATTGAATCCATTGTCGGGAATGAGTCGTGCCGAATATACTGGAATTACTCATTCCCGACGAGCAGGCAAATATCAGCTAATAAGCCTGACATCGTCCTTGTTGACTTCGATGTCAAATCCATCTTCGTCATCGAGTTTTCTGCACCAGCAGAAACAAATATAGTCAGCAAAGAGGACGAAAAACGGATGAAATATCAGGAACTCCTGTTCGAGATTCGCAAGCTGTATCGAGGGTTCAAAATCAAGCTCGTCGTGCTGATAATTGGAGTGCTGGGAGGAATGAGACCAACTTTCCTCCAAAACATCAGAAGCATTCCGGCCTGTCGAGAACATGCAAATTCCATCGCAGGCCGAATGCAGAAAGCAGTGCTGCTGGGATCTCTCCGTCTACTGAGATCACACGAGATCCTGTAACCACTAACCCAATGGTAGAGGGAGTGGTTACAGTTGCAAACGAAATAGCCCGGTGCAGTCTGCAGCGGAGGAGATGAATATCGGAGCCTCTTTTCTACTGCAGACTGCACACGTGGATTCTGGAGGGCCAAGGGAGTTTAGGGTTTTAGTCGGTAAACCTTGCCGTTAACATCAAAGATGAGGGAGTCCGACACACGGGGGGTTACACAACATCTTCAACCCCCCATGGTGCCTAATGCATTTCCCCCCTCCGTCAAAAAAAAAAAAATAATAATTTATTTAGACACAGACACAGGTGTCCCGGGACAACGACCAACGAATGCCCACGGACGATTTCAGTGGACGGAGGATCTCAGGCAAGATCTAATGCGCTGCTACGAGGAGAGTTGTCCGCAACAGAGGGGCTACATGGCGCGAATGCATAGTCGGTTTGCAGTAATGCATCCCGAACTGGCAGATCGCTTTTCTCAACAACAACTGAGAGATTATGTGGCCTATCTGAGGCCGACAGGTTTCGTTGTTCCCAGCTGTCAACCGGTACCGGATGTGCGGGCAATAACAACTGAGCCCGTACGCGGTGCTGAGAGAGATGCTCCACATTATGAAAGCACGGCACTCGTGTTTAGGCAAAATTTGACAACGAAAATTTTGCCTAAACAACGAGAATTAGACAGACCAAATAGCCTACTTCTGGATGCTCTTCCAGATGACTGCGACCTGCGGCAAGTCAATTGTGCCGTTTACGAGGCTGCAAGTGATCTGGTGACTCCGCGAAATCTGACACAAATATCGGGGGGTGGGCAGATTACAAAACGCATGTCTCAATTGAACGGCAAGATTCGACTGACACGGAAACTCGCTTCCCGAATTCAGTGTGTGATCGACTATTTAACATCGGGCCGTTCATTTACGGCAAAAGTCAAGAAGTTCGCACAACAACTGCAGACGTACTATCACACACTGAACAAGCTGAAGTGGCTCAACATCAAGCAACGTTTGGCGAATAAAATTCGGGTTTTGGCAGATGCCAAAAAGAGGCTGCAAAGACGGGAGGATGGAATTCGACAAAATGCAATATTTCGGACGAATCCTTCCAACCTCTTTAAACATCGTATCGCAGCCTCAAGTGAGTTTCCGTCGATGGCCGCAGTTGAGGAATTCTGGGGGAGCATCTACGAGAAAACATCTAGGCTTAATGCAGGCACTCCAGGTATTAAAATCTTCACCGAGTTGAGCGACGAAGTCACACAACAAAGTGAAGATTGCCCACCCGTCAGTGCTTTAGAGGTGAAAAATGCCATCACAGGAGCGAGGAATTTCTCCTCGCCGGGCTGGGATGGAATTAACAACTATTGGTGGAATAAGTTCACTTCTGTCCATCAATACCTAGCCCGAATATTCACCTCTTATATAAATGGAGACCAACCAATTCCGCACTGGCTGGTGGAGGGCCGAACGACACTGATCCCAAAATCGGGAGACTTGTCCGATCCGAAAAACCATAGACCGATCACGTGTCTCAATATGTTATACAAATTGTTCACTAACATCTTGAACGAACGTATTGAGAAATCCGTGAAACCGGTGTGGCAACGGATAGTAGAACAACGAGGCTGCAAAATGGGAGTATCCGGCTGCAAGGACAACTTGCTTATCGACAGGTGTGTTTGTCAGGACGCAGTCCAGTACAAGCGTAACCTGTCGATAGCCTGGCTGGATTATATGAAGGCGTATGACTCAACATCGCACGAGCTTTTAAGCTTGTTGCTCAAACGCCTCCATGTCCACCCAAACATAGTGAGAATTGTAGAAGACCTGATGCCTCTTTGGAAAACACGCTTTGTCATGACATCGGGCAAGCGTCGAACCATGTCTAGATTGGTTCAATTCCAAAGAGGTGTCTATCAGGGGGATTCTCTGAGTCCTCTGCTCTTCTGCATCTCACTATTGCCTCTATCCGTTGCTCTCCGGAAATCTCAAGGGTACGTGTGTGGACCGCCTGGTGAACGTGTACATAAGATCACCCATCTTTTCTATATGGATGATCTTAAATTTTACGCATCAGGCGAGGATCAATTACATCGATCTCTGAACATCGCCCTCACATACTCGAGAGATATCAGCATGGAATTCGGATTGGACAAGTGTGCAGTCGTTCATTTGCACAGAGGAAGGTCAGGCTTCCATAACAACGATATGGAGCTCGTCAACGGAAATATCATCCGCCACCTTAGCGCCGAAGAAGCCTACACATACCTGGGCGTACCTCAAAGGCATGTCCAGGATGTGCAGGCTGCTAAAACCACCATCATTAAGACTACCGGCGCATTCTCCGTCATCGAGTTTTCTGCACCAGCAGAAACAAATATAGTCAGCAAAGAGTACGAAAAATGGATGAAATATCAGGAACTCCTGTTCGAGATTCGCAAGCTGTATCGAGGATTCAAATTCAAGCTCGTCGTGCTGATAACTGGAGTGCTGGGAGGAATGAGACCAACATTCCTCCAAAACATCAAAAGCATTTCGGCCTGTCGAGAACATGCAAATTCCAACGCAGGCCGAATGCAGAAAGCAATGCTGCTGGGATCTCTCCGTCTACTGAGGTCACACGAGATCCTGTAACCACTTACCCAATGGTAATTGGTAAAAAATAATTGTAATAATTGTAGCTTTTTAAGAATAAGTGAAACTAATTTTGTAGCCAGGTTTCGAGTTATGTCAGACTGTCATTAATCAAAAAAATATGAAGTAGATCAAATCTCTTAACTTCTAACTTGAGATACAGCCGTATAAAAAAGGGATCCAAATTAGTTATCAACAACACTTTACCAATATTTCAAGCTAAAATGTTAGTTTACTTGTTTAACATCTAAAACATGGTTCATTATTGCGTAATTAAGAGTGAAAAATGCATTAATTACATGTTGTTATGAACATTTTATATAAAATAAGTGAACTAACCTTTTGCCTGTTATGTTGGAAAAACACTGTCGATTATCAATTTGGATCCCTTTTTCATTTGGCTTTATTATCTCGGGTTACAAGTTAAAGGATTCAATCTGTTTTTTTTTGAGATTATTGAGAGTCTGACGGAACTCAAAACCGGACTACGAAATTAGTTTCGTACAAAAGGGAGGAGATATAACGATGATAAATTATACTGTTTTTCTCCAATTTTAGTGTAATATACATCGCTACTATTTTCAGGAATCTTTTAATTATAGAAACAAATTAATTAAAATTACTTATTTTACTAAATTACCATAACAAATTAACTCAATAACAAATTGCTCAATATCAAGGCCTCAGGGACATGGACTAGCATTGATTAAATAATCTGATAAAATTCTGGAATTATTTTTTCATCATATTGAAATCTTTCAGGGGAGTTTTAGCTAGAATTTCGTAAATCGATAAATTAAGATTCACTCTAATGTATATAAAAAGTACGTTTTTTTTTCATTACAAGACTAGAAATATGACGTACAGCTTAAGTCAGTGTTGAGCTTTGCCATCCCAGTCGAAAACAAATCCCAATAATAAGTTTTCTATTTTATTCAGGAGGTTCGAAAGTACTCAGTTGATAAGATGATTGAATAAGAATTCTAAGCTAAAATATGGAAATTAAAAATAGATAAAAACTAAGAACAAAGTAAATACTTCAGTAAGTGTTACTGACCCCGACTGAGTCTACGATCTTTAAAATTGCACGCATATACGTTACTTGCTTTAACATTTAATTGATTCTTGTTCTATACTTCTTTTCCTTTAAATTTAATTCTGTTCTACATTATCAAGATATTTTTTATTTACATTGGTATAGAAGGATTTTTTTGAGGGGCAGGGTTACAGAACAATTAAAAAAAGTCAATTCATGTGATTTTTTTTTTAATTCAGGCCTTATCAATTTATGCCTTTATAACCTCCTTAAATGTAAAATTATGTGGTCGCTAGGAAAAATCAGGCAATCCCACTTTTTGAAAAAATTGAGAAACCACCTAAACCGGAATGGATTTTTGATTTACTGTCAGATAAAAATTTGAATTCAGTGTCATATTTTAGAATTATTTAAAAAATAAAAATCACATTTACACAGCCTTAAATGCAAATGTGAAACTTTAAATGCATTTTTCTCGAGTTTTCAAAAAGTGGGGTTACCTGGTTCTTCCTAGCAACTACAGAATTATATTATTATATTAGTATTCATAGACATTTCATAGTCAATGAGAATATTTGCAATTTTAATTCGATATTTGTGAAACATCTTATCTTTTCCTGTATTCTCATAATTTTCATACGCTGCAAGAATTAATTTTCCTGTATAATAACTAGTTATCAGTAGCTGGTGTACAACTTTTTGTCTCTTAGTGTTTACAGAAAGACCTTAAAATAAAAAATTATTGTTTAAAAATGATAGTGTTATAAGTAAACATAAAAAATATTAATATACTGAGTAGTGTAACTAAGCCGGTCCTGTATACACCCACCCTACCTCCCCGTCGGTCCTGTATACCCCCACCCTACCTCCCAGTCGGTCCTGTATACCCCACCCTACCTCCAGGTCGATCCGGTATACGGGGCACCCTACCTCCTAGTCGGTCCTGTATACCCCCACCCTACAACCCGGTCGATCCTGTCTACCCCCACCCTACCTCCCAGTCGGTCCTGTATACCCCCACCCTACCTCCCAGTCGGTCCTGTATAACCCCACCCTACCTCCCATCCGGTCCTGTATACCCCCACCCTACCTCCCAGTCGGTCCTGTATACCCCCACCCTACCTCCCAGTCGATTTATTTAAACAATTAATTATTTATTTGATGATGTCACACATGACAGGTGAAGGTCGTGAGAGTAGGGGGGCAAAGTCGCGAGTGAAAGGGAAATTGTAAACAATTTCTTAAACAATTTTATAATCGAAGATTGTGTAGGTTGAGAAACATGTGTACTACATATTATTATTCCATATAATTAATGACCTAATCCAACCAGACGCAACAAATTGTTATTAAGAATTTACTATTATTATGAATAAACATCCGCGGCCGAAGGCCGTCGCCTATAGGAATACCAACGCAGATCGCTCTATGCGCGAGGAACCGCAGTGATACGTAAAAGTCCTCGTCATGCTGTTTACTACTACCTTCTCTCTCGCACTCATTGCCGAGCTCATATTTGTCGTGACAAGAACATTTAGTTTTCACGGTCATTGATACCGCACGTTCGTCATCTGTACCTCTAAACTTTCAAATGCGTGCGCCCTTGTAGACAAGTTATGACGCGTCTCCCGGATCTTTTCGTCGTAAGTACTATTCTCCCCGTAATTACTTTTGAAATGTACGAATAGACCTATACAAGACGTGGCCCACATATATATTTTCTAAATACATCTAATTAATCAGTCCGTAGCATTTCTCAATTTTCGGCTCGAGGCCTTGTGTTCCACCTTGACAAGGGTTTCCACACGTCTTAGAAATACACGGTAAGTTAGGAAATTTAAGGCAATCAAGCGTAAAATTGTAAGGACGTCTTCCATCTGTTTACTACAGAACCCGTATTTCGTTAATGACCTCTAAATTTTTAAACGCGTGCGTGTGTAGAGAAGTTTTGTTGGTTCGTTTTTCGGTAAATGTTTAGAATATTACAACATTGTTGTAAACAATTTTTATGGTCATTGATTACCCATAGACAACATTCGTCATATCTTAAAATTGGGGAGCGTGCGCGCGTGCAAACAGGTTATAATTCATGTTTTTTTTACATTATGTAACCTTCATTTTCCACCGGCTTAAACTTGCTTCAATTCCCACCATGGTTAATCAATACATTATCGTTGAAAATGACGTCTTTCCAATGCTTGATCTTACAAAATTCAATCAGAGAGATTGAAAAGTGTTGGCCGTTACACATTAGTATTGCCATGTGTCGAAAATCAAATTTCAAAAGTCGCCTTCATTCAAGGTCAGATATTGCAAGAAAGGAAGGTTAGAATAAATACAAAATAATGTGTGAAATTTTACTACGGAAAACAGTTCGAACTAGAGGTATAAAAGCACATGGGGACTTAAAAATTGTAATAGTTCCTCTTGAGATACCATCCTTTCGTTGACGTAAAATTGAAACGTTCATCAAAATGGTTGATATCAAGAGAATCTTTTCGTCTATGGAGAATCTTTGAAGAGAGTGTACCAAACTCTGGACAATGACTCTACTCAGGACCAGTTTTGCGCATTCATCGAGGAGTCTAGTACAACTATTACAAAAATTATGGCATACCTGAAATCAAATGCACGAATGCCGATTGGGATAAAATTGTCACTGGAGGCAATTATTTATCGTATTGCTGAGGGCTGCAGCAATTGAAAGACTGACGCTTAACGATGGAAAGGAATCTGAACGAAATCTTGTTCTTGAAAATGACGTCCAATCGGCCTTCAGAAATCGTCTTCGCACCGGACTCGTAGTCAACATAAAATATTTGGATCCCCTCAAGTTTATGAACGAGGCAAAAATCATCATTATAAAGTATGTTCGTGAAGCAATAAACGAATACAACTGCGTGAATCTGCTGCTAATAACGCAGGTTGAGAAGAAAACCGTGCGTCCATCTTCATCTTTTTGCTGGATGAATGTACCGGAGAAGACGAAGACCATAGTAATGTTGTATCTCATTACTGCTATATAAAAAAATTTATCCAAACTAGTCAGGAAAATTTTAAAGTTTCGGTCGTGCAAAGTCTGTCCCCTTTGTCATCTATGCCGATACCGAGTGTCTTCTCGGAAAAGTAGAGTCGGAGACGGCACCCAAGACAGCCTACGAAGAACATAGGATATATAGTGTAGGTTACTATCTACACTGTAACTACGACCCATCGTTGTCCCGATACAAGTCCAAGCGAGGCCCAGACTGCCCATCCTGGTTTGCAGATGAACTGCATGGGATTTCAATTGAAGTCAATGAGGTAAGGTTTTATAAAAATATATTCGCAACTTAACCAAGGATACAAATTTATTTCATATTTACAAAATGTATGTATAAGTAAATAATTTCATTAAAATAATTACTTTTAATATTTATTTTTCTACATTTCTTAATTTATCTAAATTGATCTTTATGATTCCAGATCTTGCGCAATGTTAAGTCAATGAACTTAACGCCGGAAAATTGGAAGGCATTCCAAACGTCTGTGAAATGTCACATCTGCGGGGGACCCTTCACCGTGACTGATACCAAGGTCCGCGACCATGACCACCTTACCGGTGAATTTCGTGGAGCAGCCCACAACGCCTGCAACATTAATCATAAGTTCAGATTTAATATTCCGATCTTCTTTCATAACCTAAGTGGCTACGATG
This sequence comes from Trichopria drosophilae, assembly GCA_030407085.1. Lineage (NCBI taxonomy): Eukaryota > Metazoa > Arthropoda > Insecta > Hymenoptera > Diapriidae > Trichopria > Trichopria drosophilae. Next base: position 87,200,762 of record CM059582.1, on the reverse strand, counting down.
TTCATTTTATCATTCGCGATATCGCTAATGCATTTCAGGGAGATATAAATGTAATTCCATGTAACATAGAAAAATATATTTCAGTTATAAAATTTGTATCGGGAACAAAAATTCGTCTCACGTTTTTAGATTCCATTCGATTTTTAAACTGCTCCTTAGAAAAACAGGCGTCATATTTGCAAAATGAAAGTAAAATAATTTTAAAATCATACTTTCCAAACGATAATGAATTCAATTTACTAACACGTAAGGGTATTTTCCCTTATGATTATGTAAATGAAATGAGCGTCCTAAATGAGCCACATTTACCTTCCAGGGATAATTTTTATAACAAATTAAATGAATGTGATGTAAGTGAAAGTGATTATATGCATGCATTAAATGTGTGGGACACGTTTGATTGTAAATGAAGAGAACTTTAGAATCATACTTTCAAAATCTCACAGCCTCGATCCCGCGCACTATTTTACATTACCCGGGTACACTTGGGACTGTGCTCTCATGCATACTCGAGTAGAGTTACTATTATTGCAAGACATTAATATGATTATGTTCATTGAACGGGGGCTAAGAGGAGGTCTTTCACAGTGCTCAAACCGCTACGCAAAGGCAAATAATAGGTATATGACAGAGTTTGACGCAGCTAAAAGTCGAAATATTTAATGTATTTCGATATTAACAACTTATACGGCTGGGCAATGAGTCAACCGTTACCTACCGGAGGTTTCGAACGGGTCGACAAAGTCGACTTTGAAAATGTACCCGATGAATCCAACATTGGATATATCCTTGAAGACGACTAGGCTTACCCTGAAAAATTACACGACGAGCAGAAAGATCTCCCATTATGCCCAGAACCAGCCGTTCCACCCGGATCAAAGCAACCTAAACTCTTAGCCACTTTGAATGAAAAATTTAAATACGTAATACATTACCGGAATTTAAAGCAAGCACTCGCATACGGTATTAAATTATCTAAAATACATCGCGTATTAAAGTTTAAACAATCTCCATGGTTGAAGCCATACATCGACTTAAATACTGCTTTAAGAACCGCCTCCTCAAATGATTTCGAAAAGAAACTTTATAAATTAATGAACAACGCGGTATTTGGTAAAACCATGGAGAATGTCCGGAATAGGGTTGATGTTAAAATTAAATCGAAATGGGATAGAAGGTATGGTGTTGAGGCCCTAGTATCAAAACCAAATTTTCATCGAGTAGCGATATTCGGTGAAGACTTGGTTGCGTTAGAGCTAACTAAATGAGAAGTCGTTATTGATAAGCCAATATATGTCGGGATGGCTATATTGGATATTTCAAAACTTAAACTATACGAATTTCATTATGATTATGTAATACCTACTTTTAAGCAAAATGCGAAAGTATTATACACAGATACCGACAGCCTTATTTATGAATTCAAGTGGGATGATATCTATGACTGTATGAAACGAGATATATATATATATATATATATATATATAAGTTTTATACGAGTAACTACGATGTTAATAATGAGTATGGTATGCCCCTTGTAAATAAAAAAGTTTTGGGTCTGATGAAGGATGAGTGTGCGGGGAAAATAATGACTGAGTTTGTAGGATTAAGATCTAAAATGTATGCATTACGTGTATTGGGTAAGGGAGAGAAGAAAAGAGCGAAAGGTGTAAGAGAGATAGTGGTCATCACTTTCGACGACTACCTGGATTGTCTGATGAATGAATGTGAAAAATTGCGTGAGCAGCGGTGCATACGTTCAAAATTACATAATGTATACACCATTTATGAATCAAAGATAGCTTTAAGTCCCCATGATGACACGCGATATTTGATAAAAAATCATACCGATACTTTACCGTGGGGACATACGGACATAATGGAGATTGATGAGTGATTTCTGCGTGTACGTATGTATTTATATATGTAAATAAATAAATAGAATTATATTAATAAAATTTGTCTTACCTTAATTATTAACTCCTTTCTGTTTCCCTCCAATGCTTCAATGTTTAAATATGAAAAGACAGTTCGTCATTCTTCGAAAGTCATTAATGTTAATGAAGCAGATCCGTCTTCTCATTCCAGGTGTTGTGTTTATCTTCGAAACCTAACCACTTGACAAATACTCTGTCACCTTTTCGTCGTATAATCTTCTCGACCAGGTATACATCTGGATTTTCAGTTTTCTGTAACTCGTACTCGTAAAATGCGCCTGATATCTGGTTTCCATCATCGTCTTCTAGTAAATAAGTGATAGGATGCGTTCTTTTCACTTTGTAGATCTTAAATATCTCAGTGGTCCAGTTCGGCGTATAACCCTTTTCTAAGACATGCTTGAATTTGCTAACACGAACTTGTTCGCCCACTTTAAACCTAGAACGTATCTTTTCATTAACATTTGCTTTATATACACGTTCCAATATTTCTCTTTCATTTTGTTTAGTTACATCGCTCGGCTTCATATTAATAGTTCGATGCTTCCTATTGTTATAATCATTAACCAGGTCTGGTAAGATATAGAGCCATTGATAATTACCATGAAGACTAAGCTGTGGCCACATTTTATTTTTCAAAGTACGATTAAAGCGTTCGCAAATTGATGCTTTTAGATTACTGTATGTAGAATATAAATTGATGTCATGTTTTTTCATTAAATTTGAAAATTTTGAATTATAAAATTCTTTTCCATGGTCGGTATGTAGATTCTGTGGAATTCGACCCATTTTAAATATTGATTTCATGGCAGCTGTGACGTCATCGCTAGTCTTTCTTTTTACTGGGCGGGCCCAGACATACTTAGAGAATACATCGATGACAGTTAACAAGTATTTGTAACCCTTATTTTCATCTGCATATGGAATCATTTCTACAAGATCAGCTTGCCAAGTTTCATCTAATCCGCGAATATCTACTCGCCTTCTTGTATAATTTTTTGTTCCTGGTTTATGAAGCTCCTTCACGACTTCTCTCTTCTCTTTGTAAGTCAACGTTGTACAAATAAGGCAACGTCTTGATTAAAACTGTTGGGTGGATTGTTGCAGATAATTTATTTATTCACATTTTTCAGACTAACTAATTAATTCTTCCGTAAGGAGTACAAATGTGAAATGTCCCTCTTCATAACATCAGTTATTGCATTAATCTTCTTTAAGGCTTCACTGTTTTTATTGACATTTTGTCCTAGGAGAAAAATGAATTTCTCAGCATCGTGAGCTACAGTACTACTCTCCCTTATGTCATAGGTATGTTTTTTCAAGTCTCCTTCTATATTAGCAATATCTACCGTAAGACTATCAATGAAACCATTATTTTTATTCTAATCATCTTTATTTTTCTTTACTTCCCTCTCTAAGACAGTGATATTATTCGTAAGATTGCTAAGAGTGTAATTATTTATGTTTAAATTACTGGTATGTTAAGCTATTTCCTGATGTAATTCAATAGTATAATTTCCTATATCTGAAGATATAATCCGCCTCTTTTCTATTTCATTGTAATTTTTATTTATATCTTGATGCATTTTATTTATACTTTTTTCAAAATATTCAATCTTCTCATTATTTTTAATTACACCTTTAGACAGTTCATCTATTTGCTGTTTAATATCGCGAATAAATGTGTGGAACATTCTCAAAGTAATGGCATCATCCGAATCTGTCGGAATTCCGATATTACATAACTTTCTTTTCTTAAAATCATAAGAACCATCTGTAGCAATTTCGACACTTTGAAATACTTGCTTCCGTGCTCGTTGAGCCGAACCTCCAAATACATCGATGCTCATTATGATACTGACGTAATTATCACGCAATTAATAGATTATATTAGCTTCACGCAACTCTTCAATAATCGATAAAATTTCATTCGAAAGACTTGAATTACCAGCAGCTTGCGATGTTATTAGAAGGCGCAAACGATCGACAAGTTCATTTGGATCATCCCAATGCACGTAGTCGATTTTGTGGTTTTGTTCAACAATCATGTATTCAGGCAAATTACCACCCTTTTTCGGAACATCTTCGAACATTTCCTTGATATAGTTTCGATATTTATGGGAAGCATTATACCGAATAGGTTTTTCCTGATTCCAATCTTTCCTATGTGTATAAATAATAACTCTAGCAAACCTTCAGTAATAGCAAATTTGTTATCCTTAACAATTACATTTTTATTCTTAAATTCTATTGTCGAATCACCGATTCTTGTAGTACCACCTTCTATGCGAACACCATAAATTGTATCAATAATATCACTTTTCTCATGAATATTTCTCACCAGTAAAGTTAGAAACTTCTTTGACAACCTTTCTTCAGTATAATACGTAGGTGTTTTAATATCACTGCTAAATGTCTGCTCTAAAGGGGTATTATATCCATCAAGCATATCATCATCATCATCAAACTCGTTAACATCATTAATTTCTATGCTATCTGTTACTTTATCCTGAACGTTTATATCATCAATCGCATTTTTGTTAATTGACATTGTTGTAGCGTCTGCTATTTTTCCCAATGGACTTATCAGAGGTTTGAGCGTTTCACTTATCGCAAGGTCATGCGTTTCTTTACCCATTTTTAATAATCGATGTTTTCGGCGAATAGATTCGCTAGCTTTGACAGTTTGATGTAAAACGTCTTGCTGCTGTTTAAGTGGGAAGACATGTTAATGCATACAAGTCTCACTCTGCACTGACTTGTTACAACATTTTTTGTTTGTTCTTAAAATCATTTATGCTTATAAAATAATCAAAACCTTTTCGATACCTTCCCTCTTCTATTTCACTATCTTTACCGATTACAATAAAGCCATGCTTATCTGTCCAACATTGTGTACATATATCTTTAAAAGTGTTGTATGGCATATCCGTATTGACATGATCATTATACAGATGTTTAAGATTCATTTCATCCTGCCTAAAGAGAACCAGAAAATTTAAGTTATCTCGAATAAGATGCTTGGGAACGCGAGCATACGTTTGACTGAGATAAAAGCAATCGACGCAATTATGTCTACCCATACAAAAGGAGGATCTAATGTTATCTTGCTTCTCGCACGCAACATCATCAAATATAATAATAGAGTTTGGCCTGGCCTCGGCGGGTGGTACTACCTGTTCGTTATCGTGAAAAGGAAAGTATCCTATGCTCTCCACAGAGTCGAGTAAGTTTTGTAAAAATTGATATTTTGGTTGATTTATCGATTTCGAATATACATATATATTTTCAAACTTTAATCCATTCTGATCGATGATTAGACTGAGTAGTGTATTTGATTTTCCGCAATTAGACGGGCCACAGAAAAGTGCACGTATACTATTGGGCAGCAACTCCCCATGTCGTTTATGATTAGTTGCATTATTTTGTACAGACGATGTTAAATCATCAAAATTGATGATTGGGATTTTTGTTGGTTGTTTATGAAATCGCATTTTGATAATAACTGATCATAAAAGTATAAGTAGCGTCTTTATATGTAATGTCAGTCATTAACTGATTGTTACTTGAATGATGCACATCTTAATATGATTACATATGTGGGTAAAAACAAGAAGCAAAAACGGATAAAGAGTGGGATAGGATTGGTCAATTCTTTAATTAATAAATTACCGGTAGAACTTTCTATACCCGGTTATCAGTACTGCGGGCCTGGTACAAAATTAAAGCAACGATTAGCAAGAGGGGACTCAGGGATAAATCCGTTAGATAAGGCTTGCAAGGAACACGACATTGCTTATTTCAAAACTCGTGAAAATCCCACCGGTAGAAGCGAGGCCGATCGAATATTAGCGGAGCAGGCTTGGAAGCGAGTTTTAGCAAAAGACGCAAGCATTGCAGAAAAGGCGGCAGCTTGGGGTGTTGCAAACACAATGAAACTAACAAGTAAATTAAGCATGGGACTGAAAAAGAAGAAAAAAGTGTCAAAAAAGAAAACAACATCATTGAACAACATTATTGCGGCTGCTAAAATGTCAATGTCATAAAGTAATAATGTTCAAAGTGTTATATCGAGCGCTTTGAAAGGGGCACGTAAAGCCGTAAAAGAAGCAGGTGGCAAACGATTCATTCAAAAAACTCGACAGCTATCGATACCTTCAAAGGTTGGAGGATTCTTACCTTTCCTAGCACCCATATTTGCTGGGTTAAGTGCTGTAGGTGCATTAGCTGGTGGCACAGCGGGTATAACCAAGGCTGTTAATGATGCAAAAGCTGCTCAAAAGCAGTTACATGAAAGTGAACGGCATTAGCGTGCTATGGAGACAATAGCTATAGGTAAAGGGTTATATCTTAAACCTTATAAAAATGGTCTAGGTTTGAAATTAAAACCATGTAAAACGGGTTTAGGTGTTAAATGTTGAAAAAATCGAAAAAACTTGTAAAGCTACCGCATCGAGCACGGATGTAGATATATTGAGATATTCGAAAGAAGCTGGAATTCCGAATTTTAGAGGTGTCTTTATGCGTAATAATTTACCAAACAATCCCCAAGGTAATGAATGTGCAGTCATAAATTTAGACGATGCAAGCGGTCCGGGGACACATTGAGTAGCATATCGAAAACGTAGTTCTAAAGTCGTTTATTTTGACAGCTTTGGAAACATTAGCCCACCTGCTGAGTTGGGAAAATATCTCGGTGTAGGTAGCATTATGTATAACCGTGAAAAATTTCAAGACTATGCCACTTTTGATTGTGGACATTTATGTCTCAAATTTTTATGCAATCAGCTGTTTTGTCCAAACAAGTATCAGTTGTATAAATATATTGCATAAAATATTATGATAATCAGTGTAATTTGAACAATCAGTATGGATGATTCTTTTACGTTGACGCTCTCGGGGCAGTCTTCAGTATTGGAAGCGCAATACTTTCCACCTATTGAACTTTCACCGCAGAAGAATTATGAATTGGGTTTGATAGAACTTTTAAAGTTTAATTCAATCCCAAATGTTGACGTTAATAATAAATTTCATATTGGTAGCCATGAAATTATTGTGCCGATCGGTAGCTATGAAATTGAGGATACAGCAGAATATATTAGAAATAAGCTGTCGGAGTATAGTGATATTACGTTAGATATAAAACCAAATAATAATACACTACGTAGTGAAATCAGATCTAATCGAGACATTGATTTTACACCAATCGATTCGATTGGGCGAACATTGGTCTTCAATAGACGAATTTTGGAAGCAAACAAGATGCACATTTCAGATTTACCAGTAACCATAATTAAAGTTAATGAACTTCGCGTGAAATGCAATATAACTACAGGTGCATTAATAGCAGTAGAGCGCACGCGATTCATTAATTTTTTCCTACTGTGGCACCCGGATATAAGATTGTGGAAGTGCCGAATCACGTCATTTACCTACCTGTTGCCGTCAGATTAATAGATCATATTCAATTGCGTATTGTTGATCAGAACGGTGAATTTGGTAAATTTTCGTGGTGAAAAAATTACAATTCGACTCCATCTTAAATCTACGTAACAATGGGTATTATGTATAATGGTCAGAAACTTAATAGTTACTATAATAATAACCCATCATAGAGAAAACATATCAGTCGTCAAATTCGCAAGACGTTAACACGTCGGAATGCTCTATTTGTGAAAAGCTTGGAACTCAAGTTACATTATCATCACAATATCAAACAGTGAATAATAAAAATTGTTATTGCCGTTGTTGTATTTGCATACTTATCGCACGTTATCATAATAGCAATAATGGAGGATCCAATACTCAGCATTCAAAACCCTGTCGTTTTCGACGAATCTGTCGCTCATTACGAGCTGTATTCACATCAATCTTACAATACAAGTTCTTTTGGTAAAAATGATGAAATTCACATTGCTGTGCAAAATCAAGATTTATGTATTTACCGTGTAAAAGTTTGATACATATTAGTGGAAGGTTGACGAAAACCGACGGAACTAAAGCAAATAATACTAATCTAACGTCTAACGCAATCTGTTATTTATTTGATGAGGCGCGATATGAATTGAATGGTGTTGAAATTGATCGAAATAGAAATGTTGGTATTACTAGCTTGATGAAGGGGTATCCTTCTTACACACCAAATGATGAACCCGTTTTAATCAATACAGGTTGGATATCTAGTTCAAATCTAAAGATAACAAATGATAATGGTTATTTTGATGTGATCATGCCTCTGAGTATGATTCTCGGATTTGCTGAAGATTATCGTAAGATAATTGTAAACGCGAAGCACGAACTTATTTTAACAAGATCTAAACATGATGATAATGCAATTATACAAAATGCAGAAGAACATTACAAAATTGAGATGAATAAAATAGAATGGATAGTTCCATATGTGACGTTGGCTGATAGGGAAAGGATATAGCTGTTACGTTTCGTTGAAAAAGATCCTTGCATATCTTTAAGTTTCCGTACATGGGAACTTTATGAATATCCGCTATTACCGGTAACATCATCCCACGTGTGGTCTGTGAAAACAGCGACACAACTAGAAAAGCCACGATATATTATTATCGGCTTCCCAACAGCACGAAAAAATGACAAGGCGAAAAATGCTAGCCTGTTTGATCACTGTAACATTAGTAATGTTAAAGTATTTTTGAATTCAAAATATTATCCATATGGTAATTTAAACCTTGATATTGCAATTAATCAATTTTCATTGTTATACGATATGTATATCAATTTTCAAGCTAGTTACTATAATAAAAATGTTAATGGTAAACCTATATTGAATAAATCAATATTTTTAGAGAAAGCTCCATTAATCATTATTGTTTGCTCTAAGCAGAATGAAGCTTTAAAACACGCACCTGTCGATGTGCGGCTTGAATTTGAATCAAAAGAAAATTTTCCTGCAAACACTTCTGCCAATTGTTTAATTTTACATGATCGTATTGTAGAATATAATCCCATAAGTGGAAATGTAAAGAAGTTGGTTTGAGAGGAGTAGTCATTATTGCGCATGCGTCAATTTATAAATTGGATAAATTTTTATTTCAATAATAAATCAGTATCTTTCGAAAGAGATTGCAATAATTAGTTTTTATGACAGTGAGCCAGTTTCTTACGTGATTGAACCTCCGTATGAGTGGAATTGGTTACCTGTGCAATACAAGTGTACAAATAATTGGCTAATACGTAATTTTCATGGATTGTCTTGGACTGTCTTGGACTGTTACAATCATTTCGAAACAACTGATGACGTCATCGATGGACTTCCACCAATGATTAAAGATTGTAAAAAATGTCAATTTCTGTATTGGGAAACGACTAGCTAATCAACGTCCAATAACAATAACATTTATTCACATATTCAATGCATATTGTACATGTATTATTTACATATATTGTAATGTAATGAAAGAGATATGGAAATAAAAGGAGTTAATTACATTCTATGTTATCTTATTATTATACCCTCCCTCTACCGCATGATATTATATCGTTATTGAACGATTAATTTCTTTCACACCCGTAAAAACCTCTATGAGTATATGCGTGAAGACATTAAAAAATGAGAGGAAAATATCGAAGATTATTTTATTTCGAAATTTATTTATATAAATTTATATTTTAATAATTCCTATATATGAAATATGGAAGACGTCTAATAGAATTAATGACCCTGAAGGGTGAAAGGTTAATAAGTTGTAAACGTGTATATTACTTCGACCCAGACTAAGTCTGGACGAAGTATTGAATTTGGTCACTTCGGGCATAAAAATTACCATATAGTTTTTCATCAAATGTCGACATTTCAGACCCTAAGGAACCCAAATCAACAATAAAAAAATTTGTGTCCGTGATCTTGTACGTACGTACGTCCGTACGTCCGTACGTCCCGTTTTTTTGTCTCGTGATAACTCGCGAACGGATAAGCGTATTGACATAAATTTTTTTTAAAAATACGCGTCTTGGCAGAACTTAGATCTGATTAGATTTTGGGGCAGATCCACGCGTCCATTACTAAAAAAAATTAGTCCCAATTAAGTTTCTTTGTAGTTTTTTGCATTTATATTGAAAAATACAAATTTTATTTGAAAATGTTTCAAACAAAAAAGATAGAGGATGAAATTCTCTACAAAAAAGGTTGTATGCATTTTCTTCCTAAAGTCAACGATAATGTCATAAAAACTGGTTTAAAATGTTTATGACTATTGTCTGAAAAAGTATTGAATTTGGTCATCGCGGCAAAAAAATTACCCTATTGTTTTTCATCAAATTTTGACGTTTCGACCCCCTACCCCCCAGGGGTAGTCTTTGCCAGCCCCTCGGGCGCGGTGAACACCTACGGGCGCATAAGTTCTTTTACGCCCTTGATACGAAAATAACTATTTTGATATATCTAAAAGATGTCTTATAGATATCTATAAGATATCCGTCATATCTTTTCGACACTTTCAAGATATCTTTGACGAATTATATGAATATATATTGTATATATAATATCATAATAATACAGACAGTAATTAATAAAACACAGTAAACATGTAATATGCATCGAATAGTCTATTAGAATACAAGTGCATGAAGTAAGTGTTTTGCAACTTTTATTTATTAATACTTCGGCTGGCCTGTCGTTGGGGTCGAAGTTTTGAAAATGCTCATTTTCAATTTTCATACATATAAGAAACACTATATTGTTGTAAGATATCTATCGAAGCCACTTGGACCTAAATATGATTGGACCCCCAAATATCAATATAATTTTATAATATTGTTATACATTCGTAATTTAGAATCCCGAGTTTTTAAATCAACCTCTTTCTACTTTTTGTTTCGATTGTCATTTTGATAACTAAAACGTAAGTTAGATTTTGACAGTTTTGCTGTAAACCGAGGAATAATAAACATGATCATACAAATTTATGACTAATTTATTTAAAAATAGTACAAATGGTGTCAGATTAACAGCTTAATATAATTTAAAGCTGTTAGTAAACAAACGAGTCTTAAGGAATAGCCGACGCTCCACTGGATCGAAGTTTCTGAGCGAGCGAGGCACCACGCCAACACTAGTCCTTTATTCAATTTATTTCTTTTTATTTTGTCTTATTTCAATATCCTTACAATACTTATAATAATGTACGTTTATAATAACTTGAGTATTCAATTTTGAAAATTCATTTTATTGATATTGCTTCTATGCTCCTCCGGAGGTTTGATGTCATCAGTGCTGGCGCTACTGCATGCATTATTGTGGAATTTTAAATCGCTCATCGGTCCTCCGATATATTCCATTTATAAATGATTTTCATTTGCGAGACGCTGAAAATTTTCGACTGCTTCGACATCAGCCTCAAATAATGAAGCGAATCTTGGTGGAAGGAAATACGAAACTTGTCCATCCAAGTCGACGGTGATGCGAGTACCATATCGTGTTGAAATTTGACGAATTTTAGTCACTTTATAAATGTGTCCTTTCTCAAGCACAGCCAGCTTTACGGTTGGTAAAAACTTGATTGCTGTATTGAGCTGATTCAGTTTCGCAACTGCTGCTACTGCTGCTACTGAATATAGTGATCCATTGCAGGACATTTTTCTAATTGTAGTTTATCTGTTCTTCTTACAATTAATATAATATCCGAATACTGTTGAAGTTCGGACTTTACTTTTTTAATATTTTTTAAGAATGTTAAAATTCTTTGGCGTAATTCTAGTGATTTTATGTGCACGTTTCGGGAGTGCATGAAAAGATGTTTACAAAGACTGATGGGAAACGCTAATTTTGATCGGTGTTTATGTAATATACTCCCACTACTATATTGTAGAACTTGCATACTATTTCTCAATCTTTGGGAAAAATGGATTGTGGGATGTCAAAAGTTTCAGTGAAAGTGATTGACGGGACATGGTGGGAATTAAAGCAAGTTTAAGCCTGTGGAAAATGAAGGTTACATAATATAAACAAAACATGAATCATAACCTGTTTGCACGCGCGCACGCTCACCAATTTTAAGATATGACGAATGTTGTCTATGAGAAATCAACGACCATGACAGTTGTTTACAACAATGTTGTAAATTCTAAACATTTACCGAGAAACGAACCATCAAAACTTCTCTACACACGCACGCGTTTAAAAATTTAGAGGTCATTAACGAAATACGGGTTTTGTGGTAAACTGATGGAAGGCGTCCTTACAATTTTACGCTTGATTGCCTTAAATTTCCTAACTTACCGTGTATTTCTAAGACGTGTGAAAACCCTTGTCAAGGTGGACAACAAGGCCGAAAATTGAGAAATGCTACGGACTGATTAATTAGATGTATTTAGAAAATATATATGTGGGCCACGTCTGGTATAGGTCTATTCGTACATTTCAAAAGTAATTACGGGGAGAATAGTACTTACGACGAAAAGATCCGGGAGACGCGTCATAACTTGTCTACAAGGGCGCACGCATTTGAAAGTTTAGAGGTACAGATAACGAACGTGCGGTCTCAATGACCGTGAAAACTAAATGTTCTTGTCACGACAAACAGTATGACGAGGACTTTTACGTATCACTGCGGTTCCTCGCGCATAGAGCGATCTGCGTTGGTATTCCTATAGGCGACGGCCTTCGGCCGCGGATGTTTATTCATATTAATAGTTTATTCATAATAATAGTAAATTCTTAATAACAATTTGTTGCGTATGGTTGGATTAGGTCATTAATTATATGGAATAATATGTAGTACACATGTTTCTCAACCTTCACAATCTTCGATTATGAAAGTGTTTAAGAAATTGTGTATACCCCCACCCTACCTCCCTTCCAGTCCTGTATACCCCCACCCTACCTCCCAGTCGTTCCTGTATACCCCCACCCTACCTCCCAGTCGGTCCTGTATACCCCCACCCTAATTGTTTACAATTTCCCTTTCACTCGCGACTTTGTCCCCCTACTCTCACGACCTTCACCTGTCATGCGTGACATCATCAAATAAATAATTAATTGTTTAAATAAATCCACTGGGAGGTAGGGTGGGGGTATACAGGACCGGCTTAGTTACACTACTATACTGCATATTATTCTCTCTCTCTCTCTCTATATATATATATTATAACCGCGTTTTTCAGGGTCGGGTTATTAAAATAAATATTTAAAATCAATTAATAAAACAACCAATATATTTACAATTAAAAAGAAACTAATAAACAATTAACAATAAAAATAAATGGACACGCAAAGGGATAAATCTAATTGGGGTTCGGGAATTTGACGCAAAGGTGAAAATACTTTTGATATGACCGAAGTAACACTAAAAAAAAAGAAAGGAAAAAGGAAATTACGGGAACGCAACTTAAATCTACTTACTGAATCTAATCCATCTAATCCTCAAATATTCACCAGATCTGGAACGCACTAAACTTCTATATCCGAAAACAGAAATATCAAATAAATAAATACGCAAAAAGAAATAAAAAACGCAAGAGAAGTATAAAATGTAAATCAAAATCGCAAAGGAGGCGCAAGGACGGGAACGCAAAATTGGAGTGAGTCAAAAGTTCGTTGACGTCCGTACTTCGGATCCAAAATTACCCCTTCTCTAATATAATTGCATTATGTAATACAATCGTTGTATCGATAAGTCGGGGAAGGTGTGGGGGGGGGAGGTATTTACAAAAGGGACATTGCAATAGGAGAAACAAGAACAGACAAACTTATTTATGAAACGGTTGTGCGGCAGAGGGAGGGACAGAGACGCCGACCGGCAACCCACACGAGTGCGACGAGTGTCGCCTTCCCCAACAAGGACATGAGTCCCTTGTGCGGGAAGAGGGGTATTCCTCTCCCACTGCGACGCACACCACTACACCTTACGTATGCGGCCCCTGTACGCTAAATGTATGCGCCTCGAAACGTCAACAACGAGTGCGACAGGGACCAACATATTCAAGGGACGAGGACAACACGAAAACACGCATCGTCCGTCTTCAATCACAAATAAAAATTACATAATACTTAATATAATTAAGGGACAAGGACAACGCTATAGGAAAGAAAGGGACAAACGAAATATGTTTACTTATCGATACCGAAAGAATAAATTAATGAAAAATGGACGTATTGACACGAAATGAAATGCACTTTTTTTATGATGTTCAGGTCAGAGGGTAGATTGACGATATTTCGTCACAATATATATATATATATATATATATATATTTATATTATATATATTAGGGTGATTCAAAATAAAAAGGAACGGAATATGGACACGGCTGTTGATTTATTCAAAAGTACATAAAAGAACAAGAATTTTGACCCCTTACAAAACGCGATTGGTTAAATTTTAGAGGTGGCTCAAAGTGCCGGAAGTTTCAAACTTTTAATTAAAAATAACTTCTGCGACAAACATTTGTCTATAATAATAATAATAATAATCGACTTTATTGCTTATATCAGGAATACACTATATACATGGGAGAGTTCACTTACTTACTAAATATATATAAGCAAAAGGCGAGACACAGCACCACTAAGCTGTTTTACAGTCTGACCCTAAATTAACCCGATTATTTAAATCAATATATCTTAAAGGGTTTTCAAGGTCAACAATCACAAATCTGTAGTCAGATTTCCAAATTCAAAATGGCGGACTCAAAATGGCGGAAGAATTTTTGAAAAGCAATCCTATTTTTATAAAATTTAGTATACAATGGTTTTTGGGGTCGCAGATTATGAATCTGAAGTCAGATTTTAAAAATTCAAAATGGCGGACTCAAAATGGCAGAAGAATTTTTGAAAAGCTATCCTATTTTTATAAAATTTAGTATACAATGGTTTTTGAGGTCGCAGATTATGAAGATGCCGAAGCATAATAAGAACTTTACCTTTTTTTTATTCTCTCATTCGTTATAATTAACTCGAAAATTTTAAAATCAAGTTTTATTTAACACGAAACTTTAACGTTAACGACGTTCTATCCTTTAATCTCTCATGCAGTTAGAAACGGGTAGAACGACGTCAAGGTTAAAGTTTCGAGTTTAAGTTCTATGGGCTTGGGTGGAAATGAGAGACAAATTGCAATGATCTCTGGGAAATGAAATCGGACATGTCATTAATGGGGTAGCTGCCCAAGTCTTCGATAACAGCTCTTTCATGAACGGTTGTGCTCGTTCCTTATTTTGAAATGCTTTTACCAATTTTAATTTGATCTCGACTGATACATCATCGTCGAAAAATGCCAGTGGAGCAAGTTCATAGCTCAAGTACCATAGATGCCCAGAAAATTTGTTTATTGCAGCCTGTGACACCTGTTTGTTTACTTGGTCATACTCTTGGAGTGACCTTAAAAGTCGGAGATCATTTCTCGGCGCAGAAATCGCAAGTGGTGCCCTAAACCAAGCTTTAGTGTATACTTTGACCACAAAAATGCACACTTCGCTTAGGCCCGAAAGTTCACTACTTGTTAAGTGAAATTGTGATCGAAACATATATATTTTTAAACTGTACAAAGCTTTAGCCATCCATCTAGCGTGGTGTACTGCACCAGGTGTACGAAATTTTATCCCACACGGAGGAGTTTAGCTGATAAAAATTAAAATAAGTTCGAGAAACTCTTTATAATCATCTCTTGGTTGCGTGTTCTTAAACAAATAAAAATAGAACTATCAGTAATAATATAAATTAATGACTCTATCGTTTACATTATTCAACAAGAAATATTAATAAAATGTTGATATCTGCTTTTATTTAACCTCTAGAGTCACGACGTTTTTTCGGCACCTTTAGAGCCATGGCCAGGGTAGTTTTCGTCCTGAATGTTCTTAAATATGCAAAAGTGATGTAAAAAATCTGAAAAAATTCATGCAGCTTTTTTGAACCTTCAACTTGAAGTCCCAATTATAGTGTTAATTAAAACTCGATTTTAAATTATTCGAGTTAGTTATAACGAATGAGAGAATAGAAAAAAAATGTAATGTTCTTATTATGCTCCGGCCTCTTCATAATCTGCGACCCCAAAAACCATTGGATACCAAATATTATAAAAATAGGATTGCTTTTTAAAAATTCTTCCGCCATTTTGAATTTTTAAAATCTGACTTCAGATTCATAATCTGCGGCCCCAAAAACCATTGTATACTAAATTTTATAAAAATAGGATAGCTTTTCAAAAATTCTTCTGCCATTTTGAGTCCGTCATTTTGAATTTTTAAAATCTGACTTCAGATTCATAATCTGCGACCCCAAAAACCATTGTATACTAAATTTTATAAAAATAGGATTGCTTTTCAAAAATTCTTCCGCCATTTTGAGTCCGCCATTTTGAATTTGGAAATCTGACTACAGATTCGTGATTGTTGACCTTGAAAACCTTTTAAGATATATTGATTTAAATAATTGGGTTAATAGACAAATGTTTGTCGCAGAAGTTATTTTTAATTAAAATTTTGAAACTTCCGGCGCTTTGAGCCACCTCTAAAATTTAACCAATCGCGTTTTGTAAGGAGTCAAAATTCTTGTTCTTTTATGTACTTTTGAATAAATCAACAGCCATGTCCATATTCCATTCCTTTTTATTTTGAATCACCCTAATATATATATATTACTTTATGCTAATAGAACATTATGGTATAATTTATTTCTTTTATGAAAACTTGGACAATTCTCACAATTAATTGTTCTCTTAACATATTAAAACACATATTACAAACATTTCTGTCACATACAAAATGGTCATATAATTTAAAAAAGATTTACTATACTCTTTAAAGCATCCTGTGTGGGTACTTGATCAATTTTCTTACAAATTAATGGATCATCGTTTGTATCTGTAATCCTTACTACATTTTTATCACGAGGAAGTGGAAATTCAGGGACATTCGCATGACGATGTGATTGCACATTATTGCTTTCTTCAAAGATCAACTTGTCGACTCTCTGTCTTTTTACAGTATTTACCGATAAAGAATATTGGTTGGAGACGTTACAAGTATTTCCAGTACAAACACTTGGCATAATATATACAGGTTCATTATCATGGACTCGCTGTATAAGTTGCATTAGAAGAGACACTGGGTAATAAGTTTACTGAAAAATTGAAAACATTCAACCAATTGATGCACTTCACCCATTTTTCAAAATAAATAATTCAACGGCGCTTTATATAATTGACAATATGTATTAATTAACAAATTATTGTAAATGTTAATTGAACTATCCCATAAAATTTTCTAAATTTATATAATTAAAATAAAATAGTGTGCACACTGCACTGAGATCATAATTCAAGATAAATTCAATTTGAAACGTTTTTTTTTCTCAATAAGCTGAACTGCATAGAATGCGAATATTGTCAACCAATTTATTACAAACATCATAAAGTATACGATATATGCAATCCATAATATTTAGGCTGCTCAGAAGTTACTGATGATGGATTGCTCGAAATACATTCAAAATCCATAAAATTCTGGTACGTTGGAGTATTCGACATCTTTGCATTAACTATTCACAATAATAAACATGCCGATGTAATGATGAATTTACATGCATAACCTAAAAATGGAAAATGCATTCCACGACATATTCATTGAAAATGTACTTACTCACATTGATTAATGTGCCGAATTATCGAAATTTGGGATTTCCGTGATGATGATCGTACAAAACAGACGTTTTTTTCTCTTTGCCACACAGCCACACGTTCGCAATCGCATCGAACGGCGTTATGACCGGTCTGACCGCTATGGTATGATAGCCGAGACGCAGCGTTTCGAACTTGAATGCTACCTTGACGTTCCGACTACCGTAACGACACGGTCCGTTGTTCCGACCGCACCGTTTACAACACTGTTCCTAATGGTACGCTTATGATCCGTCTAAGCGCTACGTTCAGAAATTTCTCTCCGTCTAGTGTAGAAAAAAACCCACGTCCTCAGAGTATCCTCCGTAAACTTGTTGAATTTGTTCTTTTTATCACTTACGATACTGCAACAACGATACTATGACAGAAATAATTAATTTTTACTACGCTATAATCTTGCGATCGTTTCAAATCTCGATCTCTCGCTGTACCTTTGTTGGGAATATTTTCTCACGCCGCCTCCGCAGGTCGAATCTCTTTGTCTGGCGGATGAGCTGGGTTACCGAATAGTATATTCAATATAATATTATTTATTGTGTCCTCTGTTTCCATGGTCAGACGATGGCGGTAGGTATTTTATTATTATGCGTTGACATTATTAAATGAAATACACTACAATATTTAGAATTAATATTATTTAGTTCATTATAATATCAACATTTAAAACTGTGAATAACATTGTTATTGTTTGAAAGAAATCCGTACTTTTAAATCTTTCATATAACTTATATTTTCCCAATTAATAAAATAATTAGATCTTTCTATTAAATTTTACAAATAAAATTTAATGGATTTTAATGTTGTAATTGATGATTGAATTTCAGGGTGAAAAGTACGATGGAAAGAAAGCCGATATCTGGTCGTGTGGTGTAATACTGTATGCTTTATTAGTAGGTGCTTTACCATTTGACGATGACAACTTACGGCAACTTCTAGAAAAGGTCAAGCGGGGAGTCTTCCATATTCCGCAATTTGTCCCACCTGAATGTCAGAATCTTTTGAGAGGTATGATGGAAGTTCAACCCGATAAACGTCTGACGGTAATCAGAAATAATTTTCATTCATATACAAATTATGCAATTGTATGTACAACAAATGTTACGAAATCGTAATTGGGAATAATGCTTTTTAAATAATAATTTTCTATTCTTTTGTTTAAATGGATATTTAACTTACATGAACGCGATCTCCGTTACGACCTTTGGTTTTGTAGTATTAGATTTTTACAATTTACGATTAATCGTTGTTATAAAAATATATCTCTCCTAATCGTTCTTAAATATATGAAATTAGTATCAGAAGTGTCTGGCGTTTTCCCTACGCGCCTTTATAATACGAATTGGTGACGACTTCCTGCACAGTTTCGCCATGCATCAGATCCGGACTGTCGAACACTACCTGAGGATTTTTTATGATTTCCCGCAGCAAAGTGTTTTATCAAAATCGAGATTCACAAACTTTTAGGCCTTATCGAAATATTTATAATCTCAACTAGTAATGAAATTAACCCCGAAAAGGTAATAGAAAAAGGAAAGATAAAAATTATATTCAATAACTATACCCAGCAAACGAAAATGGATTAATATAAATTGAAAATTTGAATTTTTTTGAATCCGGATTCTTAATTCCGTGCAAAGAATTTAAATAAATTAGAATGTTCAGGGTTCAATAATTTTCTATTCACACTGGGTAATTGAAGCGTATAATCATTTTGCATTGAAAACGATTCAAAATATCAATTAATCTCTATAAATGAAGTGAACATAACCTTAAAATGGCAGCAAACGAATATGGATTGGAATACATACATTGAAATCTTGAATTCTTTCGAATTCTGATTTTCTATTCTTTCATAAAAGAGTTGGGGAAAGTCGTGAGTTGATAAGGTAGTAATCTACGCTCAAAAATCTGTATTAAAAATTACTGAATCCATTTTTAAAAATTTGGGTTCCGTACAAGTAATTATAATCACTATACCAAAAAGTACCAAAGAAATTAATTGAGAATTGACCGAACATTTTCGGATATAAATGATTTTTACTTATTTCCGAAAGTCATCGGTCAATTCTCAATTAATTTCTTTGCTAGGTTTTTTGAGTGATCTTAAGAGTAGATTTAAGAGTAGATTACTATCTTATCAAGTGACGATTTTAAAACCCCCTTAAAATAAATTTAAAAAGCAGGGTTTTAATTTAAAATAAAGGAAAGTGGGTCAGAAATAATTGAAAAATTATCATACAATTAAACTTAACTTTCTAACGAAACCCGGAAAAAACATTTTCTCATAATATTAATATTTTTAAATAATCGGTTATTTATCATATTTTATGTGTTATGCGTAAAAGTGATAATCGCCTACTTAGAAAAAAGTTATATCCATTATTTAATAACAAAGAATAATTAAAATGACCAAGCTCACATTATTAAATATTAAAAGAATTGTCGTGAATAGATTCTCGTATCGAGGAATTCCCTTCCACACATTTAATTCATTCGGTATTGATTTCAATACATACAAAAATCGGCAATTCCGCACACTAAACTGAAATGAATTCCTCTACAATATTTCTGCTAATAATTGGATTATATACAGGAGAAGGTTGCCTATTCTGTTAAAAGAATAAAAAGTAATCTGATTTCGAAAGAAATACACAATTATTGATTATTAATTCTACGTCCTAGATTCAAATAAATTGACATAACCTCTCATTTTACGAAGGATTCAATTGAATCTCAAATAACATTGGCGAATTCTATTTATTGGAATTGAAATCAATAGACTACAACTTCCATCTTGTAATTGATTTCAGTAAATACAAATCGAAGCAAGGCAATCCATGTACAGGAATACAAACGAATTCAGAATTGAAATAGATTTGCTAAAATCAACAATCCGGATTGGCGAGTAA
Organism: Trichopria drosophilae; assembly: GCA_030407085.1. NCBI lineage: Eukaryota > Metazoa > Arthropoda > Insecta > Hymenoptera > Diapriidae > Trichopria > Trichopria drosophilae. The sequence goes on along the minus strand of CM059582.1, from coordinate 87,180,269 downwards.
AAATTTCAATTAATTTCAATAAATTTCTATCCATTCTCGCCATTTTCGTTTACTGGGTAAAGTTGATATAATCTCGATATGACAGTTACTTGGTTACTTAATAGACTGGTATATGAATATGATATGTTAGCATGCAATTATAATAAATCTCAAGAAAAAAAAGGCAATTAATCTAGCAAAATATAATATGAAAACAAGAAACCAAAAAAATTTTATACAGACATGCAAAAAAATATATATACAGGGTGTCAATGAACTTCCACATAATATTGCAGAGGGTGAATCTTGACATCATTCTAAGCAAAAAAGTGTAATAACAAAATTGGATCTGAAGCTCCGATTTGAGTGGCGAGCCATTGAAGTTTAAAAAAAATAATAGTTTTTTGCAATAACTCGGCTCGTTTTAAAGTTACTTTAACGAATGATGCCTGATTTTGAAGGTTTTTTATAGCGCTAAAACTTACCTTGTATAGTCTATGACCTGCAACGAATATTTCGACAGTTATCGACCTTAAAAAGGGTAAAAATGGCCTTTTTTGCAATTTTTCGCGTCTAACTCATTTCCGTAAAATGCTATCAAAATATCATATATAACAGCGTTGTAGAGCTTGAAAAGGCGAAGAATTTTCCCGTACATACGTTTCGTTTTGACAAAAATTGAGTCCGTGGAGAGACGGTAAAAATCAGAAAACAGGCGAAAAATGGATTTGGCATTGCTGAAGCGTGTTTTTCGCCTATTTTCTGATTTTTAACGTCTCCCCACGGGTTCAATTTTTGTCAAAACGAAACGTATGTACGGGAAAATTCTTCGCCTTTTCAAGCTCTACAACGCTGTTATATATGATATTTTGATAGCATTTTACGGAAATGAGTTAGACGCGAAAAATTGCAAAAAAGGCCATTTTTACCCTTTTTAGGTCGATAACTGGCGAAATATACATTGCAGGTCATATGCTCTATAAGGTAAGTTGTAGTGCTATAAAAAACCTTCAAAATAAGTTATCATTCGTTAAAGTAGCATTAAAACGAACCGAGTTATTGCAAAAAAACTATTTTTTTTTAAACTGCAATGGCTCGCCACTCAAATTCTGAGCTTCAGATCCGATTTTGGTACGAAACTTTCTTACTCAAAATGATGTTAGGATTCACCCCCTGCAATATTATTCGGGAGTTCTGGGACACCCTGTATATAGACATGCGAAAAAATATATATAGACATGCCTGGCGTTTCGTTCAATCCTCTCCGCACCTGAACTCTTCAGTGAGGCTTGGCGGAAGGAATCAGCCTCAGACACCCTAACTGGTAGTAAACAAACACCGTAATTTTAAATTCCATTTTTCAGCAAAGGTATATTGTTATTATATTCTTGGTTTTTTTTTGCTTCGAAAATTATATTATCATACTCATGGATAGATCAAAGAAACAGATTACTTTAAATTATTCATACGGTGCGAATAATTAAATATTAATGATATAAATTAAATCTTATTTTAACCGAACGAAAGCAAAATTATTATTCACAACGAGGAGGGGCACCATTTGTCTAAAGAATGCATGTAGTATCGCGAATGTTACCGAAATGGGTATGATTGAAAGTTAACTTGAAAACTAATATATCCTGGGTATCCATGTCAGAACATTATATTTTTTGCTTTTTATCTTAGCATAACGAAATACATAGATCGTTCAACTTTGTGTGAAAAGTGTTGCATTTTATTGTTTTTGCAGGTGTGCATTCGATTTACGCTAATTACTGAAAAATAAACATTTCAGCTTTCCTCTCCCTATTCTTTAGATTCACCCGCACGTCCTTATTGAACATTTATTCGGTTTGAATAAAAATAATATTTACCGGGCCTCCAATTCTTTAGGCATCTGCAGCACGTATCCGCTGTGCTGCCTCGCCGAAGAGTTCAGACATGGTGGAGTTTAAACAAAATGTCTCCATAATTAGAAGCGACACACACTTCTTTTTCGTTTATATTCTCTTTACTTTTTTTCTATTCTAAAAGTGTGTTATCGAAATTACCTACAAAACGTAGAAAGGGATTACTTTAATTTATTACTAACGAGAGAATATTTATATATTAAAAAGTGATGTAAATTGAGCAGGATGCCAAAATTATCAAGAGATTACGACGATGACGTTGGACCAAATTTCCGCGGCTAATCAGTCGGAGAATGCAGAGAAGAAGAGGGATTGGTCGAAAAATAAAAGAAAGACGTAATTTATATTCTAAGTTTAGAAAGACTATCCCAAGGGACCGAGCACGCGCTATTTTACCGAAGGCAGTGAAATTTCACGACGCGACCCGACGGTTCCTAGTTTGGAAGACAATAAAAACAAAAAAAAAATAATAATAATACTAAATATGAAGTCCGAAGGAGTGCCGGAACGCAAGTCCGCGCCAATGGCGCGATTATGCGAGGGGTTTCGTGCGTTTAGGAAACAACTTCTTTTTCGTCTCTGGGTCTTCCAAATGTGCACGAAGGCGGATGGACGCCGTGTGCCTCAGAAAACTGCGGAGACTCGCACGACTGCACCTGGCGCAAAAATGCAAGATATTGCATATGTACTGCGCTATGCAAAAAAAATGCGGTTGAAGTCTGCAGGGATATAGTAAGGATCGCACAGGTAGCGCCAGAGCGCTCGAAGATGCGACTGTGGGAGAGGATCGAGGTTAGGTGAGCGAGGGAACACCAAGAGGTGTTGCCTCGGGGAAGGCTGAGAGCCAAGTGTCAGAGCTGTGCCTCATTCCAACAGGTAACCTCGGAGAGCGAGGAGGGGGTACCATGGAGAGGGAGAGGATATCGACACGCACTCTGTCGGAACGTGCTCGAAACGATTGCACAGCTACCGATTGCCGCGAAATTTAAAAACGAGAGAAAGAGTCGTTTCTCGGAACTATGTATTTGGGGACGTTTACGTCAAAAGTATATTTTTATTTATGTTCGATCCATGCACACACTGCGCTTTCCCTTGTTACCTACCATCATCGGAACGATGACGGCGTAGGTTCATTGACGGTTTCAGTGACTCCAATATTAATACGGTACTTTTCTTGTAGGTATAATTTTGAATGTGGGACTCTTGAAGAAGTTAATATCTTTTAAAAGGCCACAAGTTTTCAAAATCGTCTCGCCAAAGAATTGCTTCTAAATTTTGTAGGATTACTCCGAATGTTTTCGCTTGTACCAATACTCTAATGGATAATTTCAAGAATACAACAAAAACGTAACTCAAATGTCAGAAAGAAACCGGGAACTCAAACTGGAATTTAATTTAATAAAATAAAAATGTATTGAAATTTCGAACAGATATGCCAGATTAGGTGGCATTTCATACAATTGCCCATTTAATTACCATGGGAAGGCTACTTTCTGTCCCCAAACTGGTATCCTTGTTTCGAAATCAAAATTTACCCACCTTCTCGTGGGAACAACATGGAAGACGATATAAATAAAACAATTATGAGTTTCACCTAACGTCACGTGCCTTGCACCGAGAGGTCGGTGGCGGATGTGGGATCTGACACTCTGATGGATCTTGCAGCTATACAGGGTGAATCTCCATTGAATGACTTCCGGGAAATAGTAGATTTCTTGATCAATTCTAAGACTGTTTTCCAAATGAAAAAAATTTGTGCGATATGTAGTTTTCAAATTACTTAGCATTTAAGTCAGCCAATAGGAACAGGAGTTGCTTGATTGTCGTGACGATTGCATTGTCAGCGAACATTGAAATTGCAAATAAAAAAATGCGCATCGGCGATGACCCGCCCTTTTTTGTTTTCGAGCGAGCAAACTGTGCATCGACGGACGACTGTCAAAAATATTGATCGGTGTCGAAACCCCTAACCCGCATTTCGCTTTCGACAAAAAAAAATGAAAAACGGATAACTGATTTGAAATGCATATTAAATGCAGGATAGATTGTTTATAAGCAAGAAATTATGAATGTGCAGGATTACAAATAATTAAAATTAACTAAAATAAAGTAGTTTTGAAAGAATTTGCGATGGAATCATTGTTTATAACGATTACTGATAACTTGTGCAGAAAATTCTTTATAAAGTTAAAATTTTGCATGCTATTTGAAAATATTGTTTAAATTAAGAAAAATATCGTTTGGAAACAATTCGAGATGGAATCATTGTTTAAATAATCATTCTTTTTAACGATTTCTGATAACTTGTGCAGAAAATTCTTTATAAAGTCAAAATTTTGCATGCTCTTTAAAAATACTGTTTGAAATAAGGAAAATCTCGTTTGGAAACAATTCGCGGTGGAATCATTGTTTAAATAATCATTGTTTATAACGATTACTGATAATTTGTGCAGAATATTCTTTATAAAGTCAAAATTTTGCATTCTCTTTAAAAATACTGTTTGAAATAAGGAAAATATCGTTTGGAAACAATTCGCGGTGGAATCATTGTTTAAATAATCATTGTTTATAACGATTACTGATAATTTGTGCAGAGTATTCTTTATAAAGTCAAAATTTTGCATGCTCTTTAAAAATACTGTTTGAAATAAGGAAAATATCGTTTTGAAACAATTCGCGACAGAATCATTGTTTTAATAATTATTGTTTATAACGATTACTGTCAATGCGTATAACTTGTGCAGAAAATTCTTTATAAAGTTAAAATTTTGCATGCTCTTTAAAAATACTGTTAGAATTAAGGAAAATATTGTTTTGAAACAATTCGCAGCGGAATAATTGTTAAAATAATCATTCTGTATAACGATTTCTTCTAACCTGGGTAGGATATTCTTCTTAAAGTTAAAATTTTGCATACACTCCAAAAATAATGTTTGAAATAAGGAAAATATAGTTTTGAAGCAATTCACGACGGACTCATTGTTTACATAATCATTGTTTATAACGATTTCTGTAAAATGCGTATAATTTCAGCAGGAAATTCTTTATAAAGTTAAAATTTTGCATTCACTTCAAAAATACAGATTGAAATAAGGAAAATATTCTTTTGAAACTATTGGCGACGGAATCATTGCTTAAATAATTATTGTTTATAACGACTGCAGTAAAATGCGTATAACTTGTGCAGAAAATACTTTATAAAGTTAAAATTTTACATGCTCTTTAAAAATACTGTTTGAAATAAGGAAAATATAGTTTTGAAGCAATTCGCGACGGAATCATTGTTTATATAATCATTCTTTACAACGATTTCTGATAACTTGTGGAGGAAATTTTTTATAAAGTTAAAATTTTGCATGCTCATTAAAAATACTGTTTGAAACAAGGAAAATATTGTTTTGAAACAATCCCCGACGGAATTATTGTTGAAATAATCATTGTTTATAACGATTACTGATAACGTGTAGCGAATTGTTTCAAAACGATACTTTCCTTATTTCGACCAGTATTTTTAAAGAGCATGCAAAATTTTAACTTTATAAAGTATTTTTGGAACAAGTTATACGCATTTTACAGCAATCGTTATAAACAATAATTATTTAAGCAATGTTTACGTCGCCAATTGTTTCAAAACGATATTTTTCTTATTTCAAACAGTATTTTTAAAGAGCATGCCAAATTATAACTTTATAAAGAAGTTTCTGCATAAGTTATCAGTATCCGTTATATAGAATAATTATTTAAACAATGATTCCGCCGCGAATTGTTTCAAAACGATATTTTCGATATTTCAAATAGTATTTTTGAAGTGTTTGGAAAATGTTTACTTTATAAAGAATTCCCTGCAGAAATTATACGCATTTTACAGAAATCGTTAAAAACAATGATTATTTAAACAATGATTCCGTCTCGAATTGTTTCAAAACGATATTTTCGATATTTCAAGCAGTGTTTTTGAAGTGTCTGGAAAATTGGAACTTTATAAAGATTATTCTGCACAAGTTATCAGTAATCGTTATAAACAATGTCTATTTGAATAATGATTCCATCGCGAATTGTTTCCAAACGATATTTTTCTTATTTCAAACAATATTTTTAAATAGCATGCAAAATTTTAACTTTATAAAGAATTTTCTGCACAAGTTATCAGTAATCGTTATAAACAATGATTATTTAAGCAATGATTCCATCGCAAATTCTTTCAAAACTACTTTATTTTAGTTAATTTTAATTATTTGTAATCCTGCACATTCATAATTCCTTGCTTATAAACAATCTATCCTGCATTTAATATGCATTTCAAATCAGTTATCCGTTTTTCATTTTTTTTTTTGTCGAAAGCGAAATGCGGGTTAGGGGTTTCGACTCCGATCGATATTTTTGACAGCCGTCCGTCGATGCACAGTTTGCTCGCTCGAAAACAAAAAAGGGCGGGTCATCGCCGATGCGCATTTTTTTATTTGCAATTTCGATGTTCGCTGACAATGCAATCGTCACGACAATCAAGCAACTCCTGTTCCTATTGGCTGACTTAAATGCTAAGTAATTTGAAAACTACATATCGCACAAATTTTTTTCATTTGGAAAACAGTCTTAGAATTGAGCAAGGAATTTACTATTTTCCGGAAGTCATTCAATGGAGAATCACCCTGTATATGGTGATAAGCCTGACAGCGAAAACATGAACGAGGCTAGGACAAGGAAACTTCTCTGGCTACAATACATCGAAGAGACAAAGAGGGCGAATGTCGAAGGTCTCCCTCCCCTCTTTCCTTCTCCACCCAGGAAGCGTGGCTCGAAAAAATCGACAAAGAAATCAGAAGGTAGGTTCAAGGTAGGGGCTAGAATCCGTCTGAATGAGCCAGCCGGATGGACATCGAGCTCCACTCAGGATGGCACCTCCGCAAGGGATAAAAGGAAAGCTGAAAGGTGCGTTTCGGATCCTTCAGTTAAAGAAGTGGAATAGGTAGGAAGAGAGATCTTCCTTAACCCATTAACGCCGAAGAGTCCATAATTTTTTGTTCAATTTGAACAATTATTTTAGAAAGGAAAGCATCGAACAAATTAAACGTCAGCACATATTCTCATGTTTTCGGGGTTGCTCTTCAAGATTCCGTGGTCAAGATTAAATTTCACTCAACAGGAAATCCAATATGGCGCCAAACTTGATGAGAAATGCTGAAAAAATTGGTAACATTCATTTTCAGTAATTTTTGTCAACATTTAAAACCATGCAGTGCGATTGAAACAATGCACGATGGTGCACGATATACTTGGATTTTCAGAACAAGATTTCTTATAGTTTATTTTTTGTGTGAGGGCAGCCGTGAACTTCCTCCGATTGCCACTAGGCGAAATACAAGCGTCCTGAAATACAAGCCACTGACGGCTTCTCGCGTATGAAATGGGATTCGCGGTGCCTATATAATCGTTGCCGTTGCAACATAATCATACGACCATATTTCATGGTTCTCGGATATTTTTCTTCTATGGTATTTTTACTGCGAAAACGAATTTCATACACATCCCTTGCTTTAGTAAAATTTGCTACAAATCAAAATAATATAACTTTTTTAGGCATTATAATTTTTTTTATTTTTATTTGCTATGTCTCGAAAACGACCGTGGTGCTTTGTTTCTTCTCAAGTAGAGTACAAATTTAATTTATCAGACGATGATTATGATGAGATAACTTTCTTACCGAATGCGGATGATTTTGGTTCTGATAAGTCGGATTCTGACACTGATTGGAATGAAGAAACTTTAAATATAACAACTTCTAAGAAAGCTTGTAAGTCTTATACCGAAGATCAGGTTAAATCGGAAGGCGATCATGAATTCTGTGGTTAGAAGGAGAAAAGTCAAGTATTAAAAAGTATGAAGAAAAGATATTATGAGATGAACCTTTGAAAAATAAAACACGGAGAAGTAAGCCTGTAGAACTATTCGAAACATTCTTCTGTACAAAAATAAAATAATATATTATTGAAGCGAGTTAAGCGAATAACGTGAAATTACAAATTGAAGATTTCAATAATTTTATTGGAATAGTCATTATAACTTCTTTCAATTAAAAAATATCTAAGAGAGATTATTGGTCGACCGATCGGATCTACACCATAAGATTGGAAAATATCACGCGTCACATTTATACCGTAGGTAGGAAATAGAGACTTCGGGGAGGCAAAGGACTACAGATGATCAGCCTAACATCTTTTATATGAAAATGATTGGAGAGGATGGTTGAGAGGCATATTATAGAGTTCCCTTAGAAAAGGTCACTCTTGCAAAGTGAACAATAGGCATACCAAGCTGGCAAGCCCGCGGAGTCGGTACTTTTGTTAGTGGTATCAGGCTGTGTAGAATGACAACTCAATGTTATGGGAGTATGCATTGGCGCTTTCCTGAACATTGATGATGCCTTTAACCGTATATCGAGGAAAGCAATTCAAAAGGGGACTAAGGTACCAACAGAAGAAGATCGATTATGAGTACCCAAGGGAATAAAAGCGTTTATGTGGAATGGCACGGTACCGTAGTGGCAGGGATGGTATCCGAAGGAGGCTCTCAGCGTGTAGGGCTATCTCTGCTTCTTTAGAACGTGATAGCTGATAGTTTATTATTTTAATCTATAAACTTAACGAAAGCGGAATCTATGCGGTAGGATATACGGATATGATATCATTATCCTGGGTAGAGGGAACTTTGAGAAAGTTTGCAGGAGCTTATACAAGAAGCCCCAAGTATTGTAGAGAGATGGTACAATGAAGCACTGTCAATGTAACGTAAGGAAGTTGCCATTATAATTTTTTCCAAAAGTACACGATCATGAAGCTTAGCAGAAACGAAATATCTGGGAGTAATACTAGACAAAAAGTTAAACTGGAGTAGGCACCTGGAACTTAAGTGCCCACGTTTTGGCATGGTTGAAGAGTTCTAGGCGGGAGCTGGAGGCCTGGACCGCAGCAACTACTCTGGATCTATCAGCACATTGTGGTACCAAGATTCACCTACACGGCATCCGTATGGTGGCGTAGGGTGCAGATGGCCAACATACAAGCAAGATTGCATAGGTTTAGGTTATTTTCCTGAAGGTGTTTGCTCGGTAAAGAAAAGAATACCTTTTAGTTGCAATGAGAGCTATTTTGGGGTTACCGACTCTAACATTGGCAGTAAAGAGCGAAGCCAGGAGAACCGCATATTGACTTAAGTGCGCGGGAGGCTTAACAAGTAGACGAAATGGTCTTGAGGAACTGTTTCAAGGAAACATAAAATACGTGTGGGATCAGCAACAGGATAAGATCCAGAGTCTCCGCATGGGAGAAAACAACTTGAAAGTTAATTTCCCCGATAAGAACAATTCATCAGTACCAAAACATGGAATCATCTGGTTTACTGATGGTTCCAAAAGAAGTTTGGTGATAGGCGTGAATTGTTGCGGACCAGAGCTATGGGGTAATTATTGATCCGAGAGCCAGGATCAAGGGGCGTTTAAAGCATTGGAAAATTCATTCGTTAATTCGGCCTTGGATATGGAGGCAGAGTCTAGTCTGCGTAACCCATAGTCTAGTCTGCGTAATCTAGCCGCAGGCAATAAACGCAACCTACTATAACATATGGGTTGCAGAGAAACTGAAAGGGCGGACGAACTAGGCAAGTTCGGCATCTTGAAAGGAGCCGACATGAGTGGAAGAGTGACGCTGCCATTCCGGACTAAGGAGTGGTTAAACCACAAAAAATTCAGTACAACTAAAATCTCGTAAAAGAACTACCGGCAGACAAATGGGGTGAGCGCTGACCAAGATGGACAGAAGTAAAATAAGAATTTCCATTGAAATCCTCACAGGTCATGGAAATCTTAGCACGCACGGTAATACTGTGGGAAAAAACTAACCCCTGTGCACCAAATGCGATGAAGACAAACGTCAATCCATTTCCTATGTGAATGCCCTGCCCTAATGAAGATAAGAACGAGATACATGGACTCACACTTCCTAGGTGAGGACGAAATCAAAGTGCGGAGTCAGTAGCAAATCCTGAGATTCCGCCAAAAGGCAGGATATAGAACAAAGGCAATTAGCCAACCGTGCTGAATTCTATAGGGATTCTCCCGAACTGGATGAAAAATTACAAATACCAATACCAAAATGACGTTCATGTAGGACTGTCAGTATCTTATTTCAGCGCCTGTTATAGCTTCAATAGGAATTTTTCGTCATGAAACCACCAGAATGTAGGCTGTGTTCCCCTCGTTCCCCGAATTTTAGAAAAGGAAAATGTAACATATATATTCATACCTAAGGATTATTTTAGATTAAATCTATATCGATTTAACTGATGGGCACATGCAATCGTTTTGAGACGTTGGGAATAAAATTTAGATTTTAATTCTTTAAAATATAAAGTTACAACAAGAAAGCCCTAGGCAGTTGAAAAATAATGTAAATTGATCAGTTTTAAACATCTTTCATTAAAATATTAATAAAATTCGGTACTATAATATATTATATATTGAATTAGTTAAAAGAGAAAATAGCGTGATAAAGGATCAAGAACATTGCGGGATACACTCCGCTAAGATTACGACAGATATGCCTCAGAAAGGAATGATACCACTCAGGTGCCTACGTCATTAGATTCATAAGACAACTATGATTGTAAACGACTGGTGGAAGGGCTTGGAAATGAAACACACAATGTGATCGGCCACACTCAAATATATCAATTTATTCCGATCAAGCGGTGACGATCCGATCACGACGCGGACTTCCGCACTCGACAACGTCTCGAAACGAACTGAAAAACACAGAACAATAACAAACCCGATCGTCAGTTTTTCACATCTTAGTTCGACTTTTCAATTTCTCGAACATTTAAATAGACTACAGCGTCATATTATATATCGATATTATAATATTCGAATTACAAATAATTTAATCGAGATCGTCACCATTTCGAAGGGCCTTTACATAATTACCTAACAGGCCTGCTTCATTTTGAGAGGTACCTCCATTCGGGTGTGCAATGGCGTAGGGAAAACCACCTTTGTGGGAAAAACCTACGCCTGGTACCGCAGTCGGTAAAACATCGATTGTGTCCGTAACATTCTCCCCCCTGTGCGAAGTCTACGGACTCGTACACTTTAAGAGAATCGATGTTTTCATAACCCATTCAAATCATCATCGAAGTCTTCACATGTCATGTACATTACAACAATAACATTAGAACTCGCATGGCACTATCACACGGTACCAACATTACAACTCCACAACCAAGGGCAACTCTAAATCGGTGTTTTTATAACCCCCTCGAATACTCATTCAAGATTCACAAATCCTTCGCTTATATCACATACTTCACACTCAGGCATTAGTGCAATCAAACTCGCTCACCAGATACAATTTCGGATTGCCTTCATACACGTATTCGCAAACAAAATTAGCGGCACATATCGAACCGGCAATTTTCAGAAAAGCTTTCACTTTTCAGAATGACTGCAATTTTTTTTACGTTGTTAACCGTAACGACATTTCGTTTTCCGGCGATGACGACTAAACCATTATCAATCGAATAAAGAAACGCTTCTTTTGTATTTTTTTTTACGTTTCAGAAATTCAAAATTTTCTACACAAGCAGCAGGGGAAACGATCTCTTTACTCTTTGCAAGGCGCCATCATCGGGGAATATATCGCAAATTTTCCGGGCTCGCGATCACTTTAAGAGGTAATTCGAATTTCGCCGTCAAATATTCGTGTCGAAGCGATGGATGTTTTTGCAAACTTTTATTTTTCTGTTCCGGCATCTGCCTTTCTCGAATGACGAAAAATCGAAGCCAAGCGTCCGATTTTTCGCCAGGAGGTTCTACCATGCACGACGATCTCGCCAAGCAAGTCATCGAACCGGACATCGGCGTGTCGAGAATAATTCTAAATTAATATCGGCGAAGTCTATGTTTATCACGTATATTTTCTTTTTTTAAATAACTACGTTCCCTCGCTGCTTACAAAAATATATAACTTTAAACACATCGTGTCAACCACCGGACGAAACGCGGAATGAAATCCACAATCGCGAAAACCGAATGAATCCCGACAGCATGGAGACCAAATTTATTTCATTATGAATCTTGCCGACAAGATCAGATAAATTTTAAAGTATAAATATGATTTGATAAATCAATTTTATAAATTTGGAGCACAGGCATCCGTTCAAATCATAATTCCACCAATCGGAGCACAAGCTTCCGTCGTACATTTCCTTCCAATTAGAGCGCAAGCATCTATTGGATTCGTGATTTACACTGAATCGGAGCACTAGCATCCGACGAATTTGTATCTCCCCGAATCGAAGCACAAGCATCCGATTCTGAATACATAAAATTCTCCTCTAAATAGAGCGCACGCATCTGTTGGATTCGTGGTTACCGCTAAATCGGAGCACTAGCATCCGACGAAATCGTATTTCCCTGAATCGAATCACTAGCATTCGATTAAACACGCAACTATCAGTATTCATTGTTGACGTTAATATAGTCAACAGTCGTCTAAAATTGGAGCACAAGCATCCAAAGTTCTCGTACATACCCGAAATGCATTTCATTGAAAAGAAGCACTAGCATTCAGTTCTCCATGCAAATCAGGCGCAACATTAATTTGACACGTTCGATATACAATGGCAACAATCAATCAAAGATTACATCACGGATAATTTAGCCAAAGCATTAGACTGAATTCATATGTATCCATACTGCCGTGACTCGTCCGTTACATAGACTCTTTTTAGTTTTAGTGCACGATATCGTCGCCGTTTTAGAAGGGTCCGTTAATAACCTATAGAAACCCTTCTTTGCGGCAACAGCCGACCTATTTGAGAATTAACCTTCGCATCAGGGTTCACTCGAGTTCATCAGTAGTTGTGTCCAAAGTCGGTCAAAGAGACAGAATTAATTGATTCGCTAACTACTACAGCATTACTTAAATAATTGCAAAAATAAAGGCAAATTTAGTGATCATAAAGTAAAGATAGAAGGGCACACAAACTGTGCCAAAGGCAAGTGCTACCAGTGTAAGCGGGTTGCAGACGTCTGTAATACTACTCAAACACTACTCAAATACTACTCAAATACTATACTCATGCTCTATAAAACTATACTACAGTAAACAAATCAAGATTTTGATAATAATGATCGTTCAGTTATTCTAGTCAGTCCTACAATGAAAATGTACAACCTCACTAAGCCTCGCGCTGCATGCTGTATTACTGCTCCCCCCAATTGGGGAACATAATCGAAAAAATCCACATACTGCAACTGCCTAACATTGCAATTAATACCGTAACATTCCGCACCAAACGCTTGCAACCACGGAAACGCTGATCTTGTTCATTTCAGAAACATCTTGGAGGAATTTTCTACAAATCCTCTATTGTACATTTCGAAATTATTCTTCCCGAAACGCTGGATGCTTCTTCCATTCGTTCTATCTTTATTTCTATTTAAAAAATCGGAGCCGAGCATCCGATACTGTTTGCCGTATCACAGATACCTGTTTTATCGGTAGTCCAGGAATCGAAGGTTTTTGCCGAGCCAAATCGAGCAATATTCGCCGAGCGAGATATCGCAGTTGTCGCCGAGCGAGATATCGCGGTTGTCGCCGAGTGACCGATTGGAGTGTTCGCCGAGTGAACTTTGTAACTTATAGCGTATTGCAGAGCAACGTTGTAGCTCCGGTCGATTTTATAATTTATCGCCAAGCGACTTTGGGAGTGTTCGCCGAGCAAACTTCGTAGCTCATCGCCGAGCAACTGTTTGCAGTTTTCGCCGAGCGAAATATTGGAGTAGTCGCCGAGCGACTATGGTGCGGTTTGCGAAGCAAACCGCTAAGGAATGGTAACCTATTTTTCCAGTGTTTCGACAATTAGACGAATACTGATCGTACTTAAAGCGGATGTTCAACGTTTGCCATACGTTTCATAAATATTTGCGTTTCCTGGCTGCATTACATAATTCGTACGAACTGTTCACTATTTTGCGATATCATCGCCATTTTCAAATAATGCGAATAATTTTTTACATTTACGAATTATACATTTTCTTAAGATATATTCCGTCGCAGATCTGCAAGCCCTGTTTATATTATTTACCATAGAATTATCATGCCACTCTATGTACGGCATCGAAAAAACAAGAAAACTAAATCAACGATCTGCTTACTATCTTTGCAGAATACGACTATCCGGCAAAAAAGTCGATCAGTTCGCGACTGTCGACTCTTTCGATCGACTGCCTCAATGGTTTTCAAACCATTCCGCAAGGAACAAAGGTGTTTCATCCTTCTAACGAATAATAATGAGATTAAAGGACTCATATTCTGGATTCGTATCCAAAATACGTAACGAAATTTAAATCGATTCTAATTCGATTCATCACATCGTCAACGCCATCCAAATAATTGGACTTATCATTCAAGACAAGTGCAAGTATAAATACGTGAGGCCCGCTATCCACTGTCCAAACTAGGACCCGTGCGTACATCGACATTGACGCCTACACTGAGAAAAGTGCATTATATCAGTTACTATCACTTGGCTTTTAAAAAGTGTATTATAGCCCTTAAAAGAATATTTAATATATAATATAATAGAAATATTTCTATATTATAACTAGTAAAATCCTCCGTCTCTCAGCATTTATTTTTGACAGGTTATACGAAATTTATTAAACTCTCCTATTTTAAAAGAATGTTTTATTATGACTAAAAAAAGGCACTTTTAATATTTTAATTTGCTAGATAAATTTCCATTAACAAAAATTGCTTTTAGTTAAAGAGAAAAGGCCAAAATAAACTGACATATTGGTTAGAATAATGTAAAATCTTCGTCTTTTAACAGGTAATAGAAAGATGGCAATCCCTATGCGTAAAATACTATCTCTTACGGGGCATAAGAATTCTAATACTGGGTAAAAAACACTTTTCTCAGTGTATCATGACCTTCACAATCATAAGCAGTCGTTTATATTATTATGATTTATATTACGTTACTAATATTCAAATTGTCATTCGCACACAAAATTCGAAATAAAATCGATACCAGGTCCGAACATTTCTTTTTCATTTGTAAATAGAATCACAATCCGATTATAGATTCATGCCACTTTGTTTACACATTTATAAACGTATCGAATTTCTTTGATCTATATGAAAGGTCGATAACCAATCATGTTTTTTCAAAAGTCAATCGCTATACTGAACTTTGGAAACGCCGATCATATATGGCATTCTTTAGAATATGTACGAAAAATTATTATCTTCTATCAAACTTCTGTTTGAGAAAATGGGGGTGATTTTCCACAAACATCGGACAAACACGATGTTTTACTAACACCTATTTAAAGCGTTGTTATTTCAATTATCTTTGAATTCACCAAATTTATGTTTAAAACGGATGAAATAAAACGTGCGGTCAAGTTTTCAAAAACTAAACTTTATTCGCTCGAAGCCGACGTCTCGGCGGCAATATCTTTAGAACGATTCGAACTGTTCGCAACAGTTTCGTTTGAACATTTATAAAGGCGCGATGTTCTTACGGACATCCAGAGAAGGATGATGTTCGACGGAACACCTGTCAAAGGCGCTGTTTTGTATTTTGATATTCAATAAACTCGAAAATGTCGACATTTCCTTAAATTGTCGACAGCTTAGCCCGAAGGGCTATAACGTTGAATAAAATACTCTGCCTGACCAAATTTAGCGTGATTTCGACGTAATTGGGTGACTAAATATATCGTAACCCAACTTCGAATTATCATCACTTTTAATCCAACTTTTAATTATTAAATGGACAGTTTCATACGTTACTCAATTTTCGTAACATCTATTAACATGTCGACAGCTTATGTAAATAACATAATTTTTACTATATGTCATATTCAGTCCACAACAGATAACAACATTATTCGAATTTGTTGTGTAATTGTCCAACTCAATAAAACATTTGCAAAGAAATGTGTATTTCGAATAAACCCTTCATACTAAATGTATCAACTTAAAGGGAGCTTTCAGAACTCGTTACATTACAATTGCATTAATCAGTTACATCATTTTCAACATTTAAATACTATAAAGTAGGTCTTTGCAATAATATTTAATTTCAAACCCTCTTAATTTAAAGGAGAAAACATGTATATAATAACCTACGATATAGCGCAGCAACTGTTTCGCGCATTCCAGTGTCAAAGCTTTTCGAATTTCAAATTCGAAAATAACAATACACATATCCAACAAATCGGGTTAACGTTTCGTTTCGTATACGTATGTGTTATACAATAAAAATATTCGAATTCCAAAGTCGAGCGTCGCGGAGGACGACAAAACACGATCGCCCGTCTATCCGACGGAATCGTCTTGAATCGAACTCGCTGTGACTATTTTCGATTTAATTTAATAAAAGTTAAGACCCGTTCAAATTTTATTCGAATAATTTTTATCAGGAGAACGTTTTGTTTCAACGTACATATATCTTTGTAAAATTAACTACTTTCGAAAAAGGAGAATTATCATAATTCAAGGAATTTACACGGAAAATAATTTTACGCCGTAGCAGGCCAATATTATGGTGCGACAGCAAATTGTGCTGCCGATATGGTTACGACCTCAGTATTACCTTGCGACGGCATAACAATCTCAGCGTAAACATTTGTTGTGTTACCGCAGCGCAAGAGTTTTCCTAGAATACAGTAACGAAGCGTATAAACAATAAATCCGGGGAAACGGTAAGACAATGGCATCAACACCACGCATTAGGCTGCGGCAACACAAACGTTATTTTCCATGTAATTACCGCGTCATATGTTTTCGGATATAATGAATCGCTTGACCGATTTCAAAATTCACGGTTGATTTCGATATCGCATAAGATTTTCTAACTTACTGCGCAGGTCGACACAACCTTTTATTTTCTTGAGTCCGGTGTTTATTTGTCTCTTCTATACTGTCCCTCATGTAGCCATATTGATGGATCACATCAGCCGTGTCAATGTTCCCCATGACTTGATCGCTAGAAGGGTCGGCATGGTCCGAGTCTTTCGAAGACGATTTTCAATATTTATTGATCCTCAGTCCAAAGATCCAACGATCATCAAAATGATCACGTTGCGGTGCAAACACTGAGACTAAATCCCGCATCGTCACACGCGGATAATTTGATATCATCAAATTGCTCACACTACAAGCCATTTCCACCATAACCGGCAAATGCTCCCGGGTTTCGGCACCAATTTGTAAACGACTGGTGGAAGGGCTTGGAAATGTAACACACAATGTGATCGGCCACACTCAAATATATCAATTTATTCCGATCAAGCGGTGACGATCCGATCACGACGCGGACTTCCGCACTCGACAATGTCTCGAAACGAACTGAAAAACACAGAACAATAACAAACCCGATCGTCAGTTTTTCACATCTTAGTTCGACTTTTCAATTTCTCGAACATTTAAATAGACTACAGCGTCATATTATATATCGATATTATAATATTCGAATTACAAATAATTTAATCGAGATCGTC
This sequence comes from Trichopria drosophilae, assembly GCA_030407085.1. Lineage (NCBI taxonomy): Eukaryota > Metazoa > Arthropoda > Insecta > Hymenoptera > Diapriidae > Trichopria > Trichopria drosophilae. The sequence goes on along the minus strand of CM059582.1, from coordinate 87,162,812 downwards.
ACCATTTCGAAGGGCCTTTACATAATTACCTAACAGGCCTGCTTCATTTTGAGAGGTACCCCCATTCGGGTGTGCAATGGCGTAGGGAAAACCACCTTTGTGGGAAAAACCTACGCCTGGTACCGCAGTCGGTAAAACATCGATTGTGTCCGTAACAATGATGTAACGTACTAATATGGTTACGATATATTTATTACTGGTTATGTTGAATACTTTTTTTAATAAAAACAGGATTTGTAAGAAATATACAATTATACAATATGAATGGTTAAAAAATTTACATTTTATGTGTGATTCATGTTAAAAAGTAAGTGATATATTTTTGTCACGCTATTGTGTAATCTAGCAGATTATGTATTTGAACTGCGGAATGGATGAGAAAAAAGACACAGCAATTGGGCGAGACATCACTCTTCCTAAAAGGGATTTTTCGTCATCCTTGTTCTTAAAGTGCGTTCTCTAACGAACAAGGATGAAGGAAAATGATGGCCAAGATTGGAATATAGCTATTTTTGTCACAAAATTAGATAAAATTGACGAAAATAATTTCACTTCGAAGGAAGATAGCATTCCTTTAACTGCCGAACTGATAAACATAATTTCACACCTATATGAAATACGCTGAACGTGTTTCGCTATAACAGTTTTCGACTGAAATCGCAAAAAAATTGCTGTCTAAAATAGCGGAAAACTTTACTGACATATATCTATCAACAAAATTAGCTGCACTAGCGATTAAAATGCATTGCTGACGTGGTCATAGAGTTGAGTTCGTTACACTCGAGCCCGACCATGTATCGTCATCAGTATTTTCTGCGCTTGTCGCACTTATTATATTTAATACTTCCCCCTTTCAGTGCCGAATGAATTTTTGTTGCACTCTTGCTATAAATGCTATAGTCGCTCACCCCCTTTTCGAATATTTAGACTCTCTTAGTCGAATCAGAGTATTGCCAAAATATATTTTTTATTTTTTTTAAGTTGTCATTAATTAGTCCATTTTAATCTTTATCATCCTTTTATGATTACTCCCTGTTTATTAGTGCCTCCGGTATGGTTTATTAGAATTGTCGATAATCGCGCATCGTCAGTACTAAACGAGTTTTTCTCCGACATGAAGAGTGTTCGCGCGGACTCCATTTTGCTCGAAATCGAACGTTTGAGGGGGGAAATTCTTTGTCTTTTCAAGCGGTACAACTTCTTCCTGCGTGGAATTTCATTAGCTATTTGGCGAAATAAATTATATGCGAAAACCCGCACAATTTTTGCTTTTGTTCTCCAGACCATAACTTCAGAAATATTAATCGCACAAATGCTTTTATGAAATGTAGGCCTGACTAAAAGCTTGAAAATGAACCCTCACTGATTCAAATAACTTAAAAGCGAGCTAAGTTATTGCAAAAGAAGTATTTTTTTTATAAACTTCAATAGCCGTCACTCAATTTCTGAGTCTCAGATCCAATTTGGGTACAGGACTTTTTTTTTAAATATCATTGACAATCAGTTCCTGAAATATCGTAACCCGCTTCTTGAACACCCTGTATAATATTTTTATTCATTTACTTTTAACATCTCACGATCTTGTATTTGTTAACAATTTACGAACTTGGTTGAGAATTAAACAATTACATTTTTTATTAAACATATTGTTTTTCCAATTTCTTTTTAATTTACCGGGTGCTATTTTCTATTTGATATCCTAGGTCAAAACTTTCGGTTACGAATAATTAACTTCGCCTTCTTCATTGCTTCGCTCCATCTTCCTCTATGCGTTTTAAGGATAATATCATTTTCAAACAAGTGTGATAGTCACACTCATTGCCCTTGAGTGGCGAAATTTATACTCGTAAACGGTGGCAATTTCTCACATGATACATAAGTATTCTAGACTCGCTTGAAATTGATGATGTGAAAGTTAAGAATACGCAACAGTATAATATGAATCAGGAGCGCAATTAGCGATCTTAAACGAGTGTGAAGTGTCACATTCATTAGAGATCGATATTTTGTATGTAATGAACGTGATATTTGAACATCAAGTCGTCAGAACGAGCAAAAGATCGCATAATGAACACGTCGATAAAGGTGTAGAGAGTATATTTTGCATGTGCTATATCTGAACCCTTTAACGCCCAAATGATAAGACTTTTTTCGTCAAGTTTGATCGTTCATAGCATTTTCAGATACGTATATTTGGATTGCTCGACCATCACATCTTACGTTCTTAGATCCGTTCTTTCAAATGGCGCTGAGAAAAATTCGAAAAGTTGTCATTTACCCTCATTTTTTTTCAAGAAAAAGAAAAATAGCACCGAATTTTTTTGCCTTTTTTTCACCAATTCGTATTTTTTAACAGGTAAACATTTTTTTATCTTATTGAAACCTTTCAAAAAAGTAATCCCGATATACAAGGAATAAGATCATGCACAGAAAAAAAAACTTTTTTAAAGATGACAGTTTCAAAATAGCGTCTGAATGAATGCTTTTTCTAAATTTATAATTTACTGTCTTTACATGTTTATCTTCGTATTCTCTTAGGTAAAGTATCAGGTATGGAGGTTTTTGAGGTCGCCGATGACAATCCCGTCGACGGACTGGAAAAATACAACATGGCGAGTTCAAAATGGCGACCATTTCTTGTCAAATTCATTGTTCCTTACTCGATCGGCCACGGATTACGTATATAAGCGTTCTTGAGATCACTTATCACTATTCAGGTCAGGCTGTACAGCAGCTACAGCTGTGTAGACAAACATTTTTTTTAATGAGGGGGGAAATGCGTTAGGCACCATAGGGGGTTGAATATGTTGGTTAACCCCCGTATTTTGGACTCCCTTGCCCATGGTGTTAGAGGCAAGGTTTACCGAGTGAAACCCTAACCTCCCTTGGCCCTCTATAATCCACTTGTGCAGTCTGCAGCAGAAAAGCGGCTCTGATATCCATCCCTTCCGCTGCAGACTGCACTGGGCCATGTCGATGGTAACTACAACCACTTCCTCTACCATCGGGTTAGTGGTTGCAGGATCTCATTTGATCTCAGCAGACGGAGAGATCCCAGCAGCACTGCTTTCTGCATTCGGTCTGCGATGGAATTTCCATGTTGTCGGCAGGCCGGAATATTTTTGATGTTATCGAGGAAAGTTGGTCTCATTCCTCCCAGTACTCCAATTATAACCACTACGAGCTTAATTTTGAATCCTCGATACAGCCTGGGAATCGCGGAGGAGTTCCTGATCTTTCATCCTTTTGTCGTCTTCCTTGCTGACTACGTTTGTCTCTGCTAGTGCAGAGAACTCGATGACGAATACGGATTTGTCATCGAAGTCGACAAAGACGATGTCAGGCATACTGGCTGATATTTGCCTGCTCGTCGGAAATGAGTAATTCGAGTATATTCGGCACGACTCATTTCCGACTACGGATTCAATATCAGTGGGGTCGTACGGCAAAACTGGGGTCGCGTCAATACTGTAGGTGCTGAGGATATGATAATGCAGCACTCGGACAGCCGCATTGTGACGTTCGATGTATACTGAAACTGCATAGATTGGACATGCTGCCAAAAGATGCATTAGTGTTCCAGCATGACATCTACACAATTTACAAAGCGTACTCTGCACCGTCTGGTGTAAGATGTTGTGGCGGTACGCTAAGGTATTGACGACCCCATCCTGACTTGCGAAGATAAAACCCTCGTTCTCGGTTTTCAAGCAGGGTGATCTTAAGCAGGAAAAGGTCATCTCTACCGACTAGCCAAGTTGCTGGACTTTTCGGAAGAATTGTCCATGCGATGGCTTGTCGATATGCCTTCCCTACAACATACGGAGTTGTTCCTTCCGTATGTTAGCCCTGAGATGCACTGGGTACAGATTAATGACTGATTCAGCTTCCTGTGCACCACTACGCCCCACGTTGAAAACCAGACCGAGGTTTCCCGCCGCTCGTTCCGTGCGTTGTATAAAAACGCCCCCTTCCCTTGAATTTCATGCTGGTGAACCAGCATCATCAGGAGATCCTCCTTTCGATTCATCACGTCGCAAGCCGTTTCTAGAACCAATCGGTCATGCATACACTCCAGGTTCAAAGGGCCACGACCTCCCAGATTTCGGGGCAAATACAGTCGTTCCACGGAAGATCTTGTATGCAAACTACGTTGCATACAAATCATCCTATGTGTGCATCGGTCAAGACCCTTTAGCTCTTCAAACTTCCACTTAAGTGCTCCAAACGAATAGAGCACTGGTGACACGGCCAACATATTCGTGGCTGCCACCTTATTTTTCCCCGTCAATTCTGATGACCAGATCTGACGGAGAAGGCGCCGGTATTTTTTAAGGATGGTCGTTGTAGCAGTCTGCACATCCTGGACATGCCTCTGAGGGACTCCCAGGTATATGTAGGCTTTCTCGGCGCTAAAGTGGCGGATGACATTTCCGAATTCCATGCCTATATCTCTCGAGTATGTGAGGGCGATGCTCAGAGATCGATATAATTGATCTTCGCCTGATGCGTATAATTAAAGATTATCCATATAGAAAAGATGGGTGATCTAATGTACACGTTCCCCAGGCGGCCCATACATGTACACTTGAGATTGTCGGAGAGCAACGGATAGAGGCAATAGCGAGATGCAGAAGAGCAGAGGACTCAGAATCTTCCTGATAGACACCGCTTTGGAATGGAACCAGTCTAGACATGGTTCTACCCTTGCCCGATGTCATGACAAAGCGCGTTTTCCAAAGAGGCATCAGGTCTTCTACACTTCTCACTATATTTGGGTGGACATGGAAGCGTTGCGTTGGAGTAACAAGCTTAACAGCTCGTGCGATGTTGAGTCATACGCCTTCATGTAATCCAGCCAGGCTATCGACAGGTTACGTTTGTACTTACGGTTGTTCTACTATCCGTTGCCACATCGGTTTCACGGTCTTCTCAATACGTTCGTTCAAGATGTTAGTGAACAATTTGTATAACGTTTTGAGACACGTGATCGGTCTATGGTTTCTCGGATCGGACAAGTCTCCCGATTTTGGGATCAGTGTCGTTCGGCCCTCCACCAGCCAGTTCGGAATGGGTTGGTCTCCATTTATATAAGAGGTGAATATTCGGGCTAGGTGTTGATGGACAGAAGTGAGCATCTTCCACCAATAGTTGTTAATTCCATCCTAGCCCGGCGAGGAGAAATTCCTCACTCCTGTGATGGCATTTTTCACCTCTAATGCACTGACGGGTGGGAAATCTTCACTTTGTTGTGTGACTTCGTCGCACAACTCGGTGAAGATTTCAATACCTGGAGTGTCTGCATTAAGCCTAGATGTTCTCTCGTAGATGCTCCCCCAGAATTCCTCAACTGCGACCATCGACGGAAACTCGCTTGAGGCTGCGATACGATGTTTGAAGAGGTTGGAAGGACTCGTCCAAAATATTGAGTTTTGTCGAATTCCTTCTTCCCGTCTTTGCAGCCTCTTTTTGGCATCGGCCAAAACCCGAATTTTATCCGCTAAACGTTGCTTGATGTTGAGCAACTTCAGCTTGTTCAGTGTGTGATAGTACGTCCGCAGTTGTTGTGCGAACTTCTTGACTTTAGCCGTAAATGAACGGCCAGATGTTAAATAGTCGAGCACACACTGAATTTGGGAAGCGAGCCTCCGTGTCAGTCGAATCTTGCCGTTATATCTGTGTCAGATTTCGCGGAGTCACCAGATCACTTGCAGCCTCGTAAACGGCACAATTGACTTTCCACAGGTCGCAGTCATCTGGAAGAGCATCCAGAAGTAGGCTATTTGTTCTGTCTATTTCTCGTTGTTTAGGCAAAATTTTTGTTGTCAAATTTTTCCTAAACACGAGTGTCGTGCTTTCACAATGTGGAGCATCTCTCCCAGCTCCCCGTACGGGCTCAGTTGTTATTGCCCGCACGTCCGGTACCGGTTGACAGCTGGGAACAACGAAACCTATCCGCCTCCGATAGGCTACATAATCTCTTAGATGTTGGAGAGTAAAACGATCTGCTAGTTCGGGATGTATTACTGCAAACCGACTATGCATTCGCGCCATGCAGCCTCGCTGTTGCGGACAGCTCTCCTCGTAGCAGCGCATCAGATCTTTCCTGAGATCCTCCGTCCACTGAAATCGTCCGTGGGCATGTTGGGGTTGTGGTCCCGTGACACCCGTTTTGGCTCCTCCACCTCGGGACTAGGCTGCATCCGAAGCAGCCCGATGGTCAGGAGCCCTGCGCGTTCTATTTCTAGTAACCGCATTTAGAGGGAGTAGGGTGGTTGGTCCTACCCCCCGTTATTATGCCTCTCTCGTTTGTCTCTTACCTCGACATCCACTGGGGTTGGTTACCCAATCTCTGGCAAGGTTGCTAAGAGTCCAGGGCCCACCGGCTTTAATAATCACACGTGGAGGTGAGAGTAGGCCATTTGGGAAGATAGGCTAAGATGCTACTTGTTGCTTAGCCGCATTGTATTACTCATCATTCCCTTTGGGCCCCATTTCTTTGATTCTCGCCCCTTGTTGTTGTTGTTGTTGTTGTTGTAATTGTTATTATTATTATTTCAATAATAACTTTAACAACAACATTGGTTTTTTATATCGCTCAATCTGTACGAAAAGTGAGAATTTTTTGCTCCAATCTCTACCAGATCAGCGTGAAATGTCACTGCAACGACGCCCCAAACCATGAGGTAGCTGATTGAAGTGTTGATACTGAGTTCAATTCAACGCGCAGAAAATTGTCTACGCGGGGACTCGAACCCAGAACCTTCGGAAACGTTCAGGTTACGAAACAAGGCGGACGCCTTAGCCATCGTAACCATCTCGCCCCCTTATAATATTATTATTATTATTATTATTATTCTAAAGTCTTAAATACACTTCTTTTAACGATACGGAATGGGACAGAGGGGTGGGAGCATAGTATTGTGATTGTGCAGCAAAACCGCCTTTAAACTCTTTAACGACGAGTCGATGAAAATCCGCCAGTGTTCGGCTTTATATGTAATACTGTTCTATTCGTGAACTTGTCCGTTAATGTCATTACAACACACTAACGAATTTTCTATCGAACAAAATTTCCTGAGAGATTGGTCTCTAGTTCTGAAAAAAGTGATATTCGTTCCTGGAGCTAATGAGTTCTTTTCCTTCAGTCTTGATGCCAAAAGTTTTGCCAATTCTTTCCACAATCCTAAAATGAGCTTTGCTTACTTTTTGAAGTATGCCCGTTTAAATCGCACAAACAAAAGTAACAATCACTTTCATGGTTTTCGGGTACTGTCTATTCCATTTGTGAAGAAAATGGCATAGACGTTACATCTTCGCCAAGTACACAGGCGTAATATGCAACTAGAACATACAATTTTCGGATACCACGAGTTATTCATATCTTTCATTGATTTACCGAAACATTTCCTATAATATCATTTGATAACATGGGAAAGGGGTTTCTAACTTTTAATTGTAGTATATATTCCGCAAACGAAATTTGAGGTTCCTTTGACATTGAGTTACAAAAAATGTTTGCAGCTACGGCTCCGGGTTAAAACTTTGTTTGGTTGATTCAATATATAGTAGATAATAAACCAAAATTAATAAAACAATATTAATCGGGTGTAAAACGACTTTTTTAATGAAAATCGCTGTTGGATTCCCAGCAGCTGAATTTCCTGCTGGGTATTTCTATGTTCTACTATCGGCTGAATTTCTTGCTATGAATTTCCTGCCAGTTTCAGTTTCTAAAATTTACAAAAATTACATAAATCCACTTCATTCTCCGGTCTAGACGTTATTATATTGTTAATGTCCAAATATGCATAAAACGAGCAATTTTACGCACTATAACCTCCAAATAAAAAAAATCTCGGACGTAATGGGCAAATTCTGTACCCGGGTTCGGATTCAACGGCCAAAAACCTACAAGAATTACAGAATTCCAGGTCATTCACCGGTCGAAACATTATTTTATGTCGTGAATGTTTAAATACGCATAAAAAGAGCAATTTTACGCACTATAACCTCACACCAAAAATTTTTGGACGTGTTGAGCCAATTTTTTGCCCCGATTCCGATTCAGCGGCTAAAAATCTATAAGAATCACCTAGTCGCGTTTCAGTTTCCACAAATTTTTTTTATTTTGTTGTCATGTATTATTTTTTTTACATAAGAGGACTACGGGAAGGACTTTTTGTTTACGACTTAATACTTACAAGGAAAAAAGGACAAAGGACAAGGCATTTTCCCCCGCTTTAATGACGAATATGTCTATTCGAGGGTCGGCTTTCGGGTGGAGAGGTACAGGACAGAGTCAGAACAGTGCAAGACAGAACTAGGCAGACACACACAACACCCACCCAGAGCCAGTCCCCCCTACCCCAGTATTGGTACCACCAGCAGATTTGGTGGTCTATGCCATAGCGAATACGAGGCGGGGATCATCCTATATTTATCCGAGATAACACCCATGACGTACCGACCGCGGATAAGACGCTGACGGCACCGATAACTGCCAACCTTCGCCTAGCTAGGTTCCCTGGTTTTTCAACATTGGACTTAAGCAGAGACAATTGCACGGACGGGGATTCGAACTCGGGACCTTCGCAACGTTCAGTTCGAGCGAACTGAGACTGACGCCTTAGCGCGCAGGACCATCTCGCCTACCCGACTTAATACTGCCAAAACGCATCAAAGACGAGTGAAACTTTGCACACTGCTACAAAATGATGGTGTGGGAATAATCGGTTTTCTTATACGCCCTATTTAAATATATTTCAATATATCATACTTTTACATATACGTGCTCTAAAGTAGTTATCGTCGATGTGTGAAAGTTCTATCAGCAGTTGTTATTTGCACATATCCTTATTGAAGTAGCGTGTGAAGTTGCACTGGATCTTAACCAATTCTATGTGGACGAATCTGGGAAAACTTTAAATTTCTTGTCACTTTTTATTCTTTCAAATAAGTCAACATTGTTAACTACCCTCCATATACGTCACCCAACATACGTAATGCATCATTTATTAGATAAAAGTATGACATTCAATATTTATTTTTATTTTACATATTATATAATTTTACATATAAGTTAAATGTAACAAATTAGGATGAAAATATTAATCGTTTATGAAATTATGGTTTAACATTGTTGCCAGTGATTATATTACATTTTTCTAAACTCCGTAAATAAATTGATTAGCATAATGCAATATGGTTTTCAACAACAGAACATTTTTGTGGGTTATTTATATACGAAATATATAAGTAAGTATGCGAGAGGCCTCAGCAAGAGACAATATGAGCGTGGAGCAATATACATCGTGTAACGCACGTATGGCACGCCGCGTATGAGCAGATAGAGGAAGAATAACTGAGCATCAATTCCCTTTGCAAAAAATACCAGCGAAGTATGGTTTTGAAATTATTAAGCCCTGAGAGATAACCAATAGGAGGGAGAGCTTAGAGATTGTCGAGCTGTGCTGCATTGTTGGCTAATGCCGTGAATGAAACCGAAGAAAATGAGCATTGCAAATGGACGGCGCGTTTTTGTTTTTGAGCGTAAAGTGACGCTCGAAGGAAGAAGGCTGTCAGAAATTTCAATGGTCTTCAAAACATATGCCTAACCTGAAAGGTGCCTCCGACAGCAAGTGAACATAGCAAACGATCGGAATTTGAAACAAAGAAAGTTAGTTAAAACATAATTTGAAAGGCGACTTTACATGTTATCTATATGCGAAATAAATTCATGAATAAAATAAACTAAAAAAGTGAATTTTTATAATGTTTGATGTTAACGAGAAAATGAAACACAGATATGTAGGAAAATGCGACCAAAAAGCAAAATCACTGAATAATTATCATTAAAAAATATGAACAATGTTTTTTACATTAAATTATTATTTGATGTTCACAACATTTTAAGCTATTTCTGTATGAAAATATTTTCAATTTTCATGCACATTATTTTTGACGCATACAACTATAGTGATAAGTTTTGTAAATTTTTATAAATCTGAATGATGGAATTTAAAAATTTTTGATGCAGTGTGCGTAATGTTCGGTTTTTCGCTTTTTTTGACATATTTTAGGTACACTTTACGCACACTGGCATAAAAAAATATTCTTCGTCGCATGTGCGAAAATGTTTTTTGTACCAATGTGAATGCAGACCTTGCTTTCAGCTCGGCCCACAATTCTCACGTTCGTAAAAAAACTTTTATGCACTTGTATCGATAACTACTATTATTCTCATGATTAAAATGACCATGTTTTAGCTTTTTGAAAACGTCATATCTTCAGGTGGAAGCGAATGGATTTCAATTAATTTTTTTAATGTGCAGAAACATCGCAGAAATAGAGATGAACAAGTTACAATGCCTCAAATTTAATACAAAAATATAATATTTAAAAGCACTGAGTAATTCAAAAGAGATTTACAAAGGGATTTTAAAAAATGTAAAATACTAATGTAATTGGTTTACGGAACCTTTCATATAAATTGCAAATCTCTAAAAAATGCAAATTTAGTTAAGAAGGTGCACTAGGCCGGTTCCGCCTCGCCTGTAGGTGCGTGTGTAAGCGGAAAGGCCTTCTGGGGTTGGCATATTGTTTATTTAAACAATTTGATATTTAAAGAAAAAAACACTCCGCAGCTCGACCGGAGCGAACCGACACACGCCGGCCAAAGGCCGTGCGGGGCGAAGCGGTGAATAGTATTCATTTACACAAATTATTTACACAATTAAAGAGACAAAGCAAAGCCCCTGGTCAAAGGCTGCTCGGAGACCAGGTGAATCACTCCGGCCGCCAGGGGATAGTTGGCAAAAATTGTTTATTTAAACAATATTTTAACAATTCATCCACACCATGAGCCGGTTGGCGAAAAGTTGCCCTAGTTTATTTAAACATTAAAGTGTGTATGGTATGCTGGAGGTCGCCCTATCTCACAACGGTCGTGCATTAATGTATCGTCAATGAAAATTAATATAACCTAATAATAATTCCATTGTTTAAACAAAACTAACAAAAATTTAAAAAAACAGCTGAATTTCATATCGCCGTCCTCGATACGAAGTCAAAAAAGAAGTAGTCGTATTTCAGTAATAGTAATAATAATAGTTCGCAAGGAATTCGCAGAATATATGTGAATTTTAACATGAGAGAGAGAGCTTAAGTATCCGGTCGAGTTAACGTATGCAAGAGAGCATTGAATCCTCGTGAGATGATATCAAGCCGCTCTCGAGACGAATCTTACGCAATACAGAGGAATTTAAAAAAAATTAATCTGTAGCTCAATGCGTATGAGTATCGATAATATATGGGGCAAAATTTCTCAAGTGTACCAGGTTAAAAAATTCATTTAACGGGTGTGGATGTTTTCAATCGCTCGTAACTGTGATTCTGTTGCTTTAATCAAAATAGTACATCGGAACTTTTTTGATGATGATTACACAGTCTTTAAGTTTATTATGATAAATTATTTTGAAGTCAATCTTTAACCCTTTTATAGTGACATTAATAATTAAATCGGCGTTTTCTCCATGTTCCACCCATTGTAATGCTTTGAAATTATTTCCAAATGAAAGCTGAGAGTTTTTCCTATAAGATTACCAATTTGCAAAGATGCTTTTTTTGTTGTTTTCGAGTAATCGTAAAATTAATGATTTGCTGCGTTGCTTCGAGCGAGACTGGGTGGCCGCTACACAAAGGCGCGCGCGACTTGTCACGACTTGTCCCGCTCGAAGCAGCTCAGCGAATCACTAATTTTACGATTACTCAAAAACAACAAAAAAAGCATCTTTGCAAATTGGTAATCTTATAGGAAAAACTCTCAGCTTTCATTTGGAAATAATTTCAAAGCATTAAAATGGGTGGAACATGGAGAAAACGCCGAGTTAATGATTAAGTTCACTATAAAAGGGTTAAATATTGACTTTCAAAATAATTGACCATAATCATCAGAAAGCCCGTGTAATCATCGTTAAAAAAGTTTGTATGCACTATTTTGATTAAAGCAATAGAATCAATGTTACGAGCGATTGAAAACATTCACACTCGTGAAAGGCCAAAAAATGTCACTTCCTCTAACTCGGTCACTATTTGACGAATCGAAATAATTTTTGATATGTGAACTACTGCCGTATAGAACTACAAATTTACCGACTTTGGGTCAAATTGGAGAACTTTGATTTTTTGACCTGGTACACTTGAGACATTTTGCCCCATATGCGTCCGGACATAAGCATCCGGCCTTACCTACAACTGCTACTGCTACGCCTCGCTGATGACGATGGTGATATCGCGCTCGACACTGAATACTAGCTAATATTGAATTCTTAAAAAAACAAAACTTGACAATAACAAATTTTTGGTAATCGCGAGCATCCGCCCGGAACGTAGCAAAAAATAGAGGAACGTGTGATTTACATAACGCGTTTAGAACCGCAATATTGGAAAATTAATTCGAATAGTAAATGTTATAAATAATACATTAGTGGGATATTTGATATAAATAAAGCGTTGGGTCTAACAGGATAAGATGGTTCAAAATGCCCCAAAAAAAATTTCACTGGATCAAAGACCATTCTTTTCTATACTGAAAACCAAAAATTTCAAGCAAGTTTCAACTTCCTAACCCCACAATTAAGCTTGGTACACCGAAAAAGTTTTTCAGTTTTTATTTTTTTATTTCTTAACTATAAGAGCAATCGCTACACAACAATCCAAGTATATAATAGTTATCAGAATATATATAAACAAATTTTTTCGGCATGTTTTACCGTAGTGGAGAGTTTTAACAAATTCATGAAATATTCAAACATTTTTTTTCTCGCGTTAAGAAAATAACGTTGTTACGAATGAATGACGTCCGCAACGGGTCTATGGTGGATCAGGTCAGGTTCTGACACCAGACCAGTCGGATGTGGGTCGAGGATATTTGGAAAAGGTGATGGATGTACGATCACCAGTTTAGGTGATGAAGGAGCGTTTATTAACCGTATCTGAAAAATCCCTTTGCCGTGCGGACCAACACCGTTACAGAGGCAACGGCGCGCTATATCGAACGCATAGGGCGTGCACTTAGATTTCCCGTCGTTCCTGACTCGCGACGGATTTCGAGCCCGTACTACTCGATCTCGGTAGATCGTGCGTTGAGTTCGGTATGTCCAGTCAAGACTATACTTGTTTGAGATCCGCCTCGACGAAATCAACGGATCGTTCTGACGTTCCCGTATACGTATGCAGTTTTCGCCACTGGGAACCTGCTGAGCTTTTAGTTTTGCTTCCGCGCACAGGCCTTTGCTGCCATGTAACTTGTCGAATCCTGCAGGTTCCCAGCCGAAAAGTGCTTACACTTTTCTGGAACGTTCGTGTCGAATTAATCCAACTTCAACTCGGATTGCGCACCTGGTCTCACAGCTAAAACACGAGCCTGGATGCACGGTATTTCGTTGCACCGTAACGCTAGACAGCGTATATTATTTCCTACATATTAATTTGTTATAATAATTATCATCTAGCTAATCTATAATATATGTTTCAATATTAACTAGTTATAGTTATATTTATGTGTTCTGCGATTGTCTTTTAATCTTAATCGATCACGCGATCGGTTACAACACGCCGGTCGTAACAACGTCATCTGGTAAAAATGTATAAGATGTATTTTTGACCAAAGTATATTCTCAAATTTTTTCAAATTTTTTAAAAAATTGGCCCGTAGTAAAAAAAAAATAAAAACTGCAGTTTTTGCTATTTTTTTAACTGTACGATCTCAAGTGCCCTACATTTGCATGATATTTATCGAGCAGTTAGTTATTTATTCGCATAATATAAAAATATACTTATTTAAGGTACATTTTCATATTATTAAAAACGCATTAGTAAATTTTCGAGAGATAAATCACACAGTGTAGTTTGAATAATGAATCAATCAGCGGTGGTATTTACTAATAGAGGGATAACAATAAATGCAACGATAAACAAGCTTAACTTTCAAATGTAAATACACAGTTTCAGTGGATGGAAGTGAGGTTGTTATAATTTTTCTATACAGTCGGGTAAAATCGAATAAACAAAATAATTAGGTTACACTTGATTTGACAAGTTTTAGGTTAAAAGCAGTCACACTAAATTACAGTCTGGTAAAACTTGACAATCTTTATGGAATGCTAGTCTTTAGAATATTTCCCCCACTCCTGACACACGCATGTTCAGTTGCTAAAGTGTGTGCGATTATCTGTTCGCTAATCTCCTGAACTCTAAATCTCCTTAATCCCCTAAAAATTAAGCCAATCAAACGATGACTGTAAAATCCCAAAAGTGAAATTGTGCAATAACATTTTTTTACGGCAGTTTTTAAATTTCATATTAGGCTTAAAATACCACATTTATACGTACAACCAATGATAAATTGGTAAAATAAAAATTAAACATTAGTTCAAAAATAGGTGGCTGGCTTGGCGTGGAATGTCCCAATACAAAGTTAAAACAACATTCTGCAAGGTTTCAAGAAACTATGAAGTTTTCACCTACAAACATGAAAATTTTACTGTATTTAACTTAAAACAACAAAGTAAATAAATTTTACCAATATATGTAAGCAGTGATGAAATTTTAATGTGTCCGTGTTTGAATACGAAAGCGAACTAACAGAAGGGTATTTCGAGTATCAATAACAAAAGGTTGCAATGTAAACAAGTTATATAAATATAGTTCGAAATTCAACAATACGTAAAATGCGAAGTGCGCGTGCCACCCTGTGGATTATATTTTAAAAGGTGGGGTATCTCAAAGCCACTTGTTACATATAATGATATGTAAATAACGCATATTTGTTAATATTGAAAACAGGTGATCGCTCATTTGTAAATAAATAAAACAGTTGGAAAAGGAGGTTTCAAGATACGTATTGTAATCTTGTCGTATTTTTAATATAACTCGTATCGTCAAGGCGCCTGTTTTGGAAAAATTCATAGAATTAAAACGTTATAAACAATAACTCGACGTTTCCTTTTCATAGAATACTCATTCGAAAAGGCCAATGTATATAATACTCATTCAAAATATAGCTTCATACAATGCTGATTCAAAAAGACACTTCCTATGATAATAATTCAAAAGATAGTTCGATATAATCCTCAATCACAGTGAATCTAATATAAAGTTATATTATACAGGGTGCCCGAAAAGTATGGAAACGGTCCTGTAACTTTTGAAAGAAAAGATATTTGGAAAATCGCTGAAACACGTGAAACGATTTTTAGCCCCCCCCCCCTGTTCCACGGGAAGATATTCATCCCCCCTCGTGCCACACGCCCCGCTTAGGGCGGGGAATGGAACGCCGTAGAAAAAATAGATTTTTTGAAAAATCGTTTCACGTGTTTCAGAGATTTTTGAAATATCTTTTCTTTCAAAAGTTACAGGACCGTTTCCATACTTTTCGGACACCCTGAATATTATATAACATGGGATAAATAAGATTCTTTTCCCATTTATTATGTTTTTATTTTTTAACTTTTTATTTCATTTAATTTTACTATTTTTTTTTTATATTAATTTTATATATTATTTAATATATAATTAATTTAAGAAAAGCACTTTTCATTAGGGTCACCTATCCAGTAGTAGTCCACAGCGTATGCCGCTTAACTGGAAGGTACTACGGCTAGCAACGCTGACCATTCGTCTACCATTGCCGAATACGATCTAAAAGTTAAAAAAAGCTGTTCAACATGTCTGACGAATGTACTTAAGAGCGATTAAATTTACCATGCCTCTAATGACCCGTAGGTGTATTACAAATTTCAAATCCGAGCCTAATAACAATTTTAAGAAATTCTACGGCCTTATATTCTATATTAAAGACATACTACATACATACCAATATTCGTTACAAAATTATATTCATTATTATTACAATTCTCAATAGAAAATAATTTGTCATCTACTTCTACCCTGCTAACACGGAGAGTAACAGTTATGTAATATTTACGTAACGGTTACATTGTTACATAAATGTTAAATAGTTGTTACATAACTGTTACTTTTGTGTTTGCAGGGTAATAAGAATCGTTCAATTGAAAATTTAAAACCGAGTATGTGTAGTAGTTCATATTTTCATATCATTAAAATAGGAATTAGCACGCATCAACGTAAATAGTAATAGATTGATTGTGCCATTGCTTATTGCACAATTTGTGCTTTTAACTAACGTGAAACTTCAATGTTGCACAATTTTGCAATAGGTTATACGGAACCTAACACGACATGTTCGCCTTTTTAATTGCGAGGTAATGAAATGTAATAAATTAGGACAGTAGAGTATAGGTTACCATATAGGCCGCCGGAGACTTCCCCCTCTCCTCCCCCCATGGCGCCAGTCCCTGAGAGGTCATTGACACCGCCCATAGACTTTTTTGTTTTCGTCTGGTGGCCTTGAGGTAGGTCAAGGTTTGTTATTGTTTTTGTTAACCCCTTCCCCATGAGAGGTCATTGACCTCCATCCGTAAACTTTTTTGATCTCGTTCTGACGGCCTTGGGGTAGGTCATGGTTTGTTATTGTTGTTACCCCCCCCCCACCCTGAGAGGTCATTGACCCCGTTTCGACGTTGAGGTAGGTCACGACCACCACCACCCCCCCTCCACACACCACCCCCCTCAGAGGCGGGTAATTGACCCATACAGTCTGTGAGGCAGGTCACTGTTTATTATTATTATTTTTATTACCCCCTCCAAGGGTGACTGCCATCTACCTTACACGTGTGCACGCACGCACACACACACACACCCACCCACCCCCACAAACAGTATATGCACCGAGTCACACACGTTTTCTTTCATTCTCTCTCTCTCTCTCTCTCTCTCTCTCTCTCTTTCTCTCTTTCTCTCACTCTTTCTCTCCCGTACGCTGTTCCATTTTCTCAGCCTTACATAATATCGTATTCATAAACAGGTCCAGACTAGAAGCTCTCTTATTTTTAGGGATTCTTAAAAATTTCCTTATCTTACACACCTGCGCATTTCTCGCGTTTCCACTTATGAAACACGTGATTATCCGTATAAATTATTAACACTTACCGAATCGTCGAATCAATATGGCATTGTCTCTGTCTGAAATAAAAATATTTCTTAGCTATCCAAAACCAGCAACTCTAGTGAATAATAATGTCAAAGAAATCGGCATCTTGAAAGGAATTAAATAAAAACTCACATTTAATCAATTCAAATTTTATTTTAAAAATAAAAAAAGTTTTACATGTACATATTTGATTACATTTTGCACTATATTGCCCACTGTGATTAAGATTACGATTAACGCATACACCGTTCTTTGTTGGTCTTCATGCCAGTTCCACATACATATTTTTCGAAGCGATAAACAGATTTAATTTATTTTCTATTAACTTTAATACATTGTTAAATGCTTGAAATTTGTACCTACTATTTTCATTTGTATTTGTACATTTTTATAATCTAACATTTCACCTATAGTCTACGTAATAGTATTAAACATTTTTAAAACCAAACGGGAGTGAATATCGGTCCGATATATGTCGTCGTTTTTTTAAAACTACTCTAACTGTTTTCTTTTGTTTGCATGTAACAACCTCGTGCGTTTCCGTACGTCTTATCGCCCCGAAACGCACTTCAATGCTTTGATTATCATCGGTATCGTTCGTCACGAGATCACGTATCGTTTCGAAATTTATTTTACGGCTATTTTCAAAATTCAGTCGAATACCTTTTATTTTGCATACGTCTGTGGTTCCGCACGGTGTTTTAACGCGGTGCGCATAAAATTTTGACCCTCCAGATATAAATGTTTCAATATACGATCCTTCACCGTAAGAAGACAATTCGTCTGTCATGTCGCCGAGCAGATTACTCAGTTTCGGTTCATATTGGTCGTTCGTTCGGTCGCTAACATAAGTCACCGAATCGGTGTCATAATACAATACTCGATGTCCGAGTTTTTCTAAATAGGAATATAATTTTAATCGAGCCTGGGCCGTTGTATAGGCAGCTAGTACGACATTAGTACACGTCGCTTGTGCGCTTGCTTCTTCCCGGAAAATCCAATTGACAAACATAACATTATCATTTACCGGGAGAAGATGCGTTACGTTTTTATCTTCATCTGCGAAAATCTTTAACAACGCGTCTCTTGTATTTACGATTTCGGTTCGCGGCAAATTTTCTCTTTGCCCAAATTTTCCCCAAAACGAGTTAAGGCATAACTTGGCAACGGATCGTAGACCCGGATTCGTACAGATTTTATCTTTACTCAGACGAATTCCTTCTTCACGCTCATACATTTCGAGGTAGCGATCTTTCGATAAATCATCGACACATTCACGAGGCCAACCACTGGCTTCTTGTTTTATTTTTAAGAATGTGTCAATGTATTCATTAAAAAGACCACCTTCGTGCGTTTTTGGGTTGTATTGTGTTATTCGATATTGCCAAATTTCGAATACTTCAACAATACGATACCCCTTCTCGATTGATTTCTTTAATTCGTCCGAAACCCACGTGCCCGTGAAAACGCGATCTTCTTCGAGCTCGTGCGAACAGTCATGCACTGACTGAATTTCGCAACACGTTCTACAGAGGGGAAAAAGTAATCTGTCGTGCATTCTTACAGGAAGTACCAAGTGATACAAATTTCGCGGTGGCAATATTTTACATAGAACTAGTCCTTCAACACCGTGCAGAGTCACCTTATTAATGTCGGTTATCGCAGAACACCCTTCGCCGACGTAAACTGTCGGATGACCTATAGGATAACGCCCTGTTTTACAAATGTAGGGATACAATGAACAAACATCTGTGTAATGTATTTGTTCATCGTTTTGTACAGTGTAATAGGTAGCTGTGTTTCCAGTTCGGCCACCGAAGAATGCATCGCGTGGATTAAGACTTTTTTCAAGAATCAAAGGATGATTTTCAAATATTCTGAAATCAGGGTTGACGATTTTTTCGCGAAGAAAATCGCACTCCCATTTCTCATGTATTACGTAACCGTAAGAGCGGATTTTACTCGTTAGAGCAATTGTATTTTCATAACGTTCAGTAAAACTAATACCGTCTGACCGTTTTTGTTCACGTAACTCTGTGAAACATCGTGAACATCCATGATAGTAACATCCATGAAATTGAAATACCTGACCTTTATTATCACTGTCGCTATTCGGAGAAAGAAATCCATCTACTCGCGGTCCTTCGGGTAAACGAAATTCAAGTGTGCGTCCAGCGTGTATGATTTGACGTTTGAATTGATGTTCGCATAGTAGGAGCCACTCTATTGCTATTTTCGACTGTTTATCTGTTCGTCTGTAACCGTTTCGGTGTGGAAGTAAACGGTGTGGAAAAAAATTTTTTCTAAAGATACGCGAACACGCCGACGCCAACGTCACACACTCCGTAAAAGGACATACATTGCCGGTAGCTTTAAAAATTTTACGAAAAGCAATGCATGCTCTTCTTAAAATTTCTACGTCCATCCGACAATATTCGACAATGTCTCGTTGTAAATCAAATTGTTCACCGCGAGCCGATGCATCTGTATACCACGCATAAAAGTTTATCCGCTCTTCACGAGACATAGCATCGGGAGCATAAAATTTTGCATCGGGTAAATTACCAATATAATTTTCGTTATTTAAGGTATTAAAAAAATGTGGTCAGTATCCTTTTTTAATCGAATCCGGTAAACCAAATGCTTTCGGCAAAGCACTTAGACGCATATAAAAATAGTTTAAACTATCGATAAAATACGTTTTTCCAATTTGAATCTTAATAATATGTTTTCCGTTTAAAATTACATCGAATACTTGTTTTCTTTTCTCATTTGTCGGATTTCTAATTTTTTCGATTAGTGCTCTTAATATGAACTGTGCATCGAAACCTTTAGAATTATGCGCGATACAAACGATTTTCGAAAAATTTGTCTTGCTACGAATTACTAAATCGAGCAATTGGTTAACAGGATCCTGCTTAAAAATGAATTATCTGATTCCGCAAAAATTACAGAATACATCCACGCTGTCAATGTCGATACACGCATCGCATACTTGTTGCACAAGACAGAGACATACCGTGTGTTTTTTTATTTCAAAGGCACCCCGATACGCCTCGTCTTGACGCGTTTCGAAGTCATAAAAAACAAATAAAGTGGACGGATGGTTCGACAGAGCAGACGATGCTTCTGCATTTAAATTCATTATGTCTGATGAACCGATATTTCCTTGGTTATTTATTGTGATACTACGCATGTAACAATATTCATTTATCGAGTGTCTACATTTACACCGCACGCATGATTTCCTCGCAAATTGTTCACGAATATGTTACAAATTTTACAGATGTTAATTACAGAGCAAATACTTTTAACACCACGTTTTGTCTTTGTATACGATCCTGCTTTTTTATGGTTTTCTAAACATTTTTCTCCAAAGAAGTAGCGGTTACAAGAGGAGCAGTGTATTATGGTACAGCTCTTGGAACAAGCAGGTTGACAGTAACATCTGTGGCATGTATTTGAACAACGATGCATGTTTGGGCGTAAAAACTTTTTGTTGAAAAATTGGCAATAATAATTTCTTTTACCACAGATACCCATCATATTTACTATGACTGAAAAGTACCGAGCACGCGAATGGTATAATAAATTAATCAGTTGGTCGGACTTTTTAATGACACTACGACCATCGAAAAGGGGTTCCCTACCGTTACCTATATTATTATCATCGTAAATTACTGCAGCTATTCCTTTAGTTGAATAATAATTTTGAAATTGGATAAACTGCGGGGTCCAACAGCCCGTTTCCGGAATAGCAATGTTAACCCGAGAGATTAGTTCTCGCGCACATTGCAATTGATAACGGGTTTTCGTAATGCGTTTCCAAGTGCAATTAAAATCTGCATTTGGAATCGATTTTTTTTTCAGGAAATATTCGCCCACGACAAGTGCTCGTGGAAGGCACAAGTTGTCATCATTAGATATCGTTACAGTTGACCTGCTCTTTAAAACACTCTCGTCGATCAAATTCCTGTTGTAACCACTACCGTTTGGAATTCGTACGTGATGCACATTTATCTCAAATGTGTCGTCAAGTACGAAATTTCTCGCACTTTGCACTAACGAACTTATGAGGTTCCACAAGTCCTCTTGTTTTAAACTATTAAAGGGTCGAAAGGAAATACCCGCCGGTTTTACAAAACTCGTAGAGTCAAATGTTATTCCTATTAAATCGACATTATTATCATTATTTCCCGACGCTGTTAAAAAATTATCAGAAATTATTATATTAAATAACTCCTCTATCGTATTTTCTAAAAACGTCAAAGGATTAATGTTCATCGAAGGTTACGTGAGTTTAAAAATAATTTTACGTCCTACAACACCGAAACGATTATAATTTCGCAACGAACGATCGACAATTGTTAAATAAGTTGTATTGGAAACATTACCATCTGCAGAAATTCCGCCGCCACCATGTTATGAGACGCTGTCAATACTATCTTCAAGGTAGACAGTGGAGGAATCATCTTGAGATTCGTCAAATTCTTCGTCACTAATCTCGACTTCGATGACGTCATCATCGTCGCTTTCGTTGCTGAAGTCCATGATGTCATCGTCGTCGCTCTCGTTGATTTCAATAGTGTCGTGGCTGTAGTGCATAATGTCATCGTCGCCGTAATCACTGTATTCACTGATTAGTTGTAAGTCATTCTCGAAACAATCTTGCTGCGAGTGTTGCACGTTTGCACATGCTCCGGGCTCATCATCATTGGATGAGATTAATATTTCGCTTCTGTCCAGCGTACGCAGAATTTCTTCGTCCCTAACTGGAATAAAAAATTATATAAATGTTGACATTTCAAAACAAGTACATATATTTTTTGTTCATTATTATCAAAAACAAACATACGAATGACAGAGAACGATTGCGACTCGTGTAATTATTCTTTGGAGAATTTCATCTCCAAAAAACTTGTCGGAGGAAAAATTGCTTCTCTGTGTTTTTCGTATAGATCGCTTAACCAATCGCGAACTTTTTTCATACGCTGGCGGTATTCATTACCGTGAATTTCACTTATTTCCGCATCTACACAAATGCAACCGCAAATTAAACTTAAAAATAAAAGCGAAATTTACTCAAATTAAGTAATCGATTGATTAATGTGCTTTAACTTACATTCATCCAGTGCAGACATGTACGCAAACGTAGGGTGCTCGGGATCTGTCCTCGGAATATCAGCCAGTACTGGCTGACGGAGGTTGCCATCGTTTCCGCGAATATTACCTGCGGTAAGATCCTCTTCGCGAATAGGACGCAAATTGTCTACAATAACGGTGTCATTCTCCGATTCAAGATCACCGGTTCCAATGGACATCTCTTCTCGAAATAAAGCGTTGTATATTTCTAAACAAAAAAAAAATAACAAACTTGAATCAACGAGTTAAAAATTTATCCGACTAACAGGTTACAAATAGATTTACCTCGCACTTCTTCGCTGTGATCCAGAATGTCGGTGTAGTTCGGGTCGTGTCTCAATCCACGCGATTTTAAAACATCCCCCGTCATCATCGATGCTGTGTCACTTGGTTTTATGATTGTCTTAAATAGAGCACGAAATTGACGCGGATCGTCCACTATTATGTACCTCAAAAACTGTCGAAAATCGTGACATAGTCTTTCGTACGATTTTCGAGCCGCGGATGCTAAAAATCGCGGACCAAACACTTCACTGATGTACGGATGTGCAGTATTAATAAAAGCAATGCAATTGCACAAGACACTTCTTAAATCGCTAGCCATGTTTTCGACGAAAGGAAATCACTACGATGTTACCACAACGAGAGCAAAACTAAATCTGACAAGCTCGGAGATGACAAAATCTTAAGCTTTGTTAAATTCGTATCAGTTTAGTTTACCATAAAATAGATAACAGTCTGGTTTAATATAAAGTATTTACAAATAGACCATTTTAGAAATATTCTGTTTTTTTTTCTACTGTAAACAAAAGAAGCTATTCGTGGATTATTTTATCCTTGTGAACTTGAGTAACGCAAACATTCAAAATAAATATTTACTTTTCACTCTAAATGGATTTATTGTTGATTGTTCAAAATTTAATATAAAGTGCATTACTTTTTTATAAGAACGTAAATAATACGAGATGAAAGGTTCTCACGGGACCTAGTATGTGATAAATTTTCAAACAGCCCTATACTCTTCTTATACCATGTACAATGGACATATTCATACATATCTTTCAATAGGTATGTTATATCACATAATTTATGATAAACTTTCAAACAGGAGAGGTAATATTTTTTCAGACAATATAAATAATTGCTCTATGAATACTGTTCTTTCAATTTGTTATCTCACACTTACAACGTTTATTTCAAATAAATAAAACCCCACCAACGATTTTCGTTAAAATTGTTTTTTTCTTAAAAATTTATTACATAAATTCTCAAAATGAAATTCGAACAACGTTAGAAGAATGTGTCCATTCTCACGTGATATGACGTAATTAAAACCCTTTTATGTGTTAACGGTAAATTATTTTATCGGTGTTATTTGCAATAAACTTTTAGATAACATTTATGATTTACTTCCCACCCCCCTCTTCCCTCTCTTCATTACTTTGATTCAATCTAGACGCATAGAGAGTCATTTCTGATCAGACATTTTTCATTCGTACTGCTACAGTAGTGCCGCAAAGACCTAAGAGAAATAGAGAGACAAAAAAAAGTGCAAGTCGTTCAGTGAAATAAGTGGGAAAAAATAAAAATGGAAAACTTCGTCGATATTCCTGAAGAGCTTCTTCAAGACTCTAAGATAATTACGGATGATTTTTTAAACGAACAAGTTGCGAGATTTATCGACAATTCAGTGTGCGGTGATAAGAAAAAATCTTTATCGAAAAGAGTTCGAATGGCTCCTGCATCGTCGGCTGCAATGTCCAAATTTCCTCAAACCACGGCATTGCTCTTGGGTGCTATATATCCACTAAATAAGTCCGCTAGCAAAGCCATATACGTGGGGCTGGCGGCAAACCATAAAGGAAACTTCGTTCCAATAGTGAAATTGTTAAACAGTCAGAATTCTAACAATGGTTTTGTAATTGACCCTAGCAGCTGGACAAAATTTGCAGATAACGCTGAAAGTATTGGAGATTATTTTTTCGAAAGTGCCTTTTCAAAATCAACGTTAAGAGGCGAAAAGAAAGATTTCGGTGAGCTCAAAGTTACGTTTACCACCTGCTATAATAAAAAAGCAGTTATCTTTGATAAGATTGTCCAGGATGATGATGCCAAAGAAGAGATAGAACTGAAGAAATATAAATCTGATTTGACAGCCGAAACATCTGCCACTGTACCGCAAAATAAGGATGACGAAGTGACACTTGGAAAACAACATTTCACACCATCGATAGTCATGCAACGATCAACGTTTGATATTTTAAAAATTGTTATTCCTTGTGTTAATGAACATTTAATTGGTTTGAGTGACATTTGTGACGATGTTAATAAGTGTAAAAATGTTGTGGTCGACGAAATTCGTCAATATTTGTTCACGATGAAGTTCCAAAGTCTTCCGTCTGATTTACGAATTCGAAACATTATATATGAAATTAGAGACAATTTAAGTGGAAATATCAAAACTAGACTCTCCGAATCATTTTCTAACTACTTGAATATTGTTATAAATGAATTAATTGCTTTTTATATGGATATTTTGATATGTCAAACAAAACGAAATTTTACTCAAAAAAAAGAAAACATGTAATTTTCTAATAATTTACAATACATTATTTTGTAGAATTTATATTTTAACCTGTCTGATTTATTTTATTCCTTAATCGTTTCCCGATTTATCGAGAATTTTAAAAAATATCTATATTTAATTTCATCGCAGAAGTTTTCGAGATACAAGTGATTTCGATTAGATGTTTGAATGTTTACGACGCTCTCGAGTTAGTCCAAACAAATTTCTAACGTGCTTGCCTTTGATAGAAAATGAGTTAACTTTTATATTTTTACGAATTCAAAAATGCTTTATTTTGCACGTAATCAAAATAAATGTTGGTCAATAACGAAGACAATAATCATATTACATTTTTTTTTTAATTACCAGGTATTATATTAAAAGTAAGCGTTTTTTCCGATACGCTGTAAATCAGCTTGCGTAGCCACGGTCTACGATGATCAGCTTGCGAAGCCGCGGTGATAAGATCGCTAGTCGCAGGCTCCTTGTTAGCTTACGAAATCGCGAAAAAAGCTCGCGAAGCCGCGGACCGCGCCGCCGCCGCCGCCGCCGCCGCCGCCGCCAAGAAAAAAAAGGTCGTTTTTTTTTACATAACTTAAGTTTATAAGACTTCGGCTCTTATTTGCACGATCAGTCGATGTTGACAACATATGGTGAATGGTTGAGATTCGAGAATTGTCGAATAAAAAAAATTTTAATTCTATCATGGATACGCGTTGGAAGCATCCGTGGACGTGTCTAGTTTGTGGACCAACGGGCTGTGGTAAAACGGTTTTTGTAAAAAGATTTTTAAAAAATTTGACATCTTTAGCGGATGTCGCTTTCGATCGTGTCATTTTTTATTACGCCGAATGGCAAGATGAATATCGAAGTAAAATGTCTGTAGACGGAACATCGCCAGCTTCACAACGTGGAATCGAGTTTCGCGAAGGTTTGCCGAATCCCGAAGATTACTCAAAAGATAACGACTGTAAAAAATTGATTATAATCGACGATCTTATGCGAGAATCGTCTAACAACACAATAATGGACCTCTTTACGAAAGGAAGCCATCACAAAAATATTAGTGTAATTTTCATAACACAGAATATTTTTCATCAGGGTCGCGGACAGAGAGATATTTCTTTAAATACTAACTATATCGTTTTGTTTAAAAATCCTCGTGACCGCGCGCAATTTCAGCATCTCGCACGACAGGTATATCCTGAAAATTCAAAATTTCTGCAGGAAGCATATCGAGATGCAACTTCTCATCCACACGCGTGTGGACGGTTATCTTCTTTTGGACCTCAAGCAATCGACACCGGATGATTTCAGATTTCGTACTTGTATATTTCCTGATGATAAACCGCAAATTGCGTACGTACCGAAACGTAGGTAAACATATCTAATCATTATCATTATCATATATGGCTTTCAGTACGTTGTAAACCACGAAGATGAACGTATCGAGACGCATGCGTAAACACAATAAATTGGCAAACGGACGAAACCTTGGAAAGCATTCAAGTAAACAAGTTTTTGAAGAAAGTGCAAGTACTCGTGCTGCGAAAACGTCGTGTTTCCCTTTCGAAAAAAAGTATCTCGCGTTGTTACATGCACTTTGTCATGCTGACAAAAGACAGAGAGCGGCTTTATTAAAGACGGCTGATCGAAAACTTATAAAACATATCTGCGAATGTGCACTTAATGTATTGTATGGCGTCGTTTCATTAAAACCGCGTGAGAAAACATTACTTGGAAAATATAAAAATATACTACGTAATCTCGCATTGTCGACAAGAAGCAGGGCTATCAGAAAAACACGCGATCGCTCCCGTAGCAATATCACCACTTGGAAACGGAAAAAAACTCTCCTTTTGCAGAAAGGTGGAAATTTGTTACCAATTTTATTGGCTCCAATAGTCGGTGCTGTTTTCTCCAAATTATTCAGTTCTGGTCAGGAATAAGGTCTGGTATGGAGCACGCAAAGAAAATGATCCTTGTTCCTGAAAATGAAGTACCTACAAATGGTGAAAAGAAAACTGTGCAAACACCCGGAACGGTGCTTTCAAGATTGGACGAGGAACTGTCAAATATTCTCCACGATGAAAATAACGGATCTTTCAACGATAGTAATTGTGCAATAAAAATCAAAGACAGAGAAGCTGCTAGGATTTTCGATGAAGGTAGAAAACTCGCAAGATATATACAAACGCTTCAACGTTACTTACATTTTTTTTTCCAAAAATCTGTACGATGAAAAAGAAATAAACGATAAGACTACGAATAATAATACTAGTAACAACGAAGATGCTGCAAGTATGAAACGAGAGGAACAATATCAACGAGATGATACTCGGCGTAAGAACGACTCATCGAAAGTGGAATCAAACAAAAATCGTAAAGATATCCCACCTTCTATTTCTATCCCTGAAATAGTTAAAAGTGTTTCAGTTTCGTACAGATTGAAAGCCTTGAAATTGATGAATCATCTGCAACGCTCGAAACGTATATCCTGGGATAACGAAGGTATCGTTAATATCGACGGTTATGATATTATAGGATCCGATATCGTCGAACTCGTCAACGATGCAACACGCTCGCGAAAATCTGTAAATCCAGTTGGTCGCGAAGACTTTATTCGTGCACTTCGGGCAGATCGTATTCCCACACGTTCCATCGGTAATAAAAACTTTTGGAAACTTACTTCTACCCCGCGATTTGGTAAAAAATCTCGAGAGATTATAAACGCAGCGAGATTTGGAAAGAAAAATTTGACCGAAAATATTGACAACAACGACGTTGACGACGACGACGACGACGAAAAACGAGAAGAAGCTAACAAGAGACAGATGGAATGGCTGGGTCTCGAAATGTAATCGTAGATAAGATCGAAAGTGTTTATCACGACCCTTCACATCCTGTTAGCTACTCGGGTGCTCGAAATGTGAGGCAATTTTTTATGAAGCATGGCGTGTCACCGGATGATGTTCAAGAGTGGCTAAACGGACAAGACGCGTATACTCTTCATAGACCCATACGACGAAATTTTCAACGTTTAAGATATAACGTCACAAATGTCGATGACCTCTGGGAAGCAGACCTTGTTGATCTGAGATCGTTGAAAACGTACAACGATAACAAATGTTACATTCTCCTTGTCATAGACGTGTTAAGCAAATACGTATGGGTCGAATCGTTACGCGATAAAAGTTCACACAAGGTTCTCGCAGGTTTTAAGAGAATTCTGGAACGAAACAATAAGCGAATCCCTGTCACTCTTCAAACAGATCGTGGTAAAGAATTTGTTGGTAAACAAGTACAGAATTATCTACGAGAGGGTAACATTCGGTTTCGAGTAACACGCAGCCACCCTGATGTAAAAGCAGCGATTGTAGAACGCTTCAACCGAACGCTTAAAGAGCGTATATGGCGCTATTTTACACGTAACAATACCAGACGATACGTAGACGTTATGCAAAATATTGTCGATGCTTACAATAATTCTTTACATTCGAGTATAAAAATGACCCCTGCTTCAGTTACATTATTCAATGCTCATATTGCCCGGCGAAATATTGAGTCGCGATATCCTGCAAAGTACACACAAACGTATAAGTATCAGGTAGGCGATAACGTTCGAATCAGTAGTGCAAAAAATACCTTTAAGAAAGGATACGAACGAGGGTGGAGCGAGGAAATTTTTCGAATAAAGAGTGTCTTAAAACGCCAAAACCTCTTTGTGTACGAACTAGAAGACTTGAGTGGAGAAGATATCGAGGGTTACTTTTATCCACAAGAGCTGGGCACAGTCTCAAAAGATAGAACAGAACAAGAATTTAAAATCGATAGTGTCATCCGGACTAGAGGTCGAGGCTCGAAAAAGGAAGTCTTTGTAAGCTGGGTAGGCTATCCTGAACAATTTAATTCGTGGATACCTGCAGCAAATTTAAAAAATCTGTAAAATGTATCAG
This sequence comes from Trichopria drosophilae, assembly GCA_030407085.1. Classification (NCBI taxonomy): domain Eukaryota; kingdom Metazoa; phylum Arthropoda; class Insecta; order Hymenoptera; family Diapriidae; genus Trichopria; species Trichopria drosophilae. Next base: position 87,134,074 of record CM059582.1, on the reverse strand, counting down.
TCACAAGCAGACGAATTTTTTATAACTTTACCGAGCAACAGCAGTATGAAGTACTTTCCCGACAACACTACGACTAGATTTACAACAGTACTTCCCAAAGAAATTCAATTAACCGGTGCCTGGTTAGTATGTTTATCGGAAATTCATGTTCCTTACAGTGTTGTTCATATAAAACGAGATAATTGTGCTTTTGAATTTGGAACCATAGATATGTCCACGGATGGAGCGCACATTATTGACAAATCGTCTGTAAATATACCCGAAGGTTTTTACAGAGACGTATATGATTTTGTCAACGCGATTAATGAGAATTTGAAATCGGTGTATGGGTCGGAGTCTGTTCACTTACAATTTAACTATGCAAAATCACGAGGTGGCTTTGTTACCGCCCATTGCGCACAAAAAGATTGCAAAAAAGTTCACTTTTTTATGTTTCATAGTTCTGTAAATAAGATTCTCGGATTTCCTGTTACAAATACATACCATTTACTAAATACTGAGCGCGATAAAGAAATTTTTATAAGGCAACATTACTATCCAGCCAGTTTGTCCCGAGCCATACCCGATCAGCTATTTGTGTACACAGACATTTGCGAGCCCAACGTGGTCGGTGATTCTCAAGTGTCGTTACTACGTATAGTTAATGTTGGTGGTAAAAATTATAATTACGGTGAAACTATTGTGAAGCATTTTTCACCACCAAATTATGTTCCTCTCCTCGCGAAATATTTTCGAGAGATTACAATCGATATAAGAGATCACGCAGGCGCACCAATACCATTCGAGTACGGGACGTTGACAGTCACTCTACATTTTAAGCGACAGTATTAAAGAACGATAAAAATTCGCATTGAGCAACGAAATGATCGATCATTATATATCGTACTACGAAGATCAAACTGGTGGTGGTGGAGTTCGAGGAATTCGCAACGTTTATGTCGGATCTGTGGATCAACGGGGTCATGGAATAGGTAGTTTTCTGGGAGGATTATTCAGACGTATTCTTCCTTTGCTTAGGAGGGGTGCGACAGCAGTTGGAAAAGAAGCCTTGCGTACAGGAATAAATGTACTCGAAGATGTTGGTGAACACAACGTAACTTTGAAAGAATCATTGAGAAATCGAGCAAAGGAGTCTGGTAGAATGCTTGCAAATAAAGCCAAAGATAAGTTTTCCAAAGTGATGTCTGGTTCGGGTTATAACAGTGTGCTCCATAATCAGCCTGCTCAGTATTCGATTGGTAATACGTCAACGCGTGTCGCGAAACGTCGTCGTCGTAAGAATAATAAGTTACGAAAGACAAAAACTGGTCGTATTTCGAAACGAAAGGTGCAGAAAGGTAAAAAGACGAAGACGACAAGGAAGAAAAAGAAGACATCCAAGAGAAAAAGTAGTGTAAAGCAGACGTCTTCTAGAAAACGAAAACGTAATAACTTAACGAGGGATATATTTGGGGATAATTAAAAAGCAATAATGTCTTTCCTTCAATCACACTCGTGCGAGTGCATGAAATCGGAGCTCGACATCTTCACGATTCCACCGACCCAGACAACCATCGAGAGCTCGCACTGGGTACATTATAAGCCCGTGTCATCGTTGACGGATGACTCACCGATTGAATTTGTCGTGCCCGGTCACGGTGAAGAGTACATTGATCTTGCGCATACTATGATAAGTCTCAAAGCAAGAATTCAACCTAGTCACGCAGAAGATAATACTAAAGTTGCACCGGTGAATAATTTCTTACATTCAATGTTCAATCAAGTCGATGTTTTCTTTAATCAAAAGTTAGTATCACCACCCAGTAATACCTATGCGTACCGGTCGTATATAGAGACATTGCTAAACTATGAACCCGCTGCAAAATCTTCCCACTTGACATCGACACTATGGTACAAGGACACGGGAAATCATATGGATGGATTACCGACACGAAATGATAATGTCGGACTCGTTAAGCGTAAAAAATATACGGAAAATTCACAGATAGTGGATCTTATTGGACGTTTTCAATCAAGACAAATTTATGTTAAACGGTGTCGAAATAAGATTACGCCTTGTTCGTTCTAAAGATGCTTTCTCGCTCATGGATGAATCCGTCGATGGAAAATTTTCAGTCAACATTAGCGATATTACGTTACTCGTACGAAGGGCCAAAATAAATCCTGGAATTCTTCTCGCACATGCAAAAACTCTTGCAAATACGACGGCAAAGTATCCACTCACCAGAGTCGAGGTGAAGTCATTTGTATTGCATAACGGGATACTCGGCGATACACTCGACAACGTTATACTAGGTCAATTGCCGAAAAGAGTAGTTATCGGTTTCGTTGATAATAAAGCTTTCAATGGCGATCGTCGTCTTAATCCTTTCAATTTTCAAAATTACGGTATCAACTTTTTATCACTATACGTCGACGGCACACAAATTCCGAGTAAGCCTCTGCAGCCAAACTTTAAAGAAACATCTAAACTTTTCGTAGAAGCATATCACACTTTATTTTCAGGCACTGGCATTCATTTTATGAATGAAGGAAATGAAATATCGAGAGAAGAATTCGCCAACGGCTATTGTCTGTTTGTTTTTGATTTAACTTCGGATCTTTCCGCAAGTTGCGTTACTCATTGGAACCTCGTAAAGAGTGGTTGTCTGCGAATAGAAGTACGATTCGACGCTGCTCTTGAAAATACAGTAAATTGTATAGTTTACGCTGAATATGACAACGTTTTGGAAATCGACTCTTCCCGTCAAATTATTACAGATTACAATGCTTAAAGTTGTAACAAGAGAGGGGTACTTATGATTTAGTCCAAAAATTCTATCTTGCTACGAACTTTGATGTCAGTTGTTCGTTTCATGTCGCACCATAAACATCGACTATGCGTTTTGTAATAGACGTTCAAGGTTTCTTGAATAAAAAGCATTTACAGCTTTTACACCAAAAGAAATTGCGATTGTTTGTATCGAGAAAAATTATATCGGTCATTGGATTCTCAGATCCACTGATAATTTTGTGAAACTACCTGTAAATTTACGCAAGACAAACTCGTATCTCTCGCTATATCATCACGGTATCGAGTGGTTTGATGGTGATACTGATGCGACTAAAATATATCAAATACTGCAAGAGATTACTCGCGAGTCGTTCTGTGTTTATGTACGAGGACATCAAAAGAAACAATTTTTGGAGAAAATCATTACTCGACCTATTGAAAATTTAGAAGACGATGTCAATGCACCGAGATTTACGCAACTCAACACAGACGAAGCTTTTTGCATATATCACGGATTCAAGAAACCTGGTAAATACGTATGCGCATTGAATAACTCGTTAAAACTACGAAAGTGGATAGTGTCACATATAAACGAGAACCAGGAAACATTTTCACCAAGACCATGTGTACCGTCTTTGTGTACGAATATCAGTTACAAACCCACTAGCGACATTTGTAGTACGTCGAAAGAAAAAACTATCCATGAACTCGAAAGATCTGATACAAGCCCTGCAACTTATTCCGGGGAAGACAAGAGGTGTATTTCCGGCGGATCTGATTCCCCGGGTGTGGACGAAACCGGCATCTATAATAGCGAATACGGACGATCATACAAAACCTGGTACTCACTGGGTCGCTTTTTACGTCAATGAATTTGGCAACGGAATTTTCTTTGACAGTTATGGATCGCAGCCATTGGAGTAATAAGTGTCTTCAAAGTTTTACTTCTTCTATGTGTGGTCAATACTGTGTTATGTTTTTGCATACTATGGCTAATGGTTATACTTTACATGATTTTTATAAGAACTTCTCCAATAATGCTAGACAAAACGACTATATTGTAAATAAATGGTACAATCAGTTTTCGCAAAAATTATATTGTCGGAAAAAACAACAGAACGGTGTATGCGTTAATCGTAATCTTAATCACGGTGGGCAATAAGCGGAACAGCGTACGGGAGAGAGAGAGAGAGAGAGAGAGAGAGAGAGAGAGAGAGAGAGAGAGAGAGAGAGAGAGAGAGAGAGAGAGCGAATGTATATAGACAATCACATGTGTCATAAGTGGGAACGCGAGAAATGCGCACGTGGGTGAGATAAGGAAATTTTCAAGGGTCCCTAAAAATAAGAGAGCTTCAAGTCTGGACCTGTTTATGAATACTATATTATGTAAGGCTAAGAAAATGGAACAGCGTACGAGAGAGAGAGAGAGAGAGAGAGAGAGAGAGAGAGAGAGCGAATGTATACAGACAATCACATGCGTCATAAGTGGGAACGCGGGAAATGCGCAGGTGGGTGAGATAAGGAAATTTTCAAGGGTCCCTAAAAATAAAAGAGCTTCAAGTCTGGACCTGTTTATGAATACGATATTATGTAAGCCTGAGAAAATGGAACAGCGTACGGGAGAGAAAGAGTGAGAGAAAGAGAGAGAGAGAGAGAGAGAGAGAGAGAGAGAATGAAAGAAAAGTTGTGTGACTCGGTGCATATACTGTTTGTGGGTGAGTGTGTGTGCGTGCGTGCGTGCACACGTGTAAGGTAGATGGCAGTCACCCGTGGAGGTGGTAATAAAAATAATAATAAACAGTGACCTGTCTCACAGACTGTATGGGTGAATTACCCTTCTCTGAGGGGGGTGGTGTGTGGAGGGGGGGGGGGTGGTAGTCATGACCTACCTCAACGTCGAAACGGGGTCAATGACCTCTCAGGGGGGGGGGGGGGTAACAACAAAAACAACCCATGACCTACCCCAAGGCCACCAGACGAAAACAAAAAAAGTCTATGGGCGGGGTCAATAACCTCTCAGGGACTGGCGCCATGGGGGGAGGAGAGGCGGAAGTCTCCGGCGGCCTATAAGGTAACCTACTCTACTTAGGACTATGTCCCCCTTTTTAATGTAGAATTTGTATAGGCATAACGGATAGCACGCACCAACATTGACTGTAATAAATATTGCATTGAAAATATTTATCCGATATTGGAACTAAAGATAATAAAGCGATTTACTTGACTACTAACCTACATCTTCAATAGATGCGTGCCAATCTCCAGGTTGGAAAGGGTGGCTGAAAAGATCCCGGATCAACAAGAAGTCGTCCCAAGCGATGGTGTCGGCTTTTTAATCAAATAAGTATACACAGATTATCCAATTCTATATTATTTTTAATACAAAAAATTGATTCTTTGTGGGTATATTTTCAGTTCCGGGAGCCCACATCGGAAATTATGAGCAGCCAGGCAACAGCCGAGGAAGACAACGAGGATGGGTTAGTAATAAAGTTTACCACTACACTGTGAAAAAGTGTCCAAAATGCCCACGAACTGCGTGGTAAAGTTTCTACGTGCATATAGAATTCGTTTTCATAAAAATAGGAATGTTACAAGGTTATTTTGACTTTGTAAACGATGAAATTACAACTCGTTGTATGTTTACCTCATGTATGAGTATCATTATGCACGTTGACGCGTGACGGACCTCCAGAGTTGCTCGGATTATTGCTCATTGTAGTGTTTTGGCTTTTCCGAGTGTGACTCTGGTGTAAAACATCGATTTTCTCAATCTATGAAAATTGTCAACGGTTAAAGGAATTATTCATTTGCTTAAACCTGTGTGCCACGTGTATTGTGACGTCACCTCTGTGGAACTGTCAAAAGAACGTTAGTATTACGGACAAGGAACACCGCGACACGTGGAGCAAATTTTGACATCGATAATTGTCAGTCCTGGAAACAGAGCAAGTATACGTGGGAAGTGTTGTGCGATTGTTATAATTTATTTTGTTTCGACTTTCATCTATTTGCGGTCATATTTTATGCCTAATTTATGTCTAAAAAATACTTTTCGACGCCGCTCAAAATTTACTGTTTGTGGTAGATGTCATAAGCCAGTTTACGATCGTTATACGTGCGAAAATTGCGATAGTTCTTTTCATAGATCGTGTGTTCGCATTCATATCGCACGTAAGTCGAGAAATAATTGTTGCTTTCGTTCCCTTTCCCATTTACTTTCCTTATCTTCGTCGTATCTGTCTAGTCCAGAGCTTTCCCCTGTTTCCGTCCAGTCCATAGTGTCCCTCTCTTCACCTACTATAATCGCAAAAGTCCCGCAGCCTAGCCTCTTCGATCCTGCTCCCTCTCCACAGTATACACCTGGTATTACTATGTCGTACCCCACTCCCAATGTAAATCGCGATCCGCTGATTCCCTCTTCGACACCGACTATTCCCGAGAATTGGGGCTCATTGAGTAATTCGCAGCAGTTGGAATGCATAATGCGTTCAATAGTAAACCATACACACGAGTCGCATATTATAAGGCAAGAAATACGTAGTCTATCAGCATCGATTGAGACAAATACGAATGAACTACGCACTCTATCTGATGCTGTGAAAAATAATACGGCGATATGTACAGCATTAGCAGCGGATATGGTGGAGCTTAAGAATAGGTGGGCTTATGCTCTTCCCTCGCCCGAGTTTATCATTAATGGTATACCAGTGAATACTCAGCTGTCACCTACGGATATTGTTGCGCGAATTTTTAAACGTCTTTCGATAGAGTCGCTTATCCCGTTTGTTATTGAAATTCGTCGTATTAATAGTAAGCAAGCGATGCAACTTGCAACCTCATCTACGGTCATTAACACGACGGCTTATTTTTCGTTAATTGTTAGAGTGGTGCCCTGTGATATTCGTAATTTTATTATTGAAAAGAAGAGGAAAGTGGGTAGAATCACTATAGTTGAAGTCTTCCCAGAATATTCTACTCCCGAATCAGCAAACAGATCAGAACAGTATTTGTCAACGAATTTCTTCCAAATTCTGTATATGCATTGCTGAATAAAGCGAAGATTGCAGCCAAAGCAGCAGGTTTCGAACGAGTATGGCACCGTAATGGCTGTGTATTTGTTCGCAAAAATAATTCTGAACCTGAAATTCCAATCGTCACTAATAAAGATTTGAAGCGAATTGTATGACTTAATGAAGGTTCACTAAACTCAGAAGTCAGTTCATCAGGTCGGTCAATTTCGCCGTTTACGTCCTTGAAAATATCATCTGTGTGAAGTGGAAGATCAGCTGGCTGATTTATCCACGCATATTCTGGCTATTACAGAATCGTGGCTAACCCCTAATGTTTCGTCTACGTGTGTTCAAATTAATGGTTATAATCTTGTCCGTCATGATCCGGGTTTAGTATCTAGTAATAATTCACGTTATATATTAGGAGGAGGTGTAGCATGCTATTTGCACGAGTCCATTACTTATTCAGTACTCGAATGCTCTCCTAATACGAACTTAAATAGTCTAGAATTTATATTTATTGATATAAAATTACCGGCTTCCAACACGTTCTTATTTGTTATTATTTATCGTCGTCCGCAGAGACTTCTTTTTGCTGAATTTCTCAATGTATTTGCTCGCTACCATACTTGCTACAAGAATATAGTAATAACAGGTGATCTAAATTGTAATCTCCTTAGTAATAGTTTTGATTCGAATTTTGTCCGTAATTTCATTTCTGATTTGTCTCTCTATTCAGTTCCATTTGGAGCTACGCATCATACATCGCATTCTGATACACAGTTGGATGTTATGATTGTAGATTCAAGTGATAAACTCTGTTCTGTTATGAAATCATCTTCACCCTTTGCAGCAGGACACGACCTTATTACCATAAACTACGATGTATCGCCTATTCATTTTCATTCCACTAGCGTCACTTACCGTAACTTTCACGAATGCGATGTTGCAGCTCTTAATACTCAGTTACATAGCTCTTTAAACTGTTTGTTACCTCGGCTAGAGGCACTTCGCTCAAACCTAAGTAAACATTGTACGCCTTGCGATTTGCTATATGTTGTGCGTTTATTTTATGAAATTGTGAACTCGGTTCTTGATACAAATGTGCCTCTTGTTACGCGTCGTCCAAACAAACCACTTGCGCCGTGGATTACATCTGAAATTCGTCGAAAAATGCGTATTCGGGATTCACTGTATAAGCAGGCTAAACGTAGCCAACTGCCGGAATTAATGCTAAGGTATAAACATTTGCGTAAAGAGATTAAGCGTGAACTGAAAAGATCGAAAGACAGCCATATGGCGTCCGTAATTGAAAATCAAAAAAGCCCAGCAGGAATTTGGACTGCCCTCAAAAAAATGGGGTTAGTTCGTGAAGCTTCACAAACAGCTATTCAGCATTTTACAGCCACAGAGTTAAATATTTATTACACTGTGGTCTCATCACTTCACGAGGCTTGCTCAGTTAATCAGTTGAATGCTATTGCTCGTAAGCCACTATGTGGTACACAACCTGCTTTCAATTTCCCTTTGATTCATCCACATGAAACACTTGCAGCCCTTCAAGCAGCCTTATCAAAATCACGTGGGCGTAGTCCAGATGGAATCCAATTATCGCACTTGCGTGATGTTCTTGGAATCATCAATGGGCCCCTCACGGATATGTTTAATATTTCGCTTTCCACAGGCATATTCCCTGAGATTTAGAAAAAGGTTTATATCGTACCGTTAATAAAAAAAACGAATCCAACATCTCCTGCAGATACACATCCAATTGCCAACCCGCCCCGCCTCTCTAAAGTATTCGATGCCATTGTTACCCGTAAAATAGTCGACTTCCTTGAATCGAATGCATTGCTCCATCCTCAGCAGTGTGGCTTTCGTCGCTTTCATAGTACACAAACTGCGTTGCTTAAGATTTTGGATGATGCACGTTTTGGAATTGAAAAGGGTCTTGTTACGATCCTAGTCTTGTTTGATTTTACCAAAGCATTTGATTCCCTAGCACATGCAACTATCCTACAATGCCTACGTGATATTGGCTTTCAGAGTTTGACACTAAAATGGATTCATTCCTTTCTGTCGGGTCGGTCACAGTCCATTATAGACAGCACTGGACAACCTTCTGAACCGCTTACAACGACTTCTGGAGTTCCGCAAGGTTCTAGTCTAGAACCTATACTTTTTATCATCGTAATCAATACGCTTTTTAGTAGATTGAACTTTTGTAAAAATACCACAGTTATTTTTGCGGATGATGCACAATTTTATGTCCAAACTTCCCTAAATGACATTGAGCAAACTATTCAGAATTTAAATACTGAAATAGCTACTCTGTCCGATTGGGCCCAAGAATATGGACTGAATCTAAATACAGGTAAAACGCAATCAATCATGCTTGGTTCTACGCGTCACCTATCAGCAGCCAAAGCTATGCGGCTCCCTTCTTTATTATTAAATGGCAATGTCATAAAATTTACAGATGTTGTAAGGGATCTTGGGGTCTTCATTACATCAGACCTGTCCTGGAATCGACATGTTTCTGCAATATCATCAAAAGTTTATTATATTCTTTATCGACTACGATATCGTGGCAGATTATTATCTACTAAGATTAAGTTAATGTTGGTCAATGCTTTAGTCAATCCTCAGTTCGATTATGCATGTTTAGTTTATTCAGGTCTTTCTGGCTACTTAAACACTAAACTTTGTCGCATTCAAAACAGTGCATTGCGTTTCATATACGATCTTCGCCGGGAACAAAATCTGTCACCTTATTATATATCAGCACAATGGCTTTCTTGTCCAGCTCGTCGGAAATATTTTTTGGGTACCCTTATGTACCAAGTCTTAACAACTTCACAGCCCTCATACCTACGTTCTAGATTTGTAAATCTGTCTGGTTTACGTAGATCATCGCGTTTATCTTCTTCTTCATTTATTATACCCTTTTGCCGCACAAAGTATTATACGGACTCCTTTTGGATCACAGCTATCCATTTCTGGAATTCCCTTCCTCTTACATTAAAGGAATCCCGCAATATAGCTGTCTTTCGTTCTCGTCTTGTACATTATCCCTTTTCCAGTGTGTAAAACGTATGTTACTATATTTTGTTTGTATCACTTATTATATTTTTGTTTATTTTATTTTGTTTATTTTATATATAAATATATTTGTAATTTTACCAAGGTAAAATTGTAACAACGCGTCGCGTCTATGTGTATGTTAATTTTGTTATATAGTTTATTCCTATTTTTTTTTTGTAATGTATAGTTTTTTTTTTGTTATATATTTATTTTGTAAACTATGTATTATATGTTTAATATATATCTAAGGACTTCTCGTCCAAGATATTAATAAATATTGTACATACTACTACTACCTCGATTCACGTTTGTTAAAATCGAGCAAGATAGTCTACACAGCCGAAGAGTTTGTCCAAAGGTTCAAAATCGGTATTGCACAAAACCTTTTTCTCGCAGGAATCACCTAACCAACCATGATTATTATTGATTTCCCCTGAAACAAAAAGAAAAAGTTCTTTCTTTTTGATATCTATACTATTACAGACATACCTTTGCAAATAAATAATATGAAAAAATGTTGTGGGCTCTTAAAAAATTTCTGACAAATTTACTTAAGAGCGATTAAAATTGCATGCCTCTAATGAACCGCAGGTATATTACAAATTTAAAATCTACTTCTAATAACAATCCTTGTAATTGCATCCTTAACAAGTGATGCAATTACGATTATGCCCCCTCATATATTGCATTGAAAGTAATTGATACTATTTTCAATGAAACGGATCAGCTTTTTTAACATTCAAAACCGAGTATATTCGTTGGTACGAACCTGATTCATCTTTTCAAAATAATTGATATGAAACTAGCACGCATCAATATGAATCAGTAAAGATTGATTTGGCACATTGTTAAATTTGTGCTCGTATTAGGCTTAAAACTTCAATATTGGAAACTTTTCAAACAGGTTATACGGAACCTCTCATGTCATGTTCGCCTTTTTAATTTACTCAATTAACCATTCTGGCAAGTAGTGCAAACAGGACACCGCACACTTACAAATTGTTATTAAAATAACTTTTATGTTTAATGACACCAGTAAACTTTGTAAAAAGTCGTCAAAGAGTGCGGCTCTTTTGTGGAAAACCAGTTCCTATTTTTATATCATTAAAACAGGAAATAGCATGCATAAACGTAAATAATAATAGATTAATTACATGGTAACGTATTGCACAATTGTTCAATAGGTCATGCGGAACCTAACATGACATGTACGCCTTTTTAATTATGATGTCCTTTCATTTATTCCATTGAAAATAATTATTATTTTTAATGAAACGAGTCAGTTGTTTGAAAATTGAAAAACCGAATATGTTCCTTGGAAGAAACCTGGTTCGTCTTTTCAAAGTGGTTGATAACAATTTAGCATACAATTTATTTACTTTTTAACTGGAAGGCGATCCATCTTTGTCCTCCACCTCGGCTATTGTCCGTCTGCTCCAAATTCAGGTGGGGTCCCGGAACTAAAATTACCAACAAAGAATCAATTTCTTATATTAAAAATAATATACAATTGAATAATTTGTATACTTCTCTAATGCGGACACCATCGCCTAGGACGATTCCTGGTGTCGTTAATCCGGGATCCCATTTCCGCCGCTTCTCCGAGGTCTGCTGCATGGTATAATAAGCTGCTCCATTTCGCTAACACACATCCGCCATACATGCAGAGGTTTCGCATGTGTGTATAATGGCGCAACGCGTATAATGTGTTGAGAGAGAAAGCGAGCAAAAAGAAAAGGACAGACAGATGTCACAGTCTCCTGCGCCCATATTACACGGATAATGCACACACACATTCACACAAAACGTCTTCCCGCGCTGTACTATCCAGAGTTCCACGTATAGAAAAGTTGTAAATGGCAGCGCTGTGCTGCACAACAAATGCCACAATCGAGCTGCTCCTTGTAAGCAGGAAGTCGCTGATTCAAATAAACAGGCTTCATCCCATCACACGGGTTCTCTTCGCCGTGAAGAAGTCCACTAGTTCGGTGTAAATCTGGCAACACACGACATATTTCGTGAATTAACTTATTACACCAACGCATTATTCAGCAACGTTAAATCCGAGAATTACACCATTATCACTCTAGAAGTCAGAAAATAAGCAACAATAGCAAAAGGATTGCAGTATCAATATCTTCTCTTTCCTGTCACACCGGTCTGCTCATTGAGGGACGCCGCACTAACCATTGCTTATAACTCGGCAAAAAAAGTCCACATTTTTGGCACTCGACAGAGTGTCGTAGGGATTAGCAAGGTCCTCTCCTTACCAAGAAGCTCGCGAAGTCTTGCCGCTTTGAGGAAGGAGTCTCGGGCTGGTTCGGGCATACCCCGACTCCGCGCCATGGGGCCCGAAGTAATAGTCGCGGCTCAAGCCGAAGCTTAGCTGAGCGGCTCAAGTACCGGAAGTAGCGTGTTCCAAAAGACATATGAAAAAATACTTATATAAGTGTATCGAACCGAACTAATCCATGTATGTACACGTATACCGACCTTTAAGTCGTAACAAGTCGCCGCCAGACGATTTAAAAATTCAAAATATTAAATTGGATATTCCGAAAAAATTGTGTTTTAGTAAAATTGTAAACGACAGATATGAGTAAACAAACAGAAGTAAGTGGTAAATATATGTACAAGTTTGTTGATGCATCGTTATATTGATGTATGGTTATATGTCTTAAATTAATTGCACTTGCCCATGAAAATTACTGTTTTTAATTTTTTTTTACCAAAGAATCAGATAAATCACCTAATAATCGATGTCTTTTTTGGCTGTGCATATTACTTTGAACTTTAATTCATGTGTGTAATGCTCTGCCAACAATAAATTAAACCTCTACGTCACAGTAGCATACATATATGTCAACTTATGAAATGGGTTTGTTATAAAGTTTATTTTATTAATATTTTACATTTTTAAAGTTATTTTATGATAAAATTATTATTCGTAATAAAATGTTCTGTTTACTGAAAGAATGCATTGAAATCCTTGAAGTAAATTGTAATAAAATGTTGAAGATGATGCAGTCGTGCAGGTTGATTTTAATTTAAAAAAATGTTAATTTAAAAATGTGACATTTTACGTATATTACAACAGTGGCGTTAAAATTAAATAGTATAATGCAAAGAAAGTTTTCCAGCATTTTTGTTTCAAATAAATACTTTTATTTTACGGTTTCTCAGTTATTGGTCACTTTATGCGAAGGAAGTTTTCAGCATTGTTGTTTCAACTAAATGTTTTTAATTGTACGATTTCTAAGTTGCTGATCAATTTGTGCAAAGAAAGACTTCCTGCATTTTTGTTTTGAATAAACATTTTTATTTCTACTATTTCTCAGTCGAAAGATTTAATATCTGAAAATGTCCTTATGTAATGATGTAATTTAACATTTTAGTCCCTAATAATGAATTATTTGACTGATATTTTTCTATGAAATAAGTTTTTAAATATTTTTGTTACGAACTGTTATAAGTACATTTTCTTCAACATTGATTTATTGTAAGGTATTATATTAATCACATTTTTAAGCCCTTCGTATGTCACCTTAACTTATAAATTTCTGTAATAAGAAATGCATTACAATGTGTAGTGTTTAATTCATTCTTTCATTTTTAAATTCGCTATTTGACTTTGATGATTGGGATACAGTTTTTCTACAAAATTTTTTCAAAATATTTTCTAATGAAATTTCGCAAATAATTTTTTGTAATAGATTTTGACAACTTGTATATTTTTTATCTAATGTCTTCCTTCGACACATGTTTTACCATGTATACAAGATCTTAGATTCCACATCTAGTTTCGACAAGATTTTTAAGATCGATAGACAATATCAGATCCGAAACCTTCTGTCGTAGAGAATTGTACCAGCGATAAATGATGTAAGGTCTAAAACTTTGTTTCGAACAAAATTTTAACACCGATGAAATATTTTGGTTCTAAAACCTTCTTTCGACAAGACTTCTACCACCAATGAAAGATTTAAGATGTAATACCTTCTTTCAATATGCCTTTTACAATCAATATAGTTTCACATCAAAAACCTTCCTTCGATTAAACTTTGACAACTTCTACAAGATTTTAGATATAAAATCTTGTTTTGACCAATGTTTTATCAAGTATACAAGATCTTAGATTCCACATCTACCCAGTAATTGAAAATGCATTCAGAAAAGATTAAGATGCATTCATTTCATACCTTTGAATCCATTTTCTGTCCCTGTCGAATCCATATGAATAGAAAAATAAATTTCCATAAAATTTTTAATGCTTATGAATTCATTTATATCCAAAAATAATATGTACAAAAAAGAACTTGAATTCATTTGAATACACATATAATATGTCGTAATGAACATATTGGCATTCGCATGGATTCATAATTAATCTAAGATCTTATATACTTGATAAAACATTGGTCAAAACAAGATTTTTATATCTAAAATCTTGTAGAAGTTGTCAAAGTTTAATCGAAGGAAGGTTTTGGATGTGAAACTCTATTGATTGTAAAAGGCATGTTGAAAGAAGGTATTAGATCTTAAATCTTTTATTGGTGGTAGCAGTCTTGTCGAAAGAAGGTTTTAGAACCAAAATATGTCATCGGTGTTAAAATTTTGTTGTAAACAAAGTTTTAGACCTTAAATCATGTATCGCTGGTACAATTCTCTACGAGAGAAGGTTTCGGATCTGAAATTGCCTGTCGGTCTTAAAAGTCTTCTCGCAGCTGGATTTTGAATCTAAGATCTTGCATATATGGTAAAACATGTGTCGAAGGAAGACATGAGATAAAAAATATACAAGTTGTCAAAATCTATTACAAAAAAATATTTACGAAATTTCATTAGAAAATATTTTGAAAAAATTTTGTAGAAAAACTGTATCCCAATCATCAAAGTCAAATAGCGAATTTAAAAATGAAAGAATGAATTAAACACTACACATTGTAATGCATTTCTGATTACAGAAATTTATAAGTTAAGGTGACATACGAAGGGCTTAAAAATGTGATTAATATAATACCTTACAATAAATCAATGTTGAAGAAAATGTACTTATAACAGTTCGTAACAAAAATATTTAAAAACTTATTTCATAGAAAAATATCAGTCAAACAATTCATTATTAGGGACTAAAATGTTAAATTACATCATTACATAGGGACATTTTCAGATATTAAATCTTTCGACTGAGAAATAGTAGAAATAAAAATGTTATTGTGAATTGGTTTCATGAAATAAAAGAAGAACACGATATTTTATTAAATTGTTAGGTCATGAATTTCGACATGAGATTAATTTATTCTTGATTTCAAATTATCTTCCGTCATTTTGTGAACATAAAACAATAACCAATCACCGTACATCTCTTGCGTATCTTATAATTACGAAATCTGATTTATATAATTCAAAAGTAAATTAAAACTATCAAATTGAAGAACGATTCTTTCAAAGACGACAAACTGAGTTATAATTCAATCATTACATTCAAAGAAAAATTTAACGATGCAAATCGAATGAGAGAGAGAGATCATATTGTTCAAACTAATAAAAATACTCAATTAAACTTTAAGAGAAAACCTGGCCAGGTCTTTCATATATCTTGCATCTTCTTTACTCTGGTGGAAACAGTCAAAGTCGTTGAACGGCTTGATAAAATGGGGGAGAAGTCTCGAAAAAATCGGTCACGTTTTTGCCGCACGTGAATGAATCGCCTTTTTGTGATTGAAACAGCTTCGTCGCGAAATATGCACACCATGAGAATCTCCTCGAATTAAATATTGGGGTTTTTTCTTCCAAATCTCGACAGCTTACATAATTACTTGAATTATGTGGAGAGGAATCCCACACTTGAACAAAGATGACCATCTTGATGTCGAGGAAATTAAAGACATCTCTCCGTGCACTTTAGATTCTTCGCGGTGGCAAACACTTTCGTCCAATAATCTTAATTATCCCGAAACGTTCTTTTTTGTTTTTGTTGCAATAATAATCACCAATTATGTATCGCGAGAATGCGATATAGTCAAAATACTTTACACGTGTAATTCGGATTAATTTTTGTTAAATTATTGAAAAACAAGGAACAATTTTAGTGTGAACCGAATCGTGTTCTTTTTCAGAGTGGCGTCCCTCTTCGCGTCTTCGTCTTCCTCGCGGCTACGCCTTCTGATTGGTGGACCAAAAATGAGCTCCCTCCTTCGTTCTCACCTCAACGTCTCCTCTCTCGTCTCATTCTCCCTACCTAAATCTCTCTCTTTATTTACAAAATAACGCAATTTCGCTTGATTACCGACGATACACATTATATATCCGTTATCGACAGAGTCCATTTATCATCGCACGATAAATTTACCGCATTAGATTTAATAATCCATTACAATGTTTATTCAAAACAAAAATGCAGGAAGTCTTTCTTTGCACAAATTGATCAACAACTTAGAAATCGTACAATTAAAAACATTTAGTTGAAACAACAATGCTGAAAACTTCCTTCGCATAAAGTGACCAATAACTGAGAAACCGTAAAATAAAAGTATTTATTTGAAACAAAAATGCTGGAAAACTTTCTTTGCATTATACTATTTAATTTTAACGCCACTGTTGTAATAAACGTAAAATGTCACATTTTTAAATTAACATTTTTTTAAATTAAAATCAACCTGCACGACTGCATCATCTTCAACATTTTATTACAATTTACTTCAAGGATTTCAATGCATTCCTTCAGTAAACAGAACATTTTATTACGAATAATAATTTTATCATAAAATAACTTTAAAAATGTAAAATATTAATAAAATAAACTTTATAACAAACCCATTTCATAAGTTGACATATATGTATGCTACTGTGACGTAGAGGTTTAATTTATTGTTGGCAGAGCATTACACATATGAATTAAAGTTCAAAGTAATATGCACAGCCAAAAAAGATATCCATTATTAGGTGATTTTTCTGATTCTTTGGTAAAAAAAAAATTAAAAACAGTAATTTTCATGGGCAAGTGCAATTAATTTAAGACATATAACCATACATCAATATAACGATGCATCAACAAACTTGTACATATATTTACCACTTACTTCTGTTTGTTTACTCATATCTGTCGTGTACAATTTTACTAAAACACAATTTTTTCGGAATATCCAATTTAATATTTTGAATTTTTAAATCGTCTGGCGGCGACTTGTTACGACTTAAAGGTCGGTATACGTGTACATACATGGATTGGTTCGGTTCGATATACTTATATAAGTATTTTTTCATATGTCTTTTGGAACACGCTACTTCCGGTCCTTGAGCCGCTCAGCTAAGCTTCGGCTTGAGCCGCGACTATTACTTCGGACCTTAGAGTCTTGCGGCGCGTAAGGCTCCGTTAACAATTTACGAGGTGACGAATGTCCACGATGCAAGTCTGGAATGCGACTGAATAGCATCATCTAAATCCGGTCCAATCGAAAACTGAGCAGATTACAAAACGTAAACGCAAACAGCAAATCCTTGGTAACGCACACACTAATGACGACGGAGCGGAATCAAAACAAAGCCGCAACGACATTTTCATTAATTTTCGTTAAAAATGTTTCGGGCACGCCTATCCGCTTTCGCTCGATGTTATTGACTGTTTTTTATTCATATATAGTAGCAGTTTCCTGTTCATTTCGCTTTTCTAACAAAACCACCCCACTTTCTTTCCAACCGCTGTTTTCGTTACTATTTCGTTACTGTTTCGTTTGAAACTCTACTATAGGCAACATGTGAAAAAAAATTAATCTTAAAATTAACTTACATGTATATTATCGAACTCAGAAACTATTACTATTTCATGATTCAAAACGCGTCCTACGGTTGTATAACAAGAAAGTATTCTGAATTTACGGGATAAAAAATCCATGCATCCACAGTAATAGGGACACAAGCTAGTAATAAGTTAGATGACCCCCGGTGACTGGGACCCCAATGCTCTGTATTGAAAGTCAACTTATGAATATTTAAATTTTCTTTTGATATAGTGTCTTCGTTTTTTACGCTATTATAAAGTTACGTTTGTGTTTATTAAATTAACTACTTTAATTGCGATCACATAAACGATTTTGAATTAAAAAACACAGCTAACTTTTCATTCTGAAATTTTTTTTGGAACGAAGTGAAATATGTATACGTTGATTTATCACAAATCACTAAAATTCGTCGTAAATATAAATATTTTTACCATTCTGGTACATTTCTTATATTAGTAGCATGAATATCAGTTTCCTGCTGTAGCTTGCAGACATCAACAGGCACAATTGGATAATAGCTGCTGGCAAAGGAGAATTAAGAATGGAGTTACCAATGATTGATGCTGTACAAACACACATTATTCCATCCACCGATGACATCGACCCAGATGTTTTAGAAGCTGTTTCTAATTTGGGATGTTTCAAGGAAAGAGATAGACTGATCTTAAAACTTCTCAGTCCAACGTAAGTACGATTAAAATTGAACTAAATTCAGATTATCAGTTAGTTTATTGATATCGAAAAGAGCCTAACCTAGTAACGAACATATAATATCAATCGACATTAACTCATTTGTAGCCGTGTCTATTTAGTGACCATACTTTTCAATCATTTCTATGTAAAAATATTCGCTAGTATTTTATTAGAACAAAACGTCATTGCAAGATCTTTTTATTTTCTATAATAGTGTTTTTTTAAACAATTGTCTTGTTTTTAGCAAAATATAACATAATAGTAATTTGCTACTGCAGAAATTGCTTCTATCAAAAGTAGAATAAAGATTCTCCGACATTTAATAAATTGAACAACTTTAGTATAATTAGATATTATGTAGAATCGTAACCGTAATACAAACTAATATCTAGGATGATAAAACCCTACAGCACACAAGATATTAATTCAGGACTACGATCTCGGGCGTTCGTATACGCTTGTACCGGAGCCCTAGGGGAATATTATCCGTGATTTCCGATCGCGTCCCCACCTCGATGATAACCATATTTATGGTTGCTCAAATAATCGTTCTGCAGTGTGCAACAATAATTGCCTTGAAAACGACCGGTGCTCTTCCGGGCACGAGGATCTCCTTCGCAGTCATCATGTATTTTTTCCAAGTTATTTTGTCGCGTGTGCTCGATATCTTTGCGTGATTGATAACGACCCTTCTACATCTCCCTACCATCCGCCGTGCCTTTATTATAGCTAAACCGTCAGATTGCTTCTTATTGTCGACGACTGGTGTTCGATTTTTTCACGAAATCTAATGTTCCTTTTTTTCCGGAATTCAGTTGAATCAGTTTTATTTTCGATTGGTCTAATCATCAACGATTGAAGTAAAATGAGGATTGCCTTCCTGGTTAAATTACGCAGTTTTCCTATGGTTTTAATTTTAAGAGCAGCTGTTTCGGGCCTAGACCCCATCTGTTACCAAGTGCTCTCCTACAATGCCAGAAAGTAGCAATTGCTTTGTGACATTTGTTTTCCTGGTGTCCATTCCAGTTTAATTTTTTATCCAGGGTTACTCCAAGATATTTGGTTTCGCTGGCATATGGCACCTGCTTTGCGCCAATCACCATTTCCCTCAGTTTTTTGATCTTATATCTTCTAGAGAAAATTATGACGGCAATTTTTTCCGGTTGTATCGATAGCGCTTTTTCATTGCACCATTTGTCCACAACCCTCAGGGCTTCTTGGACAAGCTCCTGCAAAATTTCCTCGTAGTTGCCTCTAGCGAGGATAGCAATATCGTCCGCATATCCAATCGCATAGATTCCGCTATCGTTGAGTTTCCTGATCAAGCTATCAGCTACCAGGTTCCAAAGAATTGGGGACAACACTCCTCCTTGAGGACAACCCTCAGAGATCATCCCCTCCACTAGGGTACCCTGCCATTCCGTATAAATATACCTATTTCTAAGGGTGCTCACAATCCAACTTATGAGTTCCTTGGGCACCCCATGTTCTTCCGCTTCTTTCCGTATTACTTCCACGGAGGTGCGGTTAAAAGCACCCTCAATATGTAGGAAAGCACCGATGCACGTTCCCTTCGTACTGAGTTGCTTCTCTATAAAGCCCGCGGCTGACATAAGTGCCAACTCAGCAGATTTTCCAGCCTGGTAGGCATACTGTTCCCCATGAAGAGGTAAGCGTACCAAAGGACCTTCTATAAGATACCTCTCAACCAATCTTTCCAACAATTTTAATAGGAAGGATGTTAGGCTGATCGGTCTGTAGTCCTTTGCCTCCACGTAGTTCCTGTTTCCAACTTTGGGTATAAACGAAACTCGTGATTTCTTCCATTCTGTAGGTGTGTAATCAAGCGCAATGCACCCCCGAAGAAGTCCAGTCAATGGTCTCAGCATAGCCCCCAGGACTTCCTGAAGGAGGGCCGGGTATATGCCATCCGGTCCCGGAGACTTGAACGCCTCAAAGGCCATTAGTGCCCTTACAACCTTGTTTGGATTTACAACTTGGGCAGCGATCCCCCAGTGCCTCCCTTTACTCGTAGTAGGCTCCTCGGGGGCACCGTTCGATCCCAGTTTAATACTTGGAAAATTGCTTGTCAGCAACCTTTCCAGTGTTTCCTTCGGAGATTTGGCAAACTCGCCATTTTCTCCTTTGATAATTCGTAGTTTACCATCATTGCCTTTGGATAGTATTCTCGCTAATTTTGCAGTAGAGGGTATACTCTCCGTTTAGGAACAGAACTCCCTCCATGCATTTATCTGAAACTCTCTAATCTGCCTTTTGTAGGCTTTCAACCTATCCTTGTAAGCCATCCAGACTTCTGCTGTGTCAGCTGTCTTTGCTCGATTAAATAATCTCCTTGCCTCCTTTCGGCTACGCTCCAAAGCTTGTCCCCAATTAAGCGTTCCCCTATTGGGGTTTAATTTCTTGAGTGAGCAATTGGCTTCGAACGATCTCATCACAGCTCCCCAAAGAAAGACCTCTGTGTACTCAATATCGTTTTTCGCTCCATACTTGCCTTTGAAGACCTTCATCCTGGCTTGCAGACTTTCTCTGAACCCTTGCCAGTTCGTGCTTCTTGGATTTCTGGACCATTTCTCTGCAGGGTTAAACTGTTCCAGTTTGGCCCGAATCAGTTTGTGATCCGAGAGCGAGGGTTCATCAATAACCCTCCACTCCTGGACAGCCTCACGCATGCCTCGGCTGCATAGAGTGAGATCAAGGACCTCTCTTCTGGTTGCCGTTACAAACGTTGGCACAACTCCCTCGTTTCGAGGTTAGTGAATATCAGGTATTCCATGAGGGCCTCCCCTCTCTCATTTGTGTCGGTGCTCCCCCACAGAGTACTGTGAGCATTTGCATCACAACCTAGTTAGCTCCTCCGGGGGAGTTTCCCTATCGTGCGCAAAGTAGGCTGATGCAATCACCAAGCTCCTTTCCCCTATTCCCTGAGAGACTTTGACCGAAGCTAGGTCCCTAGTAGAGCATTCCTGTAGCAGGGCAGCGTCCATGTTTTTCAGAACTACGAATGCCCTCTGCATTTCATGAAGTCCACTGGCGTAGACTGTGCCAATCGTACTCAGGCCCCGAATCTGACCTTTGTAGCACCACGGCTCCTGTATTAGTGCCATTGCTGGTTTTGTATGCGTCACTTGCAGGTACCTCATAAGTTGAGCTGAGGCACCTTTGCAGTGATGCAAATTAATCTGGAAAATTTCCGCACGACCGTTAGCCATTAGAGGTAACTCGCGCTGGAAGCTCCCGTCGCCGAACTTATCGGGTTTTTAGATGTTGGCCTGAACATAACATCTCCTGTCCCCAGATAAGCTCGGTAGCCGCAAGACTCAAGGCGCTTGGCCGAGTCTTCGTCCACGCTGAGAACCAGAAGGGTGCCATGCAGCAACTCCTCCCTACGGTGGACAACCCACGTCCCGACCCTCAACCCAGCATTCTGCCTGTCCAAGATCTTAAGCAGGATGCTAGTCTCCTTTATGGGTGGTGGCGCGAGTACCGTCATTTTAACTCTATTGACGAGTTCCTCAGGCAGTACAAGCCTCACCTTTCGGCCCCCATCAATGGTTATCTGCGGAATTGCTTCCCGCAGCCAACAGGCACCCTCGTCATGCACACAAGCGAAAGTGGCAATTCCTCCTCTCAGATGAGACTCCACGAACCTGGGTATGAACCCCCTTCCAGGATGTCCACAACCCGGTCAATGTTGACCCCCCTGAGTTGGTCAAAGACGCCCATCTCGACCCGCTCTCCTACGTCCTCGCCAAAGGCAATCAATAACCTTGGGAGTCCAGCAGCGGCCGTCGAGTATGACATCCTTGTTGCGGATGCTTGCCCCTGACTCTTGGCCTTCTTCCCTCGGAGTTTGGCCGTGGGATCCGAAATACTCCTCTCAGCCTTCCTTTTATCCCCAGAGGGAGGACCAATGGACTCTTTAGCGGTTGAGGTCGATCCGGGATGCTCTTCCAGACGGGTTCTAGCCCCAGCCACGGAAGATGCCGCCTTTTTCTTCCTCGAACCGCTTACTCTCGGTGGAGGACGCTCCGGAAGGGGGAGACCTTCAGACTCCGCCCTTCTCTTCGCCTCCTCGTACGCTACCCACTTACGCTTTTCTTTACGCGGACTTTCGCCTCTGTGCGCCGTTCATTTGGATCGGGCTTGGACGAGGGTCTTCCCCCGTACCGGTCTCCATCAGAGTGTCCTTAGCCACATCCGACTTTACCTCCTCGGTGCAAAGTACCTGAGGCCCTTGTTTTTGTTTTATGCATCTGTGTATCCATTTGAGTCCCACGAGAATCTAGGGAAATAAAGGTCACACCTCGAAGAGCCCCGCAATACGAGGTAAAGGCTATGTACAATGGGAGGTCGCCCGGTATCCCAAGGGCATCGTTAGCGGTACAGCTTCCCCTGTACCATGCATCCCTAGGCACGATAGCTCCCACCTGTGGATTGGGGGATCCATTCTTGGTCACGGCACCTCAGAGGTCCTTTGCCCCACCCCCCTGCAGCCCGAAGGTCGAGGTGGGGCTTGAGTTTCTAGCCTCACTCATACCCACAGTCATCGGAGAAGACCGTTTATAGAGCCGCGAGACATTCATCGGAGAGCCCGGTTTATAGGGATCCGCATTCTCTCACCACTCACACTGCTATCGACTCAGGACCTCCTGTATGGTGTTTGTTCAGCCCCCCAACCACGACAAGGTGATAGGATCAAAATGGGGGGAGTTTCTCGTACGTAGATGCTCCCCCAGAATTCCTCAACTGCGGCCATCGACGGAAACTCGCTTGAGGCTGCGATACGATGTTTGAAGAGGTTGGAAGGACTCGTCCAAAATATTGAGTTTTGTCGAATTCCTTCTTCCCGTATTTGCAGCCTCTTACCTCGCCATCCACTGGGGTTGGTTACCCAATCTCTGGCAAGGTTGCTAAGAGTCCAGGGCCCACCGGCTTTAATAAGCACACGTGGAGGTGAGAGTAGGCCATTTGGGAAGATAGGCTAAGATGCGGCTTTTTGCATAGCCGCATTGTGTTACGCGTCATTCCCTTTGGGCCCCTGTGTCGGATTTCAAGCCGGCTGATCTTAAGAAGGAGAAGGTCATCTATGCCGACAAGCCAAGTCATTTTTTTTTTTTTTTTTTTTTTTTACGGAGGGGGGAAATGCGTTAGGCACCATAGGGGGTTGAAGATGTTGCGTAACCCCCCGTGTGTCGGACTCCCTCACCTTTGATATTAACGGCAAGGTTTACCGACTAAAACCCTAACCTCCCTTGGCCCTCCAGAATCCATGTGTGCAGTCTGCAGCAGAAAAGTGGTTCCGATATCCATCTCCTCCGCTGCAGACTGCACCGGGCCATTTCGTTTGCAACTGCAACCACTCCTTCTACCATTGGGTTAGTGGTTACAGGATCTCGTGTGACCTCAGTAGACGGAGAGATCCCAGCAGCACTGCTTTCTGCATTCGGCCTGCGATGGAATTTGCATGTTCTCGACAGGCCGGAATGCTTTTGATGTTTTGGAGGAAAGTTGGTCTCATTCCTCCCAGCACTCCAATTATCAGCACGACGAGCTTGATTTTGAATCCTCGATACAGCCTGCGAATCTCGAACAGGAGTTCATGATATTTCATCCGTTTTTCGTCCTCTTTGCTGACCATATTAGTTTCTGCTGGTGCAGAAAACTCGATGACGAAGATGGATTTGTCATCGAAGTCAACAAGGACGATGTCAGGCTTATTGGCTGATATTTGCCTGCTCGTCGGGAATGAGTAATTCCAGTATATTCGGCACGACTCAATCCCGACAACGGATTCAATATCAGTGGGGACGTACGGCAAAACTGGGGTTGCATCAATACCATAAGTTCTGCGAAGATGGCAATACAGCACTCGAAGAGCCGCATTGTGACGTTCGATGTATGCTGAAACTGCATACATTGTGCATGCTGCCAAAAGATGCATTAGTGTCTCAGCATGACATCTACACAATCTACAAAGCGTACTCTGTACCGCCTGGTGTAAGATGTTCTGGCGATACGCTAAGATATTGATGACCCCATCCTGGCATGCGAAGATAAAACCCTCGGTCTCGGATTTCAAGCCGGCTGATCTTAAGAAGGAGAAGGTCATCTCTGCTGACAAGCCAAGTTGTTGGACATTTCGAAAGAATTGTCCATGCAACGGCTTGTCGATATGCCTTCCCTCCAACATACGGAGTTGTTCCTTCCGTATGTTAGCCCTGAGACGCACTGGGCACAGATTGATGACTAATTCAGCCTCCTGTGCACCACTACGTCCCACGTTGAAAACCAGACCGAGGTTTCGCGCCGCTCGTTCCGCCGCGTTGTACAAAAACGCCCCCTTCCCCTGAATTTCATGCTGATGTACTAGCATCATCAGGGGATCCTCTGTTCGATTAATCACGTCGCAAGCTGTTTCGAGGACCAATCGGTCATGCATACACTCCAGGCTTAAAAGGTCACGACCTCCCATATTTCGGGGCAAATACAGTCGTTCCACGGAAGATCTTGGATGCAAACTGCGCTGCATACAAATCAACTTCCGCGTGCTTCGGTCAAGATCCCTTAGCTCGTCAACGTTCCTCTTCAGTGCTCCAAAAGAATAGAGCACTGGTGATACGGCCAACATATTCGTGGCTGCCACCTTATTTCTCCCGGTCAATTCTGATGACCAGATCTGACGGAGAATGCGCCGGTATTTCTTAATGATGGTGGTTTTAGCAGCCTGCACATCCTGGAAACATGCCTTTGAGGTACGCCCAGGTATGTGTAGGCTTCTTCGGCGCTAATGTGGCGGATGATATTTCCGTTGACGAGCTCCATATCGTTGTTATGGGAGCCTGACCTTCCTCTGTGCAAATGAACGACTGCACACTTGTCCAATCCGAATTCCATGCCGATATCTCTCGAGTATGTGAGGGCAATGTTCAGAGATCGATGTAATGGATCCTCGCCTGACGCGTATAATTTAAGATCATCCATATAGAAAAGATGGGTGATCTTATGGACACGTTCACCAGGCGGTCCACACATGTACCCTTGAGATTTCCGGAGAGCACGGATAGAGGCAATAGTGAGATGCAGAAGAGCAGAGGACTCAGAGAATCCCCCTGATAGACACCTCTTTGGAATTGAACCAGTCTAGACATGGTTCGACGCTTGCCCGATGTCATGACAAAGCGTGTTTTCCAAAGAGGCATCAGGTCTTCTACAATTCTCACTATGTTTGGGTGGACTTGGAGGCGTTTGAGCAACAAGCTTAAAAGCTCGTGCGATGTTGAGTCATACGCCTTCATGTAATCCAGCCAGGCTATCGACAGGTTACGCTTGTACTGGACTGCGTCCTGACAAACACACCTGTCGATAAGCAAGTTGTCCTTGCAGCCGGATACACCCATTTTGCAGCCTCGTTGTTCAAATATCCGTTGCCACACCGGTTTCACGGATTTCTTAATACGTTCGTTCAAGATGTTAGTGAACAATTTGTATAACGTATTGAGACACGTGATCGGTCTATGGTTTTTCGGATCGGACAAGTCTCCCGATTTTGGGATCAGTGTCGTTCGGCCCTCCACCAGCCAGTGCGGAATGGGTTGGTCTCCATTTATATAAGAGGTGAATATTCGGGCTAGGTGTTGATGGACAGAAGTGAACTTCTTCCACCAATAGTTGTTAATTCCATCCCAGCCCGGCGAGGAGAAATTCCTCGCTCCTGTGATGGCATTTTTCACCTTTAAAGCACTGACGGGTGGGCAATCTTCACTTTGTTGTGTGACTTCGTCGCACAACTCGGTGAAGATTTCAATACCTGGAGTGTCTGCATTAAGCCTAGATGTTCTCTCGTAGATGCTCCCCCAGAATTCCTCAACTGCGATGTTTGAAGAGGTTGGAAGGATTCGTCCAAAATATTGAGTTTTGTCGAATTCCTTCTTCCCGTCTTTGCAGCCTCTTTTTGGCATCGGCCATAAACCGAATTTTATCCGCTAAACGTTGCTTGATGTTGAGCAACTTCAGCTTGTTCAGTGTGTGATAATACGTCCGCAGTTGTTGTGCGAACTTCTTGACTTTAGCCGTAAATGAACGGCCAGATGTTAAATAGTCGATCACACACTGAACTCGGGAAGCGAGTTTGCGTGTCAGTCGAATCTTGCCGTTCTATTGAGACATGGGTTTTGTAATCTGCCGACTCCCCGATATCTGTGTCAGATTTCGCGTAGTCACCAGATCACTTGCAGCCTCGTAAACGGCACAATTGACTTTCCACATGTCGCAATCATTCGGAAGAGCATCCAGAAGTAGGCTATTTGCTCTGTCTAATTCTCGTTGCTTAGGCAAAACTTTCGTTGTCAAACTTTGCCTAAACATGAGTGTCGTGCTTCCGTAATGTGGAGCATTTCTCCCAGCACCGCGTACGGGCTCAGTTGTTATTGCCCGCACATCCGGTACCGGTTGACAGCTGGGAACAACGAAACATATCCGCCTCAGATAGGCCACATAATCTCTCAGTTGTTGTTGAGAAAAACGATCTGCCAGTTCGGGATGCATTACTGCAAACCGACTGTGCATTCGCGCCGTGTAGCCTCTCTGTTGCGGACAGCTCTCCTCGTAGCAGTGCATAAGATCTTGCCTGAGATCCTCCGTCCACTGAAATCGTCCGTGGGAATGAAAAGGTCGTTGTCCCGGGACACCCGTTTCGGCTCCTCCACCTCGGGACTGGGCTGCATCCGAAGCAGCCCGATGGTCAGGAGCCCTGCGCGTTATTCTGTGAGTAACCGCAAATACAGGGAGTATGGTGGTTAGCCCTACTCCCCGTTGTTATGCCTCTCTCGTTTGTCTCTTACCTCGCCATCCACTGGGGTTGGTTACCCAATCTCTGGCAAGGTTGCTAAGAGTCCAGGGCCCACCGGCTTTAATAAGCACACGTGGAGGTGAGAGTAGGCCATTTGGGAAGATAGGCTAAGATGCGGCTTTTTGCATAGCCGCATTGTGTTACGCGTCATTCCCTTTGGGCCCATATTATATTTTTTTTTTTTGACGGAGGGGGGAAATGCATTAGGCATCATAGGGGGTTGAAGATGTTGTGTAACCCCCCGTGTGTCGGACTCCCACACTTTTGATGTTAACGGCAAGGTTTACCGACTAAAACCCTAACCTCCCTTGGCCTTCCAGAATCCACGTGTGCAGTCTGCAGTAGAAAAGTGGCTCCGATATCCATCTCCTCCGCTGCAGACTGCACCGGGCCATTTCGTTTGCAACTGTAACCACTCCCTCTACTATTAGTAAATGTATCTGTTTTTATCTATTTTTGTGCATATGGAAGTATATAACTCCTATATATTTCCAGATGTTGTATCCTTTATTATAACTTGTTCAAGCATAAGAGCATGAGTATGGTTGTATATTCAACTGCAATATAGAATCAACGTGAAATTCTTATACGTTTATATACCATTTTTTGTAATTATCAATACAAAATTTTCTGAATTTAGTGACATCTCCCTACAAAGTCAATAAGATAACGACCACGAAATGTTGATCAACTTCTCAATTCTTGATAATAATTACATTCCGTTATGCAATTTTAAATACAATTTTGTACAATCATACATGTACATGTAGAGAGAAATTCCATAGAATTATATAATAGTTTTGTATATCATTATATACGATTACACGTGGGTAATTTTCGTCCTGGCTCTTGTCTATAAAAAAATTTTTCGGTCCAATATAATCGAAAAGTTTCAGCGATATGTAAGCCTGATATTTCACTATGCAATATATGTGATATGGATAGTATAAAGGTAATGTTACTGTAAAATTTCTTTTTTACAGCCGAAGAAGCCTACACATACCTGGGCGTACCTCAAAGGCATGTCCACGATGTGCAGGCTGCTAAAACCACCATCACTAAGAAATACCGGCGCATTCTCCGTCAGATCTGATCATCAGAATTGACCGGGAGGAATAAGGTAGCAGCCACGAATATGTTGGCCGTATCACCAGTGCTCTATCCATTTGGAGCACTGAAGTGGAAGGACACGGAAGATGATTTGTATGCAACGCAGTTTGCATCCAAGATCTTCCGTGGAACGACTGTATTTGCCCCGAAATATGGGAGGTCGTGGCCTTTTAGGCATGGAGTGTATGCATGACCGATTGGTCCTCGAAACAGCTTGCGACGTGATTAATCGAACGGAGGATCCCCTGATGATGCTAGTACATCAGCATGAAATTCGGGGGAAGGGGGCGTTTTTGTACAACGCGGCGGAACGAGCGGCGCGAAACCTCGGTCTGGTTTTCAACGTGGGACGTAGTGGTGCACAGGAGGCTGAATCAGTCATCAATCTGTGCCCAGTGCGTCTCAGGGCTAACATACGGAAGGAACAACTCCGTATGTTGGAGGAAAAGCATATCGACAAGCCGTTGCATGGACAATTCTTTCGAAATGTCCAACAACTTGGCTTGTCGGCAGAGATGACCTTCTCCTTCTTAAGATCAGCCGGCTTGAAATCCGAGACCGAGGATTTTATCTTCGCATGCCAGGATGGGGTCATCAATACCTTAGCGTATCGCCAGAACATCTTACACCAGGCGGTACAGAGTACGCTTTGTAGATTGTGTAGATGTCATGCTGAGACACTAATGCATCTTTTGGACGAAAAACGGATGAAATATCAGGAACTGCTGTTCGAGATTCGCAAGCTGTATCGAGGATTTAAAATCAAGCTCGTCGTGCTGATAATTGGAGTGCTATTCTTGAGAATTGAACATGCAAATTCCATCGCAGGCCGAATGCAGAAAGCAGTGCTGCTGCGATCTCGCCGTCTACTGAGGTCACACGAGATCCTGTAATCACTTACTCAATGGTAGAGTGAGTTGTTACAGTCCAAACGAAATGGCCCGGTGCAGTCTGCAGCGGAGGAGATGGATATCGGAGTCACTTTTCTGCTGCAGACTGCACAGTGGATTATGGAGGGCCAAGGGAGGTTAGGATTTTAGTCGGTAAACCTTGCCGTTAACATCAAAGGTGAGTGAGTCCGACACACGGGGGGTTACACAACATCTTCAACCCCCTATGGTGCCGAACGCATTTCCCCGCTCCGTCAAAAAAAAAAAAAAAAAAAATACAGTCTTTATTAATCAAGTTGCACGCAGCATTAAGATGCTGTTGTACAACCCGAATACGAATTCATGTGTAATTATATAAAATAATTCCTTATTAATAAAAATTCATGTATATATATATATATGTATAATGCATGAATACAACCATATTATATATGTATATATAACTTTCATAGTACACTCGAAATTTACTATCACGGAAAAAAATGATTTGGCTAACAATGCTAAAACGAGTTTGCTGGATTTATTTAGTTGCTAGATATAAAAAGTTAGCTATGACAAGGAAAAGTTAGCAAAGGCTGTTAAGAAATTTAGTTGTAGCGATTAAAACTAGTATAATATGTAGCTAAACTTATTGGCTGTTTTTAGCTCTCCAGTCATAGAAATATTGCGATTGCTATCACTATTTCTTTAGTTGTTACAACTATAGAGTACTTATCGTATGCACCCAATAAAAAAGAATGATATATGATTATATATAATTTATATATATATATATATATATATATATATATATATAATATATAATAAATTATATGTAATAATATATAATTATATATCACTCTTTTTTATCGAAAATAATATTAAAAAACCATAAATTATAAGTTATATATATGTGTGTGGGTGTAGAGTTATTCTTTTGCGTGTATATTCGATGTTGTTCGTTTCGATTCGGTATATTTTCAGCATATACAAACGCACATATATGCGCGCGCGCTCGAAAGTGTTTCTATTTGCATGTGTATGTGTATATATTTACTTGCTCGTACGTATGTTGTATAGAGATTACCTTTGAGAAAACTATTATATGCAGAATATTAATAACGGACGCACAGAACGCACATCACCGCCGAACGCGCTCGCACTTTCGTCTACTTATCGACGATGGAACGTTATTTTTCCAAAATCGGCCTCCAGGAATATCTTCAGAATTTAATTAGCTTCAATTTAAAAAAAGATTATTAAAATCGATGGAGCGGATCGCGCTGAATATTAATTTGAGCCTTTTAACGCCTCTTGAACTACACAGTGCGACGATCAGTTCGAGCGAACTAAGTCTGACATCTTCGCCCGCATAACCATCTCTCCGCTTACGGCCTGTATGTATACGTATGAATCATCTTTGACCGCGAGGTAGAGGATGAAAAACTAGAACATAAATCATATTAAAAAAGATATTTTCACACTAGCGCTTTCAATTAATTAAGCTTTGAAATTAGCCAATGGGAGAATCGCTTAGTGATTGTCGCGGATAAATTTAAACGAAGGCATTATCGGCGAATGCAGAGAATAAAATCGTAGAAACGAACATCGGAAATGTGGTTTTTTTTTTTGTTTTCGAACTAGCGAAAGCAAAACGAAACTGCCGAACCGGCATTTAAATTAATAAAAAAAAACATGATAAAAGCATAAAATAGAAGATTTTTTACATTTTAGAGGTTAGAATAAGTAAATGACTAATGTCATAAATACACAAAATATTGTACGTGGTGATAAGGAAACAAAAAATATTGCAAATCTTGCAAGCATCTGAAAATCGAAGACCACATCATCCCAAAATGTAACGAAAAAGATAATAAAATTACTAAGATGAAAATAAAAATAAAATTGAAAGTCAGATAAATAATTATGACACTGAAAAAAAGTATTCCTAACCCCTTTGGACCCCCGTCCAAATTCAATCGACAAATCACATACGGGTTTTCCGATATTCCTTTGTTATCGACGTAATAGACAAGTACAACAAAGAGTCCGATAGATGTCACCTCCTGCTCATGCCACTCTTACCATATATGCGTGTGTTGATATACATTTACATATTCTTGTATGTATGCATGAGCATGTGTATATGAAGTACACAAAATGCTTTATCATACAAATATGTATTCATATTCCAAAATTATATGTAACATGGCAAGTATGGCGCATATACAGTGTAGCCAAAAATTTGCGCACAATATTACATTAACTTATGAAGTGCACATGTATTCTCACATACAAATATACACACTCATGGGGATCTATGTGCGGAACGCATAAGAATATATTTATAATACGTATATGTATACCCAACGCTTGTCATATACTTCGCATCGACATCAAGTCCGTTTAAGAGTATATCTATATGCAGTTTGATTATAGATACTGAAGAGGGCAACGGAGAGGAGATATAGTCGCGTCCATACGAGAGGGTTGCGGGCGAGAGGGGAGCGACGTTATTGGTAAAGTGAATATGAGAATTGACGATCGGGAATTTCAAAGATATGACTATATCGTTGAAATGTTCGTGCATGTACCGAATTTGAAGCTTTTGGAGCTTAGTTCCAGCGCATGGATTATTCGCGCCGGGTATACGTTTATGACTTTCTTTAATGTTACTAACATATTTATCCATATTTTTATTAATTATTATTTTATAATTAATATTCTTTCATTTGTCTTTTATACTAATTTTGTTTCAAAATTTATATCACGTCAGCTAATTATAAAAGTACTTCATCGTTTCTTTTTTAATTAACCCATTCGCTGCCTTTGTCCTCTACAGTGGACAAACTCATTTCTTAAAATTATTACTTAAAGTGTTGATTATCAACGGAGTTTCGTTGCAGACAGTAAATACAGCAGACGTGTCTCTTTTCGCTCCGAATTTTCGTCTGGAATTTTGGCTAAAATTCTGTTTTTGGTAGATTTTTGTGGCATTCCTCTGGAGCGGCTCGGACTAAGTTCGTTGGGTGTTTTTTGAGTGTCCGAGTCTTTATTCTGGAACAAATTCATGCTTTTTGCCTCGACATTTATTAAAGTGACAGTTGATACTGCAGCGGCTCTCGTGGTGACGTCAGACGTTGCGAGAGGTATTGGCGAGCCAATCATTAGACACATTTCGTCGAAGGTAAAGAATTTGAAGGAGCGGGCGGTTTTGGGTGACCGGAGATGGAGGGTCGCCTTTAAAACAGAATTAAATATCCACGAGGATGGTGACATTGGTCGCTAGGTGCCCAGCAATTGGTTTCCACCACGCAGTTCGATATCGGGGCTGTCTTTCTTGCAAGACCACGGAATTTTCTCGGACAGTCGTTACCGCTTAGACGTATGTCGCCCCATCGGTGAGTTTATTCCTTGCATGTGTGCAGCCCACTACAGGCTCAGAGTGCTCTAGTTGCGTACTCGTTCGGTGCTTGTTCGATAATCATAGACAGACGCTGGACGGCAGCACCTCTCGAGCCTTTTATCCGAAGCATGTCGGTAATTAACTCGCGATTACAGCGAGCTTAAACGGTCATCAGGAGTCAGAGGCTCTGGAGCGCGTTTTGGGTAAATAACTTACGGGTGTCAATAGTCCGATTTGCAGCAAATCTCAAACGGTCGCCCTCCCTGCGGCCGCTGCTCCTGGGGGAAAAGAAGAGCGTACATCAGCAACCCTGTGCCCGCCCATTTTTTGTGGTCGCCCGTCAACAGCGACCAGATGGAAAGCGCTCCACACTAACAGCTGCAGAGCATTGGAAGATTTTGATGTTGCCAACCGTAAACGAGATTGCCAATTTGTCACAGACGACCTGAATGACTCACCGTCACCACGACAACGGAAGTTTTGGCTTTCTGGAGGCGCTCAAGGCTCTCCGCAAACCGCAACTCAGACCATGTCTTCTGTTATAGCATCGCAGCTTACCCTCGAAACGCTGCAACAGTCACTTCTTGCAGTGATGAAAACTGAATCAAATCGTGTTACCGATTCACTGCAAGCCTGCATGAACCGCTGCACGAACGTAATATCTGCAGTGAAATTAACAGTGGATCAGATTAATTCTGACCTCACGAATCGCCTGTCATTTCTCGAAGAAAAAATAGTTTCGCAAGACTCCATCATAAAAACACTTGCGGCCAGACTCAAGGCGCAAGAAAAAATTAATAAAAGAAAGAACATTATTCTGACTGATTTTATTCCAAAACCTGGCTCTTTAAGGGAAGAAATTTACAAATGTTAAGTTCCCATGAGCCTCAACGCTTGTTGTCGCCAGACAGATCTGGTCAAATCCGCCAGTCTATTTAGCGGAATTAATGCTAGTAGACGACAAATTTGTAATCTTGACTTCTAAAAAAACGGTACTACGGTCATCGGAAGTGTACATTAACCCTGATTATATCGACAGGGAGCGATTTATGGCATTTAAGGTTAGAGAAGCTCGCCGAGCAGCTACTGCTTCCGCCTTGTCCTTCCGAAGGAGAGATGGCGCTATAGCCATCAATAACATATGTTTCAAATGGTCGGAGGCGGAGCAAGATTTTAAATCCCCGTGCTCGGATCTATCATTGGGAAGAAAATCTGCCCCCTGTCGCTCTACACCCGCAAGCCATAGACAGGACAGCACTCGGTCGAATTCCACAAATGCAACACCTATGGACACTGATGCATCCACTTCGGCCGAAAATCCGGGTTTTTAAATCGCCCCCGTCCTCAGCTAGATGCCAACGTTTCTACGCCATCATCTTTTGCTATAGCACCGTCGCCACTCTTTTTAGTTTTAACTCGTCGAACCGTAATAATTTATTTAGAATAATCTTTTAAAATGCTATCGGTTTGCATAATATTAAAAATAACTGTTATCATTTTATTATAACGTAAATATATTTATTGTCTTTGGATTGATTCCCCGTAGCTGGAAATCAAGTTAGGAATTGGGATCTCCGCACAAACGTGCCAACTGTCCGTCTTACAAGAGTAGGGCATATTTGAAACTGAGTCCTGAATTCAGTACTGTTCGCGGAGAATCGCTAGGAGTAGTCGCCGCGACTGCTATTGACGTTACGAGCCCGTGATTTTACGAGATCTTCGATAGTCCGATGATTCGCGTTGAGCCTGAACTTGGGAGATCCGAAGCTCGAGATGACTCTTTAGGCTCGCGATATCTTTTAGTATCTACGTGTCGCGGGTCAATTCCGTCGAGCGAAGGTTCGTACTCCTTGATCTAAGAAATGATTATGATTTTGCAATACTCGTAACCATTTTTATATCTAGTCCGTTTTCAATGGAATTCTCGCATTCCCTTATTCTGTCACAATTCACATCTTCTACTAATTGACGTGTAATTTATGAGCTATCGATTTCGGGAAGCTAAGCCGCATTCTGTTATAGCGGTAGATAAGAGTTCGGAGTAACCCGTCAAGTTTGAACTGTTTATGTCCGTGCAGGTGGACCATCGAGCTCTGGACATCCGGAGTGATTCATGATTCAAAAGTTAGGCCACGCGTACAGCTTTTCGCGGCGAGTCATGTCAGAAGAATTTGCTAACAATGCTTGTTCTGAACGTTCTGATTGACTCGATCATCGAGCTTACGGATTGTTGCTAGGCGCATAGCCAGCATCCGTAACATAACAATTTTTATTCCGCATACAAAATTTCTGAAACCTGGCGCGGCCCGAGCGAGAAGAATCTGCGAGCGGCCATTTGATATGTTAGTACCACTCGAGTGCTGTGTGGACCGGGATGCCAATACCTCTTTCTTTCTTTCTCCCTCGATCTCCGTAAGTGCGAGAGAGACCGCGAGTTTCCGGTAGCGAGCCCGGTTGCCGGTGTTGGCACTTGCCGAAACGTTACGCGTCGTGATCGCGAGTTGAATCCGTTTATTATTTTTTTTTTAACTTTTCTTTCTTTCAGAATAAACGTGGTTGTGTCTTTGTGAATAACTTCGCGTTTCATTTCTTTCTGGGACAATATTTCCCGGGGATACTGTAACGGCATGTCTCTTTCTTGCTACCGCGCGGGAGCTAGCCGGTGGGCGGAGACTTCGCCACGGGTTGCGTCCGTTCCAGGACGGCGCGAGTATTCGTCCCGGAGCTTTTGGTGCGCCAGAAGACGCTCGAGAGCGCATAAATGACGGCGAAAATAATCAACTCCGTTACATGGCGCCCTACGTGGTATCCTAAGTCGGTAAGATACCCGTGATTTCGTGGTGGCGTTACATCGCTCCAAACGTTAAATATTGAAAAGGGTTCAAAGTAATAAAATATTACATGGCCCAACGAACCGGGAATGATAGAAAGTGAGAAAATCGAAAGCTAAAACGGTTAACGGGAAAAAGATAACAATAAAATAAATTAAATACAATCGGAACAAAGTCAATGGAAAATTCCAAAAATTTAAAGGAAAATTAAAATAAAATTGTTAAGTGCCAAAAACAAAGTAAAAAATTTCCATTTTCTCGCTTATATATTTTTTTTGCGGCGCTAGTGCGATTGCGTCAAAACTGATAGGCATTTCAATTGTGTCAAAATAAAACTTAATTATTTAAGTATTCGATACATTTAATATCGATGCGTCCCGAGAAACCGGGCCGAATTTTGAAATAGGGAAGATTCAAAATATAAAAAGTTTCCAAAATCTAAATATTCGAAAAAATATTTTGAATCTTCCATAAAATCACGCACACGAAAGTGCCGGTCGGAAAATTAAAATTTTCGAAAATCGGAAAATAAAATAAATTATAATTTATTTTCCGGAAATTCGAAACGACTTGTTTACATTGCAAGTAAACAAGAGTCAAAAAATAATATTCTAATATAATATTACAGAGTTTTCGTGTTTCTTTCGATAAATATTCTAGTGACTCAAAATAAATTTAATTACACAGCAAATGAAAATTTAATTTTCACAAATTAGGCACAAAAAGTGCCAACAGAAAGTTTTAATTTTCCTGCATTTCGGACACAAACAGTGTCGATATTAAAATTTCGTTAAGAAAGACGGTCTAAGTTTCAAAAGACAAAACGAAAAGTTTAATTTACGTCGCGCTTAAACAAAGAATTGTACGACCTATAGTCAGTAAACAATAGAAAAATAATATTGCAAATATTATATAGATTTAAGGAAACAATTTGGAAATTAATTTTTCGAAAAGGAAAAAGAAATTTTGGTAACGACTAATGGATCAAATATAGTAGTGCCAATCTAAAGAGAAGGCATGGAATAAACATCAATTGATATAATTAATAAAATTAATTAAACGAGAATTTTATTTTCTCTTCCACCTGTTCCTAGTTCTAAATTACGAAATTATTGTTCCTCCTTTTTTTCGGGTGGCAATAATAAACAAGTCCACAGAAACAAATAGGCACCAGTCTCAAAATAAATAGACAAAATTTAAAAATAAAATATTGTGGCACATCAATAAAGTTTGAATATTCGGCACATTATCAGTCAGATAATTCAAAAGTAGTAGTGTCTACTATAAAAGGCACATTCTAGAATTGCATCTCCGTGTCACGGATCGAAAGAAACAATCAATATTATAAATTGATTAGTAGGAGTGTATACACATTATAGTGTACATAGAACAGTTCCTTCGGAACTTAATTAAATTGAAAAATAACAACTTCGGCACGAAATTACAATTAAAAATATTGGAGCCAGTAGAAACTTTTACATATTTTCTGCAGTGTTCTTGGTGTCACCCCTAGCACTCCGCAGTTCCTACGATTTTCTCCCAACAAAAAGGAGAAAATAAATAACATATATTTTTTTTAATAGAAGTCACTAGGAAAAAGGAATTACTACTCCAAGTAATTTAATCGAAAATTTCTTTTTCCGAAAACATTTAGTATTAAGAAAATATAAATTAACATATTTATGTGTAAATTAATATTTAAAACATATACATGTATAATATATTGTGGAAGATATAAGTATCTACAATACATATAGAGATAGTATGTAAATAAGTCAGGGGAAGAGAACCGTGACAACTCGGAAGATTCTATTAGTGCGCGGACACCAATGTGTCAAAATCTCGAAACTAGTGTTCGGGCCCGAATAAAATAAATTCGGCACGAGAAGTAAAGTATCAAATAACTCACAGTGAATCAAAAAAAAAATGGCACAAAATAGTGAGGATCTA
Source organism: Trichopria drosophilae (assembly GCA_030407085.1). Taxonomy (NCBI): domain Eukaryota; kingdom Metazoa; phylum Arthropoda; class Insecta; order Hymenoptera; family Diapriidae; genus Trichopria; species Trichopria drosophilae. The sequence goes on along the minus strand of CM059582.1, from coordinate 87,096,695 downwards.
TGAACCCCGGAAGAGAAACTGGCAGACCTGCCAGTGGATGAATGGGCCCTAAATTTAACAGATCAGGGATTAGATGAGGCCCTGGACAATTTGGAACTTCAAACCACAGGTAGAAGGTTCATAAAAATTGATAGATTGTACCGCAGGATGATGGGCGACTACACTCAGTCCGACTTCATAGAAGTAGCAAATGAAGAAGACGATGAAGAAACAAGACGTACAGAAATTCGCTACTGGCGACCTTCATTGAGAAAACGATCCCAGTCCTCAAGAGTCACGGGCAGGAAGAAGATGCCCAATCACGGCAGAGTGAAGACTATGAGGGAGCAGCAGCATTCGAGCTAGCAAAGACAATGCAGGCTCAACAAAGCGAAAATATTCGCACATTAACGGAACAAACGGACAAATTGGCTCCTACTCACCAATTTTGGGACTCGTAACGATCCCGTTTCTTGTCAATGGCACCGACAGACGGATTCAAGTGATGATAATGCCAAACTTAGACATAGAGTGTTTGCTAGGAGCCGACTTCCTACGGGCCTTCGACGCCATTCTTCATCCCCGGTAAAATCTGTTGTACGTGGAAGGAGCGGCGAAGGGCCTCAGAGTCGAAGTGGCCAGCCTCGAGGTAGGAAAACACCCCTCGTCGGACTCGGTAGGGACAACGAGAGCAACGGAAGACGAGAAGAAACATCTGGAGAGCTCAAAAACTTGATCCCGGACTAGGGCCCGACTATAGAGTGCACGCACCTCATCTAGCACAACATTGTGCTAAAATCAAATGTGGTACCGTTAAAACAACGATACTACCCATTGTCGAAGAAAATTGAGGAAGAGATGCACTCGCAGGTGGATCGGATGCACGAGGAGGGTATCATTGAACCCTCGACCAGCGGGTGGTCCAGCCCAGTTGTGTTGGTCCGCAAAAAAATGGCACCTACCGCTTTTGTGTTGATTACCGCAAACTCAACGCGGTTACGGAAGCAAATATCTACCCGATCCCGTATTTGGATACGATCCATCGGAAGCTGCAAGCGGCTCGCTACATTTCGAACTTGGACCTTATTAGTGCCTACCATCACATTAAGATACGGGATGCGGCGAAGCCGTTGACGGCGTTTACAGTCCCCGGAAAGGGCCTCTTCCATTTTAATCGAATGCCCTATAGACTCACTGGCGCGCCGGCCATCTTTCAGGCTCTATTGGACGAGTTGATTGGCCCGAAACTGGAGCCCCACGCCTTCGCTTACCTCGACGATATTATCGTGGTACAGAGACATTCGAGGAGCACTTACGATGGTTAGCTTACGTGCTCACCCGAATTCAAGGCGCGGGCCTCACCATCAATCAGGAGAAGAGTCACTTCTGTTGAGACGAGGTCAAGTACCTCGGGGTGATGGTGAACGAGCATGGCTTCCGGCCTGACCCGGAGAAAGTGGCCCCGATTTTGGAATACCCGCCGCCCAAGAAGTTGAAACAGCTTCGCAGGTTCCTGGGGATGGCCTCATGGCACCGAAAATTCCTGGAGGATTTCGCGATGATCGTAGACCCCCTGACGGGCCTGACGAAGAAGAGCCTGAAGTACGAGTGGACATTCGCTTGCCAAAAGGCTTTTGAGGAAGTGAAGGCGATGATGGCTACCGCACCCGTATTGCAACGCCCAGATTGGAACGCGCTGTTCACAGTCCAGACCGACGCAAGCGACACAGGGCTAGAAGTGGTCCTGACGCAAGAGATCGGCAATACGGAGAGGGTGCTGATGTTCGCGATTCGGACGATGTCTCCCGCGGAAAGAAACTACTCCGTCATGAAACGGGAGTGCCTCGCAGTATTATGGGCCATCCAGAAGTTTCGCCCATACATCGAGGGTTATCGTTTCACTGTAGTGACGGAGCACGATAGTCTATGTTGGCTCTGTAATCTTCGGAACCCGTCCGGACTGTTAGCCCGGTGGATCCTACAGTTGCAAGGGCACGTTTACACGGTCCAACATAGACAAGGTACCCTCAATCAGGTGCCTGATGCGTTATCACGCATGTATGAAGACGATGTACCCCAACTGTACTCCGTAGAAGAGCAGGAGGCGGAAGGTGAAGTAGACGACTGGTACCGGTGACGAAGGCAAGAGATTCTCGCTGCACCCAAAGAGAGTCCGTTTTGGAAAGTGGTAGGTAACCGAATCAATTCATATCGACCGGATCCTACTATTGAAGACCTCGTCGGAGATGATGATGCCTGGAAGATGGTGCTGCCGAAAAGTAAACGGAAGGCAGCCCTGGAAGAGTGTCAAAATGCGGCGACGGTAGGTCACCTGCGGCGCAAGAAAACGTACGAGCGCGTGGCGAGGCAATATTGGTGGACCGGTGTTTACAAGGACGTGGCCCAATTTGTAAAACACTGTCACGTGTGCCGCGTCTGTAAGGTACAACAAGTGGCTCCTGGCGGACTGATGGGTCGACGAGAAATTACTCACCCGTGGGAAATAGTCGCAGGAGACCTGATGGGTCCGTTTCCACGAAGTAAGAAAGGTTTCGAATTTCCACTAGTTCTGGATGACCTATTTACCCGGTAGGTCGAATGTGTCCCGATTCGAAAGGGAATCGTCCCCACAGTAGTGAAGAATCTGGGACGGGTCTTTCTACGCTACGGGACACCTGAGTTCTTACTCACTGATCAGGGCCTGGAGTTCAAAAACCAGGTACTAGATGGATTCCTATCTGAAAAGGAGGTGGGGAGGGAACTAACGCCGACCTACCACCCGCAAGCGAACCCTGTGGAAAGGGTCAATCGTATACTAAAAGGCATGATCCGGGCATTTGTGGAGGCGTAATAAAACTTAAATAGGAACTCCCATTTTTTATTGCAGATTTGGATTCTCCGGAAAAAAGTACACCAACTTGACCTAGGACCTATTACATTGTGGTTCACAGGTGACGCTGTAATCGACGAAAAGCGATAGTAAAAAATCCCTAAAATTCGACGTATGCAGAATTCACATCACATCTGATAAATAATAGTAGACGTATTTTATTTTAAAAATACTATTCAATGCCACCACTACGAAATTTTCGTTTTTATTTGACTTTATATTATTCTTGTAATGTGTTTTCTAGCCGCTACAATGGAAATTATCTGAAAAATCATCATGGATTTGGTTGTGTGTCAAAAATAGTATAATTATGCTTTAAGGGAAGAAAGAGCGTGAGCCCCGAGTGGAAGGTTTGCTGCGCGAGCGAAGCGAGGGCAGCCCTCTCACGAGGTGCGCGCGCATTCCTCTCGTGAAGCATACGCTAATTTTTTCCTGGCCGCATACATTACTCCCGCGGGCAGCACTTTTCGTCCCACGGGAGTGATGAGAACGAAGTGCACATGCGCACGGGCACTCACACGAAAGTGACAACTTTCGCCCTGCGTAGCAGATATGGAATACGGCCATTCTAACAATGCGGGGAAAAATATATTTAGCTTACCCAGGAACAACGACGTGGACGTAGTATTTTTCTGTTCCCTTTTGGGTGCTTGTTTTACGTTAGGCCCTTGCCTCTCACTGTACACTACTTGAGTAAGTGTTCGAAATGTAGACCTTCCACTTCAATGCATTCATTTATTCATTCTTCAAATGACTTTATATAGAATAGTACCATATTACTTGATGCCCCCTTTCGTGTCGGACAACTTTCATCCCACACTTTTTTGATTCTGTGCATAGTTCTCGAGATATTTCAATGTATTCAGATAAATTTTTATCGATTACAGCGCCACCTGCGAACTAAAATGCAATAACTCCTAGGTCAAAATGGTGTACTTTTTCCGGATAATCCAAATTTGCAACAAAAAAATTGTGTATGTATCTAGTTTGCGTGTCGTGTTTTCTCACGGCTATATTTTGAATGTTTTTCAGGAAATAAAAACATAAATAGGAATATTATGTGTTTTGAAAGTGAAGTGTTTTCATTCTGGCATGTTAACAGAGTGTATTGTCATTTTAACCTATCATTACGTTTCCTTATTTCCAATTCCCTAATTTCTACCTCCTAACAGTCTACAATAATAATTGGCATTTTCAGTGCAAACGTTATAGTTTTTTTTTATTGCTAAAGCACATTTATTAGGTTTTAATTTCAGTAATTTGCTGGTTCGTTCTTATTGTAAAACACAACGTTGCTCCGTCTTCAAATTTGGATAAGTTTGGCTCATTCTTTGAAAGGTATAAATTTTTATACGCTTCACTGTGCTTGCAAAAGAAAAGGATTAGTATTGTGGTCTGCAGTGAACCGAGTAACGGTAAGTTAAAACAAAAAAAATTAATTAGTTAATTATTTTTCGGAGAATAAATCAGGTTAGGCTGTAAAGCAGCTCTAGCTGTGCCTCGCCTTTAGTACTATTTTATTGTACAATAAAGAAATTTTTTTTTCTTTGACGGAGGGTGGAAATGCGTTAGGCACTATAGGGGGTTGAAGATGTTGGTTAACCCCCCGTGTGTCAGACTCCCTTGCCCATGGTGTTCAGTGCAAGGTTTACCGACTAAAATCCTAACCGTCTTGGCCATCCATAATCCACTTGTGCAGTCTTCAACAAGTGTGCAGACGTTCATTTGCACAGAGGAAAGTCAGACTCCATTAACAACGATATGGAGCTCGTCACCGCAAGTGTCATCCCCCACCTTAGCGCCGAGGAAGCCTACACATACCTGGGAGTGCCTCAGAAGCATGTCCAGGATGTGCAGAGTGTTAAAACGAACATCGTTAATAACGGCGCCTTGTTCGTCATATCTGGTCATCAGAATTGACGGGGAAAAATAAGGTGGCAGTCACGAATATATTGGCCGTTTCACCAGTGCTGTACATATTTGGAGCACTTAAGTGGAACATTGACGAGCTAAGGGGTCTTGACCGATGCACAGGGAAGATGATTTGTATGCAACGCAGTATACATCTAAGATCTTCCGTGGAACGACTGTATTTGCCCAGAAAATTGGGAGGTCGTGGCATTTGAGCCTGGAGTGTATGCATGACAGATTAGTCCTCGAAACAGCTTGCGACGTGATTAATCGAACGGAGGATCCCCTGATGATGCTAGTTCATCAACATGAAATTCAGGGGAAGGGGCGTTTTGGTACAAGGCGGAGGAAAGAACAACTCCGTATGTTGGAGGGAAGGCATATCGACAAGCCATTGCATGGACAATTCTGTCGAAATCTCCAGCAAGGTGGCTTGCCGGTAGAGTTGACCTTCTCCTTCTTAAGGTCACTCGGCTTGAAATCCGAGACCGAGGGTTGTTTTATCTTCGCATGCCAGGATGGGGTCGTCAATACCTTAGAGGTCCGCCACAACACCTTATACCAAGCGGTACAGATTACGCTTTGTAGATCGTGTGGATGTCATGTTAAGACACTAATGCATCTCGTGGCTGCTTGTCCAAGATATGTAGTCTCAGCGTACATCCAACGTCACAATGCGGCTCTCCGAGTGCTGTATTACCATCTCCGCAGCACCTACGGCATTGACGCGATCCCTGTTTTTCCGTACGTTCCCGCTGATATTGAATACGTAGTCGGAAATGAGTCGTGCCGCATATATTGAAATTACTCATTTCCGACGGGCAGGCAAATATCAGCCAACAAGCCTGACATCGTCCTTGTTGACTTCGATGACAAATCCATCTTCGTCATCGAGTTCTCTGCACCAGCAGAGACAAACATATTTAGCAAACAGTACGAAAAACGGATGAAATATCTGGAACTCCTGTTCGAGATTCGCAAGCTGCATCGAGGATTCAAAGTCTAGGTCGTCGTGCTAACAATTGGAGTGCTGGGCGGAATAAGACAAACTTTCCTCGAAAACATCAAAAGCATTCCGGCTTGCTAACTACATGCAAATTCTATCGCAGGCCGAATGCAGAAAGCAGTGCTGCTGTGATCTCTCCGTCTGCTGAGGTCACATGAGATCCTGCAACCACTAACCCAATGGTAGAGGGGGTCGTTGCAGTTACCATCGACATGTCCCGGTGCTGTCTGCAGCGGAGGGGATGGATATCGGAGCCACTTTTCTGCTGCAGACTGCACATGTGGATTATGGATGGCCAAGGGAGCTTAGGGTTTTAGTCGGTAAACCTTGCATTGAACACCATGGGCAAGGGAGTCCGACACACGGGGATTAGGTTAACCAATACCATCAACTCCCTATGGTGCCTAAAGCATTTCTCCCCTCCGTAAAAAAAAAGTCTTTTTTGTATAATAAAATAGTTCAAAAGGCACGAAACCGCTATACCTGATATATTCTCCTATAAAATAATTAAATAAATAATTTTGTTATTTTGACTAACCATTACCCGATTCACTGCAGACCACAATACTACCGCCTTTCTTTTTCAAGCATAGAGACACGAATAAAAAAGTTTATACCTTTCAAAGAATGAGCAAAACTTATCCAAATATGAAGACGGAACAACGCTGTGTTTTACAATATGAACGAACCAGCAAACTACTGAAATTAAAACCTAAGAAATGTGCTTAAACAATAAAAAAAACTATAACGTTTGCCCTGAAAATGCCAATTTTTTATTGTAGACTGCTAGGAGGTAGAAATGCGGGAATTGGAAATAAGGAAACAAAATGATAGATTAGCATAACATTACACTCTGTTAACATGAGAAAATGAAAACACTTCACTATCAAAATACACAATATTCCTATTTATGTTTTTATTTCCTGAGAAATATTAAAAATGTAGCCGTGAGATAACACGGCACGCAAACTAGATACATACACAGGATTTATTTTCCTTATTACGGAAATTCCCGCAAGTTACTGAACGCGGAAAACAGCTGTTTGTCGTGAGCTGTAAATTTGGACACCCGAATTACTCGACCTGCCAAATAAAGAGGCGAAAAGGATACGCGGTTTCGAAAATGATGCGAATTGCACTCGATATGGAAACTTGACTCACTGGACTGCTCTCGACGAAACAGCTCATTCGGCTCATCTTATATGGCGTGAGCGCGTCCCCGGGTACAGTTCGCTGCGCTCTCAGCCATGCGCCGTCCATGGTGGCGCACTTACTGTGCGCTGTGATTGGTCGAATATTATTGCTCACCAAATTCTATGAGAGATAGGACAAAATTATACAGGACTTTATAATGCTTGAAATATCACGTAGAATCTGTAGACGGAGTATTATTATTAACCAGTTCTGGGACACCATGTATATATATATATATATATCGTATAATCTCTTGGTCCAAAGTTCGTTCGGTACGTGTTCGAGAGCGCACTAATTCTCGCGAAACAATAAAACGAAAACTCCGGTTCCGATTAGTACCCGTCGAATGCGAATTCGTCAGTGCCGACTTGCACGACTATCGTTCTGTCAAAAAAAAATGTCCGACTTGGCGAAACAATAAATCCGGCTCGACTTAGTCGCGAAACAAATAACCACCCGATTTCGCACGTTTAGCGACTTCCACGACGGACGATAATTGAATGCAATTTCGCACGCTCTCCGGCTTTTTTTGAATTTCGCGTCCCAGGACCGTTTCCTGGCACCGTTGCCAAGATCACGATTTATAACTGTCTAGTCCCTTCGGCGGCCTAATAACTTATGGCAAGTACAGAACTAAATAATGGCATGTTGAAAATTAATTGTAATAGTATAGAGGATGTTAAAATATTAAATCAAGCAGTTGAAATAATAGGACCAAAATGCATAGTAGAGGAGGAAACATATTTGAATCCAAAAATTAAAATGGTCGATATAAATGAAGAATACATGGACCAAGAACTACGTCAGACATTAATAATGAAAAAGTTCTCATTTCTGGAAAAGCCAATGGTCTTAGTGAATAACATTTCTAAAATTTAACAAAAAAATGCTTTTACGGCTTATGTTGAGGTTTACTCTGCAGTTTATAAGGAATTTCTGAATTCAAGAAAGATGTTCATTGACTGACAATGTTGCATGGTTTACAATGTTTTGAATACTAGAAGATGTATAATATGCTGTGGTTATAGCCACACACAAAATTTGTGATTACACAAAATACCTGTCAATACTGCGCACGAAACCACCAGTCAAACACGTGTAAGAAGAAAGAAAATAAGATGGAGCATAAGTGCATACATTGTATTACATCGAATAACAGATTTAAATTGAATAGATAACCATGCTGTGAACGCCGATAAAAGCTGCGAATCTTATAAATCGAGGAGGGATTTCATTATTGGGAAAATACTGTATTCATCGAAAGAATTACTCTTAATTAATATAAACAAGAGATCTACGAACTCCGTGCATTACTAAGCTACTTACATTTAAAAATTAATTATAATTTTCAATACTTAGATCAAGAAATAATAATTAGCAGGATATGTAACAATGTAAATGAAATAAATTTAGTAGTAGAGTTTATGAATAGTATACTTATTTATCATATAATATTAGAAGTCTAAATAAAAATTTTGAAAATCTTTGTTTATAAATATATAGATTGAAGAGAGAGCCGGATTTAATAACTTGTACGGAGACTTTAAATGTTTTCCAGCCGAATTTATACAAAATATATGGATGAACGTTCATAAATAATATAAATTATGTGAATAAAAATGATGGAGTTCGTAAGTACATTTCAAAACAGATTAGTACATAAAAGCAATATAGATATTTTTGGACAGCTAAATATAGTTAATGCTGAAATAACCGTGAATAACAGAATAAAGTATGTTTTTACGGGAATCTATAGATCGCATGAAATGCCGGAAGAGTACTTTGTTGAACGTTTAAATATGTTAGTGGAAAAATATAAAAATGAAAACAATCATTTCATAATTGGCGATATTAATATTGATCTGTATAAAGAAAATAAAAATTTGGATGCTTGCTTGACAAATTACTCGCAATATGAATATAGATCATATACAGGGTGATCCAAAATATGGAAACGTCTAAATATCTCAGCGGGAGTGCATTTTCGCGGAAAATGTTTCAGACAAAAGTTGAAGGATTTTCCTCTGGCTATTTAATGGTACCATTGAATTGGACCTTGAGCATGACCTTGAAGTTTATTCCAGGGTCAAGATTATTTTCTTAAATAGACGCTAAAAGTATACATGGAATAGGCCAAATAACTTTGGAGAATTGCACTTCAGGGAAAAAAAGTTTCACACAAAAGTTGTAGGTTTTCTTCTTGGCTATTCAATCATGTTCTAAGATTTGACCTTTGATTGATTTGATCTTTTTCGATCTTTTCTGACCTTTCTTAATATTTTTCCAGCTTTCACGATCTTTTCATCTTTTAGATCATCTTCGACCTTTTTCAACCTCTATCGATCATTTGTGTTATTTCTCGATCTTTATCGAGATTTCCCGATCATTTTCGATGTTTTTCGATCGTTTTCGATGTTTTATGGTGTCTAGAAGTCATTACGGATCTTTTTTCATTCTTGTCGATCTTTCTGTATTTCTCTTGATCGTGCTTAAACTCCATCGACCGTTATCAAGAAAGATCGAGAGACATGTATGTATAAACATTGAGAATGTGTCGATATCGAGAAAGATCGACAAAGATCGAAAAAGTTTAACAATGATCGAGAAATATCCAAAAAGATCGATAAAGATCGAGAAATATTGAAAAAGATCAAGAAAAGTCGCTAAAGATCGAAACACTTCTACATCATCGAGAAAGACTGTTAAAGATCGAAAAATATCGACAATAATGGCGAAATATCAAAAAAGATCGATAAAGATTGATAAATATCGAAAAATGATGAAGAAACGTCGATAAAGATCGAAAAAGTACTATATCATCTAGAAATATTGACAAAGATCGAAAAAGATCGATATAGATCGAGAAATATCAAGAAAGATCAAAAAACTTTTTGTCGCACCTGCACAAATCCCGGGTTATTGCGTGCTGGTAAAGCAGTCGGAAATTTGCCGATTGCCGCTAGGGTGGGCAATTTCACTGTATGCGCTTGTGCAAAGAACGTTCGAGCATTTTTTTTGTGCTCGCCGATCTTTTTGTTTTCCGATTAGATTTCTACTCTTCTTTTATCTTTTTCGGTTGCCTATCGATGTTTCTCGATCGGAATTTTTTCCGATCTTTCCCAATCTTTTTCGACCTTTCTCGATCTTCATTGCTCATTTTCATCTTTACAGACGTTTTCAAAACAGCTTGAACTTTTTTATTTCATCGTTATTCTTTACATAATTGTGTTACGATTTTTGTGTATTTGGGATCTTCCGCATAAACGGGATCGATACCCCAAGTGACAAAAATAGCGGTGAATTTAAGAATAATAACTTTATTATTATTGAAAGGAATTCCAACCAACTGTAGGTCGTACAGTATCAGAACGAACGGGTATGTAGGAACTAAGTCCTGTATAAAAACGTTGATTAGCGGAGAGTCACGGATGAAGTCTCTAAGTTCCCGAGTCTTGAACTGAATTCGTCGAGCTATGTGCTAAGTTACGTGCCCGGGCGACTCTGCCTCAGAGATCCTCTCTGGATCGTACACGGTGCGACTCTGACGGAGATCTTCACGGCGTCATTCACGGGGCGACTCTAACTTCGGGCAATGTGTTTGCCCTTTTTATAAGGTAGATGTCGATGAGATCATCGTTCCTTCGCGATGGACACCTGTACTTGTTGTTTGGCACGTGTCATCGTCCACGAATCGCTAATCCCTTTAACCTTTAGGCTTGCAGTTAGAGGAACCCGTGGTTCCCCATGTAAGTTGTAGCAAGTGTGCAATCTATGTGCGATGCCGAATGGGGCGTTCGGTGTGTGTGTGTGTGTCTTGTCGATCTTACAAAGGCAAGTATTGTCTATGTTACAAGTGCTATTATGTGCGTAGCCACCATCCGTAACAATTGCATAAACATAATTCGAGTTATACAAACATACATATTTTTGTTCTTTCCTCATACATTCATAATTTTTTGTTCGGCTGTTTAATTTATTTCAATTTATATTATGTTTGCGTCTAAACATTAGGTTTTTCGTCTTTTCCTACTTTTGTTAAGGTTAATGAAGGCATTTTGACCAACTTCTCCATTGTTCTGAGATATTCTCCACCCGATTTACATTATTAAGTGTTTACTATTCGATTTTGAAAAGGCTAACTGAACGTGAGCGAATAACCGTTTTGATGATCAGAGGCTAGGGTGACAAGGAGAGATCATTTGAAAATGTTGCACATTTATTTAATGAGTCATTTAGGGCAGGACGCGAGAAGATCGCAAAAGCGACTGTTTATAAAACTGTAAAACGATTCCGTGAAACTGGCAGTGTGAAAAATTTCCCTAAATCAGGACCTTCAGTAATAGTATCCACTGAATTAAATCAGTTAAATGTGGCTCTTTCTATTACGGAAGATCCTCATAATTCCATTCGAAAATTGCAACAGCAGCATGATTTCTCTTATGGTGCGGTGCAGCGGATTATGGCAAAAATACTGAAATTCCATCCTTACAAAGTAAAGCTTATGCAAGAATTTAATGACAATGATCCTGATAGGCGTGTACAGTTTTCGTAGTTGATGATGAACATGATAGATGCTGATGGCAATTTCTCGAAGAGCATCGTATTTTCAGATGAATCCACATTCTTTTTGAATGGTAGCATCAATAGGCACAACGTGTCTTATTGGTGTAAGAGCAACCCAGAATGGATTATCGTTAGTCGCTCCACTCAATATTCTGAAAAAGTGAACGTGCGGGCCGGGATTATAAAAAATACGATAATTGGTCCCTTCTTCATTGAAGGTAATCTTGATGGACGAAAATATGAGGAATGGTTGAAAGACCAAATTGTTCCCGCTATTCGGGACATATTAGGGGTTGATTTCGATAACGCTTGGTATCAGCAAGATGGTGCAGCGCCACATTATCCAAGAGATGTTCAAAATTACCTACAAGAAGTGTTCCCAGGCAGGTGGATAGGTCGGCGGGGAGTCATAGAATGGCCAGCGAGATCACCAGATCTTACGCCACTTGACTACTTCTTGTGGGGCCATCTCAAAGATAGAGTAGGGTAAACGGTACAGTAGTCGGCCACCTTCCATTTTTGGTCGTTAATGTTAACATTTTTTGGGTAAATTTATATCTCGTCGTAGTACTTACCGCATACTCTGACGACATATAAATTTCACCAAAAAATTTTAACATTAATGACTAAAACTGGAAGGTGGCCGACTACTGTCGGGTTGCCGACTATTGTACCGTTTACCCTATATCGGACAAAACCGGCGAATATTGCTGAACTTAAACAGTGAATATACGATGAAATTACTGCCATTAAACCAAACACGATTGAGAGGGCAGTATCAAGTTTTTACAATCGCATCGCGATTTGTCAACAAGTTGAGGGTAATCACTTCGAACACGAGCTTTGAAGGCGGTAGTTTTAAGATGACACACTTAAGAGCTTGTGTGCGATGATCATCTTGATTCGTTACATCAAAACAACACCTGCCTAATTTGGCCGGGTGCTTACCTGCCTTGTCTTAGTTGGCCGGGTGTTCAATTGCTCTTGCCTTAGTTGGCCGAGTGCTCACTTGCTCTTGCCTTAGTTGGCACGGTGCTTACTTGCTCTTATCTTAGGTTAGGTTAGGTTAGAAGGGGTGTGAAGAGGCTATAACCCCCTCACAGCATTCGGTGGCCAACACGTCCCAATGTGATCCCCTTAAGTATTTATGACTACTATCGTCGTCATAACCTCCGCCGATGTGCGGGAAACCCATCCAGCCATTTATTCGTGTCTTAACCACCAAGTTGAGTCGACAAATTTCAGTAGTCTCCCCAGTTGGATGTGCGCTACGTCTTCTAAACTGTCGAAGAAGGGCTCTTCCAGATGTTGGAGTCTTCTGATCATTAAGCCAGTACACTCACATATCATGCAGTGAATTGATTCTTCTTCGTCTTCATCTAAACAACTTAGATAATAGTCCCCCGCTGGTACTCCCACGACCCGAGACATTTTCCCGATCAGGCAATGTCCCGTCATGGTTCCCGTCAGTCGACTTATTGTCCGTCTTTTTAGTGAAATCAAAAACTTAGTTTTGTTCAGGTTTATTAAGATCCACATCTGCCTGGAGATACGACAAAATGGCAGCCATATCCATCTGAAGTTGGGCTCCTCTGTCGCGGCCTGAAATAGAGTTTTCTTGGCTGCCTCATACGTGATCCTGCTTTCTCCCATAACCCGCATATTCAGTCCTCTCTTAGCCAGCCTGTCCGCCTTTTCATTGCCTGGAATATTCTGGTGGCCAGGCACCTAGCATAACCGTAGGATGCAGGTTTCACTTAATCGATTAAGGATGTCCTTGCACTCCTTAACTGTTCTTAAACGTACGTCGTCCTTAGACATAAGCGTTTTTAACGCAGTCTTGCTGTCGCTGAAAATTGTTGCCTGCGTTGACATGTTCTCCAGCAGTTGCTCGGCTGCTACTTTAATTGCTGTCACCTCCGCCTGAAGAACGCTGTCGTCACCCGGCAGGCCCAGGGAGACTTGGAGGCGTGGTGCATGTGAGTATACACCTATCCCTACTTTGTCCCCCCATTTTGACCCGTCCGTGAAGACAGAGCGCTCCCCTGCTTTGGCCAGCTCCTCTTTCCAATCGTCGTTTTCCAGAGAGATGTAGGAGATGGTCCTCCCAAACTCCAGCTGCGGCACAAGGTAGTCCGTTTTGGGGGCATGAGCCGACCCAGCGGATCACACTGCAAAATGCTGCCGTGTTCATAGGTTGACCCCCTCCACCATCCAGCGTCCCTCATTCTGATAGCGCTGCAGCAAGCCACTCTCCTCACATGTATGATCGTTAGGTGGAGGTTTTGTATTACCTCCATTTCCGCCGTCGGTGTGGATCCGGTGCGCCTGTGATGCCCAGACATGACTTTCTTTGTATGTTGGTCAGCTCGTTCAGGTTTCCCTTAACCTATGTTGCCTTCCACCATACCACCGCACCGTAACTTAGGATAGGTCGCACTATGGTCGTGTACATCCAATGTACGATCCACGGTTGGGTGGCCTGCCTTCCCCAGTGCGCCCGTAATCACGCTCCTCAGCACATTATTGGAGGCTCCTTCTATGTCCACAAATGCCGCCAGTGTGTACTCCTTATAGAGCAGCGATTTCTCCATAGTATGTAGAGTACCACACTGTGCAGCGCGGTTTCCACCGATTTCCCCCTCAGATAAGCGTGCTGATTAGGTGACAGGCCCTCTCTTCCCAGAATCCCCCTGATATAGAGATCAATGAGTCTCTCCAGTGTTTTCAGGAGGAACGAGGACAGGCTAATGGGTCTATAGTCTTTGGCCGTACTATGTCCCGTCTTGCCCGCCTTGGGTATAAAAGAAACCCGCGATTGCCTCCACCCCTCTGGCATTACCCCGTGCCTTAGCCAAGCCCTAAAAATTGACACAAGTCGGGGTACTAACATTTCCACCGTTATCTGAAGCATAATAGAATGTATGCCATCTTCTCCTAGAGATTTATAAGGTTTGAAGGACCCCAGTACCCACCTCACCTTTTCCTCGTCTACAATCTCCCCGATTACAGATTCATCGATCGAGTGGTGAGATCCCTCCCACTTTACTTCGGCTTGCTGCCTGGAAAATGCATATCCATCAGCAAGTTTAAGGTTTCCTGAATATCTCCCGCCCATGTGCCGTCGCGTCGCTTCCTTGCGGGAGTCCCGGTACGCTGGGATCCTTAGATAGAAGCTTGCGGAGCCTAGCAGCTTCCGCTGTGTTTTCCTTCACCTCACAGAAGCCTTGCCATGATCGGGGTTTCGCGCGTCTAATTTCACTTTAATATTCATTAAAGCTAATCTTATAAGCATCCCAGTCCTTCGGCTTCCCGCGCCACCTTGCCCTATTGTAGAGCTTCCTCGCCCCTGCCCCGCACCTCTAGGTTGGCTGTCCACCAAGGTGGTTTGTTCCTTCCCCGGTCCCACACAACAGTACACGATTTTTTAAAGGCCGAGCAGAGGGCATCCGTCACCTTCTCGACCTCACGTTCCACAGAATTCGTTATTAGTAGACGTAACCCTCGGCCTTTTCACCCGCGGCACGAGTTAAACGTGCTCGCACCACCGCAGGAATTTGGGTTTTGAATACCTCGTCTCCATGACCGTTCTGTCTACTACCGCTGGGTAGTCTTCCCCTGGGGTCGGTAAGCGTCCGGACGGGAGCAGCCCCGAACCGCGGTCGGTCCAGGACGGGCGTGTACAGACCGGTCTTCATCATGCAGCTGTGGGGGGTTCCGAAGAGAAAATCCCACATCTGTAATTACCAGTGGGCGCCCACGTGGAGGACACAGAGACGAGGATTTTTGCCCGCCCTGCTCTTGCCTTAGTTGTCCGGGTGCTCACTTTCTCTGTCCTTATTACGCACAATTAGTATTAACTAGTGGCAGTATAGTTGACCAACGTTCCGGGACACGCTTCCGAGTCTGTCTTCATCCAGTTCTGAAACTGAACGGATGCCACAGATGTAAAATTCTAAAACCGCTTACGGCGCAATTAAACAAATTAAAGTGTATTTGCTACTGCACGCACTTGCATCGCCATACGAAATTTGCTCAAAGTGATCATAGCTCTAAACATCCGTCGTCGTTCAGTATGAACCGATTCCGAGCTCATAGCTCTATTTCGGAGTGACGTCACCATAGACAGCCGCCCGAACGGTTTATTATTTTTCTCGGCCCGCTTCGGCCACACCCTCTAAATTGGAATTAATTGTGACCCCGTGAGGGGTCCGCCTCACTATTCTTTGCGCATCAACTGTGCGTCAAATTAATTGTCTTAACGAATAATTGGGAATTGTCTTCCCAATTATTCGTTAAGACAATTCAACTACGCCTTCGTACACATCGCATTGGAGACCGCAGGTCGATACTTTGAAATTTTAGCCCCTCTTAGCACATTCGGGTTATTGCAAAGTATCGCTAGGTGTTACGGACAAAATCGATGTTTTATCGACTGCGGTATCCGGCGTAGGTTTTTTCCCACAAAGGTGGTTTTCCCTACGCCATTGCACGCCCGAATCGGGGTACCTCTCAAAATGAAGCAGGCCTGTTAGGTAAATCATGTAAAAGTCCCTTCGAAATGGTAACGATCTCGATAAAATTATTTGTAATTCGAATATTATAATATCGATGTATAAAACGACGTTGCAGTCTATTTAAATTTTCGAGAGTTTGAAAAATCGAACTATGATGTGAAAAAGTGAAGATCGGATTCGAGAGAACTTTTCGAAACGTCGTCGGGTTAGGAAGTCCGCGTCGCGATCGGATCGTCACCGGTTGATCGCAATAAATTGATATGTTTTTATTCGGCCGATCAAATTGCGCGTTTTATTTGAAGCCCTTCCACCAATAATTAACACTAGTCAATACGTCATTAAGGGGATTCTGAACGAAATTTAAATACCCAGTTTAAATGCCTGTGCTAGGATATTTGAAAAAATGATATTTTCCTTCTTTCAAACAGTGTTTTTGAAGTGTTTGGAAAATTTGATCTTAATAAAGTGTAACCCGAATTTTCGATAGGAAAAGGGGGTTAAAAAGAATTACTCAAATATATTCATGACGAACAGCAACTATTTATATTACTGCAAAAAAAAGGGGAATACAAAAATGTTGGGGGCCGCGATAACAAAAAGAAACGGAAGATCGGAACCCAAAAGAATGAGTTCGAAAAATCACGCGAAGAGAAAATTACTTCCCGATGCCCGGAAATGGCGAGACACTGATAAAGCGAAGAAACAGAAGGGGCACAAGATGTAAACGGGCGGCGATACGCACGGTGACCAGGCGTGGGTGTATGAGGTGAGGTAGCGGTCCACTCGGGACGGCTGAAGTTGCTCCTGCTTGGCGGCTGCGGTGACCTCGGTCGGGGTCGTCACTTCCTGGTGGCTGAGGTGCTGGCCTCCGTCGGCACTCTGCCAAGCAACTCGGGTCCATTCGCGTATCACAGTCTCACACTTCTGTTTTATTTTCCATTTTTTGTTCACTCAATAAGTCTCTGTTCGCTGATAGACTCACTTTGAAGGCTGGAAATAAATCGACAGTTCGGACTTGGACTCCTGGAAAGAGACGGACGGGAGATTATCTCCCTTTTTTATGAAAACTGGTAGTACTTGGACGGCAGCCAGCGGATAAATCGGCGTAAGGTCTACCATTGAGTTTTGCCGAAGGACAACTGTCGATTCGGGCATGAAACGTTGGAGGCAATGAGAGTTGCCGTACGTGCAAAGAGGCACGCATTAAAAGAGGCGAAGAGAATGAGACGGATGCAGCGACAGCTGCATTAATTCGACAAGGAGAGTATAGTATTGTAGGGGCCTGCGAATTACAGACGAACGAAAGAAGGGGTATAGGCGCGCGGGCGCGCTGCATGGAACGTCCGCTTGTCGTTTGAAGGACTTCGGATGAATGGCGAGTGCGTAGCCATGTTGGGAACAAGGAAACGAGCATCGGATTCTTGCGCGTCGCGGCTGCTATGAACGTCGAAGCGCGGCCGCCGCATAGAAGATTCCAGCGGAGGGAGAGGGTTAGTGCGTCGAGAACGTGCGATGGATGCACGCACGCACGACCGATGCGAACGGCTAACGGCGCAGTAGTCGTGGTGAGGACGAGAAATGGAAACAGGCTCTTGCGCTTCGAGGCGACGATCGTCGGAGCACCGATCCTACAGCTCGGCGATATATATGGGGCGAAAAGGGGTTAAGAGGCTCGCGCATCGAAGGCGTGAGAGAAGAGTTCTCACACGAGCGGACGCTTCTTCGAGAAATTGATACTTTCTGTTCAACCGCAAAATTTGCAGCTGACGAATGTGTGGTGGGAGGTGAGAGGAGAGGATGTCCATGTTTAGATAGGGGAAATAATTGGGGTAATGACGCTCTACGATACGTGACGGTTCAGGATGATCTACGAATCCTGCCAAGTTGCCACGGCGCGGCTTCGTCGGGATCTTCTGATATCCGCGTCCTGGAAATCTTCTTTCGGCCTCTTGCCTGTCAACACGTAACCACTAACTAATAATACTTTGTTTTCTGATGAAAATTTAGAATTTCCGATAGGTGTGGGTGAGATTAGTGACGAGTTTTGTCCCAAAAGAATTTCCTACACAAGTTATTAGAAATCGTTATAAACAATGATAATTTAAATAGTGATTCCATTTCGAATTGTTTCAAAACGATACTTTCTTTATTTCAAACATTATTTTTTAGCATATGCAAATTTTTATCTTATAAAGAATTTTCGGCACAAGTTATACGCATTTGATGAGTAGATGCGTACTGACGCGAGGGGGATGGAGGATACAACGACGCGGGCCGGCACGCTTTAGTGGGAGATCTACGTGCGCTAGATCGTTCCTCTTGCCGGTTACGGGTGGTGGAGAGTTTCAATGGATTAGCTTGGAAGGCTTGAGGAACTCTGCCCCCCCCCCCTGCTAGCAGTTTCCTGACCGCTTTCGCGCGGATGCGGGAGAGTTATTGCTATTCGAGCCGGGGTACCCGCTAACGCGACAGAAATACCCTAGGGGCTGATTGCATCCCCGGTACACATATCCTTCCTGCTCACAATTGTAGCAGCGGACGGTAGCACTAATCGTATTTGATTTCTCAACTACTTGCGGGTTTACGCGGGGACAGCTCCTTGCAGTGTCGGAATTTGCGGTGGGAGAGGAGACAGCGAGACTACCTGGGCTACATCGCGTGGTAAAGGGTCCTTCGACACTGGACGCGAAGACTAGGCGAGATCGGCGCACGTCGAAAAAATCGTGCTCGACGGCGACGTGGGGCTGGAGGGGAATCGGCACGCGTTGCCTTTTTCGCGGTGTGTTTCGGCGCCGGCGCGGCCGCAGCCAACTTCTCTTTCGTTCCTGTCGTTCTCGGAGAGTACGCGAACGCGGGGAACGCAGACTGCGCGGCCGAAGGTGGGGGACGATATGCTTTTTCGTGTGCGGCGACGTTTTCTACTTGCCGACCTAGACGCAACAGATCGGAGAATCTGTTCATGGAATCGCGCTCTATATGTTTCGCGAGTCCGGGCCGTAGGTTCTGGACGCAGATGTCCGACTGCTCCTCGATCGGAGGGGGAAAACTGAGCAGGTTAAAGAGGCTGCGCAATGCCACGAGATATTCTCGCACCGGCTCGTCGGGACCTTGCATGCATAGCGCTATCTCTTTTTTATTGCTCGCTGCCCGATTGCGTTGTCCGAACGCCTCCCGGTAATAACGCACGAACCCGGGGTACAAACTACAACTATTTCTATCCACTCGGTACCAAGCGAGGGCTGCGCCCTTGAAAGCTTCCGGGAGAGCGCGAAGTAGACCTTCCACTGGTAAATCTCGGCTTGAGCCGTACTCAACCAGTTTCATGAGGAAGTCTTCTGCGTCCTCGCTATCCTCGCCTGCGAAACGAGGGCCATGCGTTTTCCAGTGTTTGATGGAGGATTTTCCCCATCGAACAGTGGTCTGCGACAAGCTGGGATAGGTGGACGAGAAGTTCTCGGATACATTGTTCCGGGGGCGGAAAATGCACGCTGGAATTAGTTACAGCTGTGCGACGGAGAGAGTTTTGACGAGGCGCCCGCGGCTCCAAGTAATCGTGCCGGTTAACGGCGGCGTTCTGAAGTGGGTGGGGGCAGGAGTCGTGGTTAGGATCGCGTATGTCGGCATAATTAGAAGAATGAGGATAAGGGCTAGTAGACTGTGCGTACGCAGTACCACCGCAATAGAAAAGGGGTAAGGTATCTTGCCCGCTAGTGCCAATCTGATGACGTAAGTCGGCATCGGGTGCGTTACGCAGCTCGGGCCGGGGATTTTCCGCAATCTCCGCTCCAGCGAAGGAGAGAGCGTCGTGCGTGACGTACGACTCTCTTGAGGGGTCCACCTGAAAGAACGGGTATGGGGTCGGCGACGGATCCCGATGATTCGTTGGAATAGGCGATTGCCTTTCCGGGAGATCGAAACTCCCTTCGGCAAAAGAAATCGGGTCGCGGTAAAAAGCTCGAGAGAGATCTGAAGGTAATCCGGCGGTCAGGTTCTCAAAGACACCAGGTCGTTGACGTGGTGCCTCCACCGGTTGAGGGAGTACGTAGCCAGGGTACTTTGCGTTGAACGACCCACTTAAAACGTCCCCTATAATGGGAAAATGTACGGCTTCCATAAGGGTGAAGGGGGGGGGGGGGGTCACCTCGTTCGTCCACGACAGGGTCTCACTCGACGTTTGTCTCCGGGAACCGCTGACACACGGTGCATCGCGTTAGGCGATCACGGAGGATATCGGTTGACCCGGCAAGTTGGTTTTCCGCGCGATCACAACGCCTGATCAACTCCCGGAGATCGACGATCCTGTCAATAGATGCATATTACGCGGGGATGGCGGCACTAACGGCGAGTGCGCTTAACGGGGAGACACGCGTTGCCGTCAAACCGAGGGACTGCGACGTCGTCGTAACCAGAGAATTCTCCTTTGACGTCGTGATTAAGAGCGTGGGCACGATCGGTATCGAGTCAGTAACGCGAGAGGGGGATGCTATCTCGAAGTGGACGGGGGAGGGAACGCTAAAAGGGAATCACAAATTCAACATTTTTTCCCGGTAACGTACCGGTGCAACGGAAACGGCGCGGGAAATTTTAAAATTATAATAAAGAAAAGTTAATAATTTCAAAATGGAAAAATCGAAAAACGGCGGAGGAACCCTGAATATCCACTAACAGACGGCAATAACTGCCGCTGGGCAGGGTAGAATTATCTTAACAAAGAAAAAAATCGGCAATTTATGCAGAGTCTCGACGCGATGAAAATTAATAATATGACCGAGAAAATATGCAAAACTTAAATCGAATCACACAAAAAAAAAATTTTAATTCGAAACGAAATTTGAACATTTGGAAATTAAATTTTAACTATCGATTCAAATATTCTTAAAATTGAGAAAAAAAACTAATTACTTTTCGAAATTGAATCTTATTGTTTTAGATCGAAAAACTTTCCAGGGACGTCAGGGAAGGTGGTGTTTTATGCTATTTTTTCGAACAGGCCGGACTTATACGTACTCGCCAAAACTGTGGAAACTTGTTCGTTTGAACAAAGGGCCGTTGGGAAGGACAAGGACAGAAAACTCGAAAGTAAACAACCTTCGAGGGAGTTTAATTTCCGCAACCATCGTTCAATTAAAAAAAAACGAACGAACCGGAAATTATTTACTCCTAGTAGCAGAGTATAAACAGAACTTGTCAACACTCGGCCTTGAAAAAACAACAACAGCTTCTCCCGGAAGGAAAACAACACGTTTGAAAATTGAAATTTTCGAACGCACCGTTCTTGCAAGGTTAACCGCCAACCTTTGTAATGGATCTTTTGTTTTTCTTTTTTCCAATCGGTGAATGAAGAAAATGGAAAGGAGAGGATGGGTACAAAGGGAGACAATTTGTATCATACCACAGAGAGGGGTGCTTATGTTCCCTCTTGTGTGTGGGAGAGAGAGAGAGAGATTGATTGATTGAAAACAAATTTATTATTGCCCTGGCCACAACAAGCCGTGGACAAGATTCAAACTGCATCCTGCCGTTACAATTTTTCGGACAGGATGCGATAATACAATAGACTTATTGTCACTGCAATGTGGCGGCATAACGTAGAGTTATCAATATAATATATAAACTATAAACTATTGTTTAGAAAAGAAAGTAAACACATGACAAGTAGAACGAGAGCTTGATTATATGATTCGCTATTGAAGATGCATATCTATCTAATTATAATCGTAAAATTGAGCCTTATAATAATTTCTTTTTTGAGCTGTTCAAATGTTACACTCCAGTGGAATTATAACTTGTATCCTAGGTTCGGTCTGCCCTAACCAAATGTGCAAGAAGGTTTGATCGAAAAGATTCAATGGAGGTGAGTGATTGAACATGGCGAGGAAGAGAGTTCCAAAATTCAATAGCTGCGATCCAGAATGAACGAGCAAAGATGTTAGTGCGTGGAGTAGGGAGTGAGAAACGAGATAAATGATGGCGAGATGATCGACGTAATGAATCATGGATCGGTATGAATTTTTCAGCCAAATAGGAAGGCTGGGCGGTAGTAATAATCTTGTGAGTGAGATTTCCAAGAAAGAGTTGCCTCCTAGATGCAACAGTAATCCAGTTCGCTTTCTTTCGATACGGCTCTAGTCTCTCATCACGCCGCAAACGATACACATACCGTAAGGCAACGTTCTGTAGGCGTTGTAGTTTGGTGTTAAGATAAGCTGTCAAATCAGCTGTAACTAGGGATGCGTAGTCAAGGTGTGGAATGACCAACGAATTAACAAGGAAAAGCTTGATAAATGATGGAAGAAAGGCACCGCGATATTTTAACCTATACAGGACGTTGTGCACTTTAGACGAAATGGTGTTTCTATGACGATTCCACGTTAGGTCAGAAGTAATTATTACACCTAAATCCTTTACTTCACGTGTGTAAGGTATTACGTCCATCCCAACAATTATCTGCGGTATGACAAGATCTTTGATGTTTGTAAGGTTCTGTGAGGAACCTAGGATAATGGCCTGTGTTTTACGTGTGTTTAAGGTGAGCCCAACGTCGTGAGACCACTTCACTAGTTCTATGATGTCGCTATTTAAATAGAATATTGTTGCATTTAAGAGATTAATTAGTGTCGTTAAATAGAATTGCACATCATCAGTAAAGATGATACAAGTGTTACGACAATAATGAAGCCTGGCAAATAAGGTATTGATGACGATGATGAATAAGATTGGTCCTAGGCTCGAACCTTGTGGTACACCAGATGTTGTATATTCGGGATCTGAGCAATGACCATCTAGACCAATTATTTTATGAGAACGGTTTGATAAGTATGAATAAATCCATCTCAACGCTGATTCGTCGAAACCTATGTCTCGAAGACATGTCAAAATTAATGAATTACTTAGGGTATCGAAGGCTTTCGAGAAGTCAAATAGGACTTGTATAGTGACTTCTCCACGATCGATTCCCAAGCGTACGTCATCCATAAGATGTAGTAGTGCAGTTTGAGTGCTGTGGTGTTTTCGGAATCCCATCTGTCTGGGATGTAATAGGTTATTTTCCTCCAAGTATAGGGTAATTTGTTGGGTGATAAGTGAATCGATGACCTTGGAGAGATGAGAAGGGTTTGTAACTGGTCGAGTTTCAGAGGGGCTTATGGGATTTGCAGTTTTCTTGAGTGGGATAATAAATGATGATTTCCAAATAGGCGAGAAATGACTAGTCATGAGTGAAAGATTGAAAATTGCGGTTAAATATGGTGTTAAGGTTGAGAACATTGGTTGTAATTTTTTACCGATACACACGAAGAATTGATGAAAGGTGTCAACCATGTTTCAGTAAGTGCGAGGATGTGCGTCGAGCAATCCGATAACTCATTTTCCACATCATGTAAGTGCGCACGCAACGAGTTAATATTAACGCATGAAATTTTTAATGAAGACGTAGAATTTGACGACGATACAATATTGCATTTATCCGGAACATTTTGCTGTGATTGTCACACAATATTATTAAGGTCTTGTTCTGTTGCAATCAACATCTCAGGAATACCTCCATCTTTACGAACAAAAACGTTACCATCTCTTGCCCAGACAAAATAAATAAATTATACGTGGATGATGGCAGACATTCATTTACAAAAACCGTTTTATCTGAGGCGGTTTCATCCGATAACTCCGGAAATAATTCTTGGACGGTAATTTTTCCCAGCTTTCGCTTCGCCTTTACGATAAAATTTCGCACTTCAACAGATTTGAAGTGGATCTTAACTGCGAAATGATGTGCAAAAAAATCTTGTGTGACAGCTGAAGAATACGAGGTAGATGGGCGTTTCCATTCGATTTTATTAATACTGAGGAAGTCGCTGAACAAACCAGGCAGTTTTAAGTGATTTAGCACCCGGAGTACAATATCATTGAACTGCAACGAGCATCTATTTGGAATGCCTGTTACTATAATGTCCGATGTTGGTCTAGCGAGAGCATTAGAATGCTTCATGTATGCAATATCGGCTTTGAGCGTGGTACATGCAGCGGTATTTTGCTGAACAGCAGCTGTCAGTTCGGAAAGATCTTTCCGAATAGCTGTAGTATCATTACGGACGACAGAGAGTTCGGAGCGAAGCCCTGTTATCGCTTCAATTATTTTCCGAAATTGCTATGAGGTGTTCATCGTCGACTGCGCTCGATCGGACAAAGTAGGCGGGACGGGTAGTGTGGTATGCGAAGCGGAGCTTGCCGAAAATAATCGCGACGGTGTTAATACCGGCACCTGACTTCGCGGGGGGCTTAGGAGAGAGGATGACGTACGAAGCTCGGAGAGGGGCAGAACGCACGTGAGGGCGTTACTTGCAGCGGCGTGCCGCGAGGGGAGAAGGGACGGTAATGAGAGCACACAACTCACGGTCTCCGGTTTACCGTGTATGTATAGACGTCCGCAAGACTCGTGATAACATTTACTACACGAGGGACACTGTACGAATTTCACGACGCGCTTATGACACTCCGCACAAATTTTGGAATCAGATGCAACGATTTCAGTTTTGCCGCTTGCTGAACTTGAAAATTTCCGCATCGATTTGACGTACCTCTAGCTGACGTTTAATTCGATCGCGATGACAGGTAGTAGGCGGCTGACATGTTTCACCTTGTGATTCCGGTGGACCTGCGCAGGAACCACTTGTGTGAAATTGCCGTTGACACGTGCCCAACGAGATCGTTGCAATGATTTATCGATTTTCCAAAAAGGTACACCGTGGACTTTTGAGAGGATGTCAATCGGATTTAAATGCTCCAATGTATTTGTCCACAGTTGATGCACCTTCTGGAAATAATTTTCGCTCCGGAGAATTGAGAAAATGGTGAGATTATTGCAAGAAAAGACGGAGCAGAATTTAGCACGTGCGGTGCGTATACTCACCAGAAGCAGAGAGAGAGAGAGAGAGAGAGAGGGGGAGAGAGAGAGAGAGAGAGAGAGAGAGAGAGAGAGAGAGAGAGAGAGTTTTATGAAAACAATTGCTGTTGGGGCGGCATCAAGGCATAAGGTCTGCTGTTGAGTTTTGCCGAGGGATGACTGTCAACTCAGGCATGAAGTGGAGGAGGCAACGAGAATTGACGTACGCTCAAGGAGGCACGCACAAAAAGAAGGGAAGAGAAT
This sequence comes from Trichopria drosophilae, assembly GCA_030407085.1. NCBI lineage: Eukaryota > Metazoa > Arthropoda > Insecta > Hymenoptera > Diapriidae > Trichopria > Trichopria drosophilae. The sequence continues at coordinate 87,071,490 of CM059582.1, read as the reverse complement.
GAGACGGACGCAGCGACGGCTGCCTTAGTCTGATGAAGACAGGGGCCTGCGAATTACAGGCGAACGAAAGAAGGGGCATAGGCGCGCGGGCGCGCTACATGGAACGCCCGGTTGTCGCCCGAATGACTTGGGACGGCTGGCGAGTGCGTAGCCGTGGTGGGAAAAATGAAACAAGCCTCGGATCCTTGCGTGTCGCGTCTGCGACAAACGTCGAGGCGAGGCCGCCGCATGGAAAAATCCACCGGGGTGAGAGGGCTCGTGCGTCGAGAACGTGCGATGGATGCATGCACTCACGACCGAGGCGAACGGTTAAAGGAGCAGTCGCCATGGTGGGGAAAAGAAATGGAAAGAAGCTCCCGCACGTCAAGGCGACGATCATCGGAGCACCGATGATATATGAGGGGCAAAAAGGGAGGGGGGAGAGGCTCGTGTATCGAAGGCGTGAGAGAGTTCTCACACGAGCGGACGCTTCTTTGAGAAGTTGATACTTTCCGTTCAACCGCTACAATTGCAGTTGACAGACGGGTGGTGGTAGGGGAGAGGAGAGGATGGACATGTTTAAATAAGGGGAATAATTAAGGTCTCCGGAATCTTGGAATTTACAGAAGATGGGGGTCAGATCAGTGACGAGGTTCGTCACAACAGAAATCGATATAAATAATGATTCCATCGCAAAATTGTTCAAAACGATATATTCCTATTGTTAAACAGTATTTTTCAAGGATTCCACGGCAATTGATCGAAAAACAATTGGTCGAAAAAACCATTGATCGAAAGGTACAATTGGTCGAATGTACAATTGGTCGAAAGCACAATTGGTCGGAAAACAATTGGTCCAACACATAAATGGTCGAACGCACAATTGGTCGAACGCACAATTGATCCAAAAACAATTGTTGGCTGGAACGTGTCAGATGGATCTACGAAAAAATGACCTATAGAGAAAATTACGTGGTTGTTATTTCACACCATCCCAACGATGTCGGATGCCTCCTGGGGGGGGGGGGGCTGCGACTCCGCAGCCCTATCCGCTAAAAAAAAACATAACCCACATCCACCTAACAGTGCTTTAGTAATTTTTTCCAGTCATATTTTAGTCATTAACATCATCTAAGTTTCCCGGACATAATATTTGAAATCCTAGAGCGTTCCGGTGGGGCCTCGCCTCCCCCCCCCCCAGACACCCCCGTTCTACTAACCATACCTCTAACCTATCCTATACTATGATGAAACTACAACCCAACATAGAAATTAAAAATATTTAGCGAAAAACGATGGGAAAGTTAGACAAACCCTTAGCAGAGGGAATTTTTTCGGACACCCATTACTTTCCGGCCGTTCTACATGCGATCAGTAATTTTTCGATCAATTGTTATTCGACCAATTCTGCGTTCGACCAATTGTGTGTTCGACCAATTATTTTTCGACCAATTGTTTTTTTTCGACCAATTGTGCATTCGACTAATTGTTTTTACATCAATTGACGGGTTACCTTTTTACTAAGTGTATGAAAATATTCACTTAAATAGGATTTTTTACACAAATTATGCGCATTTTGCAGAAATAATTATAAACAATGAATACTTAAACAATGATTCCGATGCGCAGTTTTTCAAACCGATATAATTCTTATTTCACCCAGTATTTTTAAGGTGTATGCAAAATTTTAACTTTATTTTTTTTTTATTTATATTTTAATTTCTTTTTTTTAATTTTATTTTAATTTAAATTTTAATTTCTGCAAAAGTTGACGCTTTTTCTTTCATAACGATATTTTCCTTATTTCAAACAGTACCTAACAGTATTTTTGAAGGGTTCTGAAAATTTGAACTTTGCAAAGAATTTCATGCACACGTTACCATAAATCGTTAAAAACAATGAATATTTAAACAATGATTCCGTAGCGACTTGTTTGGAAACTATATTTTCCTTATTTCAAATAGTATTTTTGAGTGTTTGAAAAATTTGAACGTTACAAAGAATTTCCTACACAAGTTATACGCATTTTACATAAATGGTTATAAACAAGGATGATTTCAACAACGATTCCGTCACGAATTATTTCAAAACGATATTTTCCTTATATCGAACCGCATTTTTGAAGTGTTCGAATAATTTGAAATGCATAAAGAATTTCCTGCACAAGTTACCATAGATCGTTATAAACAATCATTATTTAACCAATGATTCCATCGCGAATTGTTCCAAAACGTTATTTTCCTTATTTCTAACAGTACTCCTGAAGCGTTTGGAAAATTTGAACTGCATAAAGAATTTCTGGCACAAGTTATACGCATATTACAGAAATGGTTATAAACAATGATTCCGTCGCTAATGGTTTCCAAACCATAATTCGCTTATTTCTAACAGTATATTTGAAGGGTTCGAAAAATTTGAACTTTACAAAAAATTTCATGCACACGTTACCATAAATCGTTATAAACAATGATTATCTAACAATAATTTCGGCGCGCGCTGTTTGAAAACTATATTTTCCTTATTTCTAATAGCATTTTTGAAGTGTTTGGAAAATTTGAACTTCATAAAGAATTTCCTGCACAAGTTACCATAGATCGTTATAAACAATCATTATTTAACCAATGGTTCCGTCGCGAATTGTTCCAAAACGTTATTTTCCTTATTTCTAACAGTACTTCTGAAGCGTTTGGAAAAGGGCCTAGCGGAGTAAGCATGTAAAACCTGCCCCCGATCATACAGAGCTGAGATTAATGTCACTAGTTAGTACCAATGCGACAAAACTTTCCACCAAATATTATTTAAAAAAATGCATTTTTCTAGGAGTTATGGGGGAGAAAGAAAAATAAAGAAATGTATTTTTTTCGAAAACCACTTGACCGAATTTGATGGAAAAAATATATGTTATGTAGACTAATAAAAGTAATTAACAGTAAAAATTTCAAAGATTTTTGCCAAAAAAAAGACAAAAAAAAAATTTTTTAATTTTTGAATATTTTTTTTTAGGGTGTCATCTTAGAGGTACCACTTTGAAATTTTTACGAAAAATTCTCTTCAGTATCCACTATAACATATATTTTTTTCAGGTTTTTTAAAATGGTGGAACATAGTTAAAAATGCGATAATCACTCAGACGTACAAATAATGCCATACCGCGTTGCAGATGTTCGATGTGACTTTGATTGAAACTTATATATATATATATATCTATATAAATAGATAGATAGATAGATAGATAGATAGATAGATAGATAGATAGAGAGAGAGAGAGAGAGAGAAGACATTATAATTTTCATAGGTCCAAAACTTTGCCCAAAAAAGAAACCGTAAAAGTTTAGAGGATGATATTTTAAAGGTACCATTTTGATATTTTAACTGAACGTTTTAAGTGTCCACAATATATGTCCACAAAAAAAAAATTTAAGTGTCCACAAGAACTTAGACTTGAAAAAAAATTATTTAAAGCTAGTAGAACATAGTAAAAAATACAACATAAATAGTGTCGAAAAAAATGTCACTTTGACATTCGCGAAGGGAATACTGTCATTGCGAAAGGTACTAATATAGAGTATTTTTTTACTGTCATTCTGTCGTGAAAATTTTTTCACCAAACAAAATGGCAGCCCCAATGTAGCGCTTGCTGATTATAGTTTTTCATTTTTTCGCGCAAATATCGATTTGCGGAACGGTCGAAAACCTGAACAATTGGGACGAAATAGTGATATATATTATTTTTTAACCCCTAATCTCGAAATGATTCATTTGCGACCCCAAATTAGTCATATAGGATGGGAAAACATAGTGAAGCACTTCAATTTGATAATTTGTGCGTTGTTACCTCTTACAACATCGACGTCAGCTCAATAAAGTGAATATCAGAGTGAATCATTCAGTGAAAATCATTGAATGTCTATTGTCAAAATTGTTCATTCTTAACGTTAAGCGTCAATATAAGTATATTTTGCCGTTGCCCGATTCTCACCACGAGGAGGTAAACGCTTCTTGAAGAACCATTTTTTTTTTATTTTTTAAATCTTTAAAATTTTTTTTTTCTTTCTTTATTTTTTTCATCTTTAATATTTTTTATAGCATATCTTTAATCTTCATCATTATCGCTATTTATTACAGGAACGTTATTAGTTTTGTTAAACAGATCGCTGAGTATTTCTTCTGGTTTTAAAATTTTTGATAAATATCTTGCATGAGATAAATAATATATAATTGCAGCAATATGGCAGCAGCAACCATTTGTTCGTAGCCCAATAGCGCATTCACATACGTAATGTGTTACCCCAGAAATCCCTGTGCTGTTTGGTATATATCTTAAAAAACACCGATATTTTGTACGAGAAACGTGTCGGGACTGAACTTCAATTTTAAGCACACTTTTCTCACTTTTGACGTATTTGAAATTGAGTTCTCCGTTTTTATCGAGCATTTCCGCCAAATAAGATACCGATTGTGACAGTTGATAAGATCCCGTGAGAAATATTTTTAAATCTCTTAGTGTCATTTCCGGAAAATCTAATAAGTCCTTAGATGTAATACTTTGGAAAGGAAGCTTTTGTCGAAACCAACCTTTTTCTTCAGCTTCAATAGCTAAAGTATTTTCAACACTTTTTCGAGTATGCATCCTTTGAACAATTTCGTCAAAAGTGTCTACATCGGAGTCAAGTCTTTTTCCAAAAGTATTATTTAAAAATGACGCTACCCTGAAATATAGTCCAACTTTTGGCAACAACTTATTATCAATTTTGTGATCAAGAAGATGATACTTTTGTTTTAATACACCATGAACAGATTCTACTGCCCGACGAATTTTAGTTACAAACCAAGATTGATTTGATTCCTCCGTCGTCAACTGCTTTCGCTTTCCTTTTAAAGCTGGCATTAATATTTTGATTTTTTTTTCTTTTAAATAAGACTTTATATCTCTAAAACCACGGTCAAGAACGAAAGTATCACCTTCTTTTAAAAATTTTGACAAACCATTTGGGTCTTCCATAATAATTTTCAATATATCGGCATCATTTTGATTTGCGAGAAACGGTCCATGTCAACGACATAGCCATCAGTTGCACAGATGGTAAAAGGTTTGCAAAGAGGTACTTTCTTCTGACCAGAGAAAGACTTTCTTTGGTATTCAGAATTAGTACTTTTTAGATGTCGAGTTTACGTACCATCGCAAACCAAAAACATTTTTTCTTGGATATCAAACAATTTTTTCGACATTGTGGTAGTATGATTGTTGATAATATCATCCCTATTTAAAGCCTGTAAACCAAAGCGAGTTGGTGAGACGTCCCTTGCAAATGAGTTCAGAATACTTTCACAATAGTCAGATACTGACTGTTCGTATTCTAGTTGAAAGATGGAACTTATCACTTTATTGGAATTGCCTGTGCGTAGTTTAAAAAGAAAAACGACTAAAGCTTGAATGACATAACGCGATTTACTATTTCTTAACGAAGACATCAAATCCTTTAATTCATTTAGATTATCCCATGTCAATCCTGTAAAGACCAAAAGTTGTTTTTCTGACAAAGCACTTTCACCTACTTGATCAAATAATGTGAAATCACACTTAACAGTAAGAGTTTCCATCACTTTGGACAACTCTGCTACGCTAATACTTGATGTGTTAGAGTGCACCTTAATGAGACTGAGATCTTCTTTGAAAAGCCTATTCTTAATTACGTGACTTTTACAACATCTGTTGCCAACTGGAATATATATTTTTCTTTTTAAATATGATTGTATACGAGCTTTTTCAGGCATAACCATCAGGTTTTTTTGCGAAGAACAAATGCAGCAATATTTATGAGTGGAGACTGTTCTTTGGAGAGGAATTTGAATATATTCGATATTCGAAACGTCTTTCTTAGGTTTTACTGCAATTTCAAATGTTGGATCCGTAGTAGTCTCAACATCAAGATCTGTTTCACGTTCTGATAACACAAGCCTGCAAAAAAAAAGAATTTTCTGTTGTTTGAGATCGACAAATCATTTCCCGTAGTTTTTGATGCGCTGAATCCGAATCTGGCAACAAAAACCTCCCATCACGTCAGGATTTTGAGAAAAGTGGGGGTAAACCTCTAAAAAATCACGTTTTTGGCACTTTTTGACATTGTCTACCCGGTAAACTGGACGTGCTGGAGACTTATCATAGGGATTTAATTAGAGCTTGAACCTTGTACTTTTCGAAGATATAGAGATGTCGGTAACAACAAACTAAATGAACTGTCAAACATGATTTTTTTGAAAGTTGTCAAGTATAAAAATTTCCCGTAGATACAACTCTTTTAATAAATTATCGTATTCACTTGATACTTGTTACTCGGGGGTTTTTAGGGGCGACGATTACAAATATGAAATTAGATTTTAAAAATTGAAATTGCGGATCCAATATGGCGGACGAATTTTTTCAAAATTGATTGAATTCACTTGAAACTTGTTACTCGAAGGTTTTCAGGGTCGCTGAATAGTAATGTGTATGATATTCAGATTTTAAAAATTCAAAATGTCGGATCCAATGTGGCGGACAAATTTTTTCGAAATTGATTGGATTCGCTTGAAACTAGTACTACTCGGGGGTTTTCGTGGTCACTGAATACAAATATGACATTAGGTTAAAACAAATTAAAAGTTTTAGATTTTAATTTGTAACAGTTTGTCGTAAATTAATGTATATGGATGTTTCTGTTTTATTATTCTGTTTGAAACAAATTTGCTAGGCTTGGACCGATGTTTCCATCGCTGGGCCGAGATTTGGCACTATCACTTTCCAGACATGGTACGATACTCGGGCCCAATATTAGGCCGACGCTGGGACGACGATCGGGAGAAATGCCTATGAGATCAATTTGCTAGGCCAGGCCCGATGCATTGGCCAGTTTTCAGCCGAAGTTTGGCAATTTGTTATAGCCAGTATCGGCTACCAACGCTGGCCCTATACTGGCACAGTGAAGTTGCCGACGTTGGGCCAGCATTGATAGCCGAAAGTCGGCTGTAAACGCTGGGCCGAGATTTGGCACTATTAATTCGACGGGGTTGGTCCGATGCTCGGGTCGGTTTTTGGACCAACTGTGGGCCTACGATCGGCAGTACCTTGTATGAAATAAATTTGCTAGAATTGGTCCGATGTTCGGTCCTAAATGCTTCTATCGCTGGGCCGTGATTTAGCACTATCACTTTGCCAGACTTGGTCCGATACTCGGGCCCAATATTGGGCCGACGCTGGGACGACGATCGGGAGAAATACCTATGAGATCAATTTGCCAGGCCTGGCCCGATGCATTGGCCAGTTTTCAGCCGAAGTTTGGCAATTTGTTTTAGCCAGTATCGGCTACCAATGCTGGCCCGATTCTGGCACAGTGAAGTTGCCGACGTTGGGCCAGCATCGGCAGCCGAAAGTCGGCTGCCATCGCTGGGCCAATACTGCGCCATATGGTCAGCATCGGCATTTCGCACATGGGCCAATCCGATAAATTTTCAAACAAGTCGTCCGCCGTATTCGATCTGCCATTTTGAATTTCTGACATCCGATGTCATATTTGTGTTTAGCAACCGCAAAAACCCCCGAGTAACAAGTTTCAAGTGAATTCAATCAATTTTGAAAAAATTCGTCCGCCATATTGGATCCGCAATTTCAATTTTTAAAATCTAATTTCATATTTGTAATCGTCGCCCCTAAAAACCCCCGAGTAACAAGTATCAAGTGAATACGATAATTTATTAAAAGAGTTGTATCTACGGGAAATTTTTATACTTGACAACTTTCAAAGAAATCATGTTTGACAGTTCATTTAGTTTGTTGTTACCGACATCTCTATATCTTCGAAAAGTACAAGGTTCAAGCTCTAATTAAATCCCTATGATAAGTCTCCAGCACGTCCAGTTTACCGGGTAGACAATGTCAAAAAGTGCCAAAAACGTGATTTTTTAGAGGTTTACCCCCACTTTTCTCAAAATCCTGACGTGATGGGAGGTTTTTGTTGCCAGATTCGGATTCAGCGCATCAAAAACTACGGGAAATGATTTGTCGATCTCAAACAACAGAAAATTCTTTTTTTTTGCAGGCTTGTGTAATCTGTCAGTATTATTTTGAATTTTGTAAGTAGAGAGCCGACATTTATTACATAAAATATCGTTGACATATATACTTTTATTTAATAAGGTTGAAAAAGAATGTGCTTCTTCCGTAGTCTCTACTAATTTTTTTCTACCTCCAAATTTTTTTAGACATGTGTCGCAGCCGGCACATTTTAAGTGTACTTTGGCTTTTAATGGCATCTTATTTATGCGAGCAAAATGCACACTAGAAATTATTACGTCCAAGTCATATGCACAGTATAAAAATAAGACTTACATACGTAAAGAGAAATACATACACATGAAGCAATACCAGCTTTAAGAAATACGTAAAATATGTTTTAATGTGTACTCAACGCGTCATATCTACCCAATGAAAATTCATTTCTACAACGGGTGTAAAGTTCCATGAGCCGCGATCGCACCTATCGTCGACTGTGTTACTTACGTCGCGGTGGTCTTTCAATATGCTTAACCCATTAATGGGGGGGACAGACGCATTTTCAGTACCGTCGTTTGAACGTTGAAGGTCGTTTATATCGAAATCAATGCCTTGGAAAAAATTTGATCATCATTATTTCTAACGATATAATCCTAGACTTTAAAATGGTGGATTCAAAATGTCGGCCATCGAATGCGAAAATTTCATTATAATTGATCGATATGCGGTAAAAGAGGTATAATCAGGTATGTAGGGAATTGGCTGGTTGTTATAGACGAATATGGGGTCAAAATATTAAAATCCGAAATGGTGGATCCAAAACGGCAGGCATCAATTATAAAAATTGGTTCCAATTGATCGATGAATGACTTTAACAAAAAAAATACTCTTATTAGTACCTCAATGACAGTATTCCCTTCACGAATCTCAAAAGTGACATTTTTTTTGCACTATATATATTGTATTTTTAACTATATTCTACTACCTATAGTGGAGAGTATAAAATATTTTTTTGGAGTCTATCCTTCTCTCTCTCTCTCTCTCTCTCTCTCTCTCTCTCTCTCTATACATATATATGTACATTGTACATATATATATACAGAGTCACATAGAACATTTGCAACGCGGTATGGCATTGTTTGTACGCCTGAGTGATTTTCGCATTTTTAACTATGTTCCACCAATTTAAAAAATATGAAAAAAATCAAAAGGAGCGGGAGCTCCTCGCGCCAAGTTCTTATCAAACGCCCTAACCCATGTAATAACTGTATATCTATATATAGCGCGCGGCGACCGCTACTGTTTACAGCTCACATAGCCTTAGTGCATGTGCACTCAACATACTTTTCGTTTCCGTACTTTTCTAAGTAATATTTCGAAAATTTGGTTATGGCCAATATTTTTTATTTTTTGTTATCTTTAATTTAAGCCTAGTCCGATTAAAATCGGTTCAGTAGGTCCTGAGATATGAATTATCAATTTTATCGGTTCCAAGATTTCACGATCGAAAATTGTTCATCGGACGCTCAAATCATGCGACAGCCCTTTTGCAGTGTCCACATAAAAAGGATGTCACTTGTGCGCCAACATGTATGTATATAGTGTATACTACACACGCCCATATTCCCATGCGTGTGTTGAGGGCTTATGCTATATGGTTGGTATGTATATATGGTACATATGCGGTTTATGGGTATACACGTATATAAACACGTACCCACCGTACTGTCATCAAATCAATGGATGAAGGAGGTTAGGTTGCTGCACTGTTTACTTCTACTAGAAGAAGATGCTAAACATTTTAATCAGATAAGGGTAGATTTTTATTTTTTTTTCAAATAATTGTTTAATTTACAAGTGCAATGATTCTTTGTTAAAAAGTGTATACAATTCATTTCAGGTTGGCTGGAGAATACCGAGATGACACAATTGAGATCCGTCTGAAAAGTAGGTTGGAGAACCTGCTTGGAATTTTGACAGCGGTCTGTGGCTTGATAGTATCCTTGCCAGTGAAAAAATAAAAATTTGTAGCTCCAGAATCTCTACAAAAACGTAAGTGAACTTTTTTCAATGAAATGTTGAAATGATCTTGTAAGTGTAGTTTATAATTTACAAAAGAATTTTCGTAGTTGATTGCTAGTAAGAAATTGAAAAATATTATAAAAAGTGTAAACAACGGTATTAAGAATTTAAATTATTTGTCGTAATGTCATGTATCATGTACAGAGAGCAGCAAATACTAGTGGTTTGTCTTTCCGACACAACTTGCTTGTGTCTAATAATATTTTGTTTTTAAATACAAGTAGCCAAGTAAACAAGTAGTTCGTCTCTATACATTAGTGAGTTGTCTTCCAATATTAGCCAGTTGTCCTACGACACGAGCTAGTCAGATTTAGACATTAACCACTCATGTCGGATGACGACTCACTAATGCGTACAGAAGAACTAGTTGTCTATAAAAACAAAACATTATTAGACACAAGCAAGTTGTGTCGGAAAGACAAACCACTAGTATTTGCTGCTCTCTGTACATGATACATGACATTACGACAAATAATTTAAATTCTTAATACCGTTGTTTACACTTTTTTAAAATCGTTTTCAGTTCCTTTCCAGCAATCAACTACGAAGATTCTTTCGTAAATTATAAACTACACTTCCAAGATCATTAGTATCATAGTTCGTTCAGCTTCTATGTGTACGCATTTGTAAGCATTTCTTAACATTTTGAGTGTGAAATGCACCAGAAATGTATTTGCGATATATGATAAGTAATAAAGAAAGTATCTAATAATATACTTGATTGTTACAGTCGATTGTCGATAATATGAAACAATTTAGATACGAAATAGTCCCTCTTGTTGCCTTCAATGCTCTTTACTACGAATAACTATTGAAGTGTAGCTGAGAATAGCTTGACGAGATTAGTGTGTTGACATCGGTTTTCTAACATCCTGGCTGTTGAAAAAGTAGACATTTTGTAGCTTCTGTAAATTTATTGAAAAGTAAGTAAACATTTTTGAAATGTAATCTTCCAGTGATCTTGGGAGTACATTTCTTTATTTAGAAAGTAATCTCCATAATTGACTTATATGAGAAAGGAAAAAACTATTAGAAGCATGCATTACTTCTAATTATCGTATTAAGAATTTAAGGCTTTTTACGTAATGATATATTCTGCTGTTATTTCAAGCTCCAAAGTTCTTCCATCTTTGTCTATTTGCATTTTTAAAAATATTTTCTGTCATTTCAAGCATGAAGTGCACTTGCGATAAAATTATGATACGCAACTATTCATAAGGAAAGTGTCTCCTAATATATTTATCTTCTACAGTCGAATTGTCAGGATTCCCATACATGAAGTACAAATAGATAAAGCTGGAAGAACTTGGGAGCTGGAAATAATAGCAATATATCATATTAGGATAAAAGATTTAAATTCTTAGCACAATTGCTCACAGTTTCTTCTAATCAGTTTTCCATTTCCTTTCTTCCATAAATCAAGTACAGAGATTCTATTGTAAATTAAAAAACATACTCCAAAGATCACTGAACATTACATTTGAGAAATGATTAGTTACGTTTCAGTAAATTTTCAGAACCATCAAAAATTCAATTTTTTTCCAGCAAGGATTTCGTAGAAGTGCTGTTAAAACACCAAGTTCGCTAAGCTGTTCCCAGCTACACTTCAATAGTTTCTTATGTTAAAGAGCACCGAATCCAACGACGAGGACTATTTCGTACTAAACTGGACCTGCCAGTGGAACCATGGCTACGTATCAACAATCGAGTGCAATAGACATGTGTATCGTTAGATAGTTTCTTTATTAACCCATTGCGTCTCAGTGGGACAGACATCGTCCCACTTACATTTACATAGATTTTGCTGTTTTTCTCGTGAAATTTAAGACCCATTTTAATCAAATCTTTTTCTGTTACTTATATAGACCCTAATAATTAGTAAAAAATTGTTTCCCCCTTATTGCTAATAATGTAATTGTTATTAACAAAACAAGTTAAAAATATGAGTTTTTTCTCGAATCAATGCAGTTTTAAGAAAACCTCCCATTATTTTTTTTCTGAAAATTTTTTCATAGAGATTTTTGGTATCGCTGACGAATACGGGGTTAGTTTTATGAAATTCAGAATGGCTGATCTGAAATGGCGGATAAACATTTTAAATATAACTGTATTTGGACGAAATTTGATACTCGAGTGTTTTCGGGGTCGCTGATTACGAATCCGAGGTTAGATTTGACTTTTACTCTAGACAAAATTTATGAAATATTTAATTCGGATTACACATTGGAAAAGAGGCTAAGTGCTGGTATTCGTTACGTCATAGAAGCTTCCAGGGCATCGAAGACACTACATAGAAGTTCTTCAGTCCGATTTTAAGTTTTTTTATCAGTCATTTTTTATTTTATTTTAGTTTTTAAATTTTTAAATTTTAACAATTTTTAACAAAATTTTTTAATATTTAAATGTAATAATATTAAGATTTATTTATTTATGATATACAATAAAACAGTTTTTTTAAATGTCAAGTACAACGGAAAATTGAAAACTTTGCATATATATTGTGTTCTATATTCATTAATATGAGTGCTTCATTGAACATATCTCCTTCGCATTTTATTCGGTAACATTATAGATAAGTGTCCTGCATTTGCTTGTCGTTTTTCTAGCGAAACTTGAGGTTTCCAACAACTCATTCCTTTTCTTAAAGATTTTCGACATTTTTTTATGGATATAGTATTTGCTAATAATGCATTTATGACCATTAATCTAAATTGTTTCAATTTCCTGTGTTTTTCCTTATAATAAAGGCTTATAAACTGAATTATTTATTATGTATATGGGTCATTCTCCGTCAACCGGTGAACCCGCCTACCCAAAATTGGTTTCAATAAAAATGATCGAGTAAAGGCTTAAAATTCATGAAAAAATAAGGGCTATCAAATGCCGTATGCACATTTTTATTATCCAAAATGGCCGACCCAATATAGCGGCCAAAATGTAGAATTCGATTTATAACAATTTTTAATCGCAAAGGAGACATTCACTTACGGTGTTTTTGGGTTCGCTGATTACGAATCCATCATCCGATTTTCAAAATCGAAAATGGCGGATGAAATATCTGGAATATAAATTTACTTGAATAACTCTCATTACTCGGGGGATTATGAAGGTGGAAGAATAAGAATTTGGTACCAGATTCTCAAAATCCAAAATGGCGGATTCAAAATGGCGGCTGAAATACCTGGAATATAAATTTACTTGAATAATTCTCATTACTCGGGGGATTCTGGAGGTCGCTAAATTCGAATTTGGTACTAGATTTTCAAAATCCAAAATAGTGGATTCAAAATGACGGACGAAAATCCGAAAACTTAAATTTCTTTAACGATTCTCATTTGCCACAATGTTTAAGAGGTCGCTGAGTATGGGGGTATGCCTGCGCTCGCACGCACGTAGGCGAGCGTGTGTGTGTGTGTGTGTGTGTGTGTGTGTGTGTGTGTGTGCGCGTGCGTGCGTGCGAGCGAGTGTGTGTGTGTGTGTGTGTGTGCGGGCGCGCGCGCGCGCGCGCGTACGTCTGTGTTGTGCGTGTGATGGTGTGTGACAGCATTTTCTTTTTGGATTTTGAAAATCTGATGATGGATTCTTAATCAGCGAACCCAAAAACACCGTAAGTGAATGTCTCCTTTGTGATTAAAAATTGTTATAAATCGAATTCTACATTTTGGCCGCCATATTGGGTCGGCCATTTTGGATAATAAAAATGTGCATACGGCATTTGATAGCCCTTATTTTTTTATGAATTTTAAGCCTTTACTCGATCATTTTTATTGAAACCAATTTTGGGTAGGCGGGTTCACCGGTTGACGGAGAATGACCCATATATATGTGGCATACAATTAGCTTCAATTATTACATAATCCTTCACACATATATTTTTCTACGCGGGTAACATCGCATTTACGATCAGCTACCTGAAATTTGCTGGAATACCGGATATCGTTCAAAGTGTAATATTTTACAATGTGCACATGTTATATTAGATTTGAGATTTTTAAAACTAATTCGGATACCTAATCAGCCGCAATAAAAATCCTCGAGTAACAAATTTTGTCCAGATAGAATTACATCTTAAATGTTTGTCCGCCATGTTGAATCAAACATTTTGAATTTCGTAAAACTAACCTCGGATTAGTAATCAGCGACCCCAACAAACCCCGAGTAACAATTTTCAGCTAAATTGGACAAAAGGAAAAATGCGTGACTCAATGGGTTAATTTATTTCTCATTCCATACTCAAAATGCCAGGAATTGCTTAAAAAATTTTAAACATGCATGAAGCGGGATGAACTTTAGAGTCATTAACTGACATTACGAGAAATGATTCAAATTCATAATACGGTTATTCGCACTTGTTTTTAATCATTTTCGATTTCTTTTCGCTCATAAATCTAATATGCAGAATCTTTTGTAAATTAAAAAATGCATTTTCAAGATCGTTTCAACATCATATTTGAGAAAAGATTGCTTACTTTTTCGTAGAATTTCAGAAGCTACAAAATTTCCATTTTCAAGCTATGCTTCAAGCAGATCTTAGTTTTGTGTGATCTCACAGGCAGCAATGTTGGACTTCACTTGTTATTTCTATGAAGGTGTTTCCGAAATTGTGGGCCAGTTGAATGCTTATATGATGTATGTTGTCATAATAAATAAATAAATAAATTTGTATGTTATTTTATTTCAAATTTGTACACTAATTTGAAATATATTATGAAATGAATATATGCTCTTATCTAAATAGTCTTCATTTATGATAAACATTTCCTTATCTTTTCTTAAACAGCTCTTTTTATTTAATTTAAAACTGTATCTAAAACAATTACATATATCAGTTTTATCATCACCATTTCAAGGATTGAAAATTCTTTTCTTTATTATAAGATCAGCTAAAATAAGTTCACCAGTTGTTAACGAAAGCCGATTAGGGGGTCCAGGTATCGCGCTCTGTAATTTTTCATTTTATCAAATAAAATATTTGTGCCGGGTCTTAAAAGGGTAGTCGCGAAAACTATGTTCAGAGCACCTGGTGAAAAGGAACACTGATGTTGAGGTCCAGGTCTTCCGCGCCATAGTTTTTTTTATCTATTAGTTATAATACTTTGGTCGCACTTGGAGGTAATTTCAAGGTCAAATAATCTACTCGGATTGGAGATACCTCCAAACAAGGGTACTACACGAGTATCTTACGCAATGCAAAATCTAGGATTCATGTAAACGGCAACACTATAACAAACAAAACATATCAAAGAAATTTTAAGGATTTATACGTTCTTAAATTACATGAAGTTTACATTTTCAAAAATACGATATTACACATGGCATTGTTTATCAACTATTGTATATTAGCAAAAATGAGTGAAATCCCACAAAAAACACTTCTTGTAAAAAAACTCACCAAGTTCTTTTTAGTAAAAACTCACCAAGTTCTTATTAGTAAAAAATAGCTAATTGTTTCAAAACGATAATTCGCTTATTTCTAACAGTATATTTGAAGGGTTCGGACAATTTGAACTTTACAAAGAATTGTACATACTTTTACAGAAATCGTTATAAACCATGATTCCGTCGCTAATTGTTTCCAAACAATAATTCGCTTATATCTATTTCGAAGTGTTCGGACAATTTGAACTTTACAAAGAATTTCATGCACATGTTACCATAAATCGTTATAAACAATGATTATTTAAACAATGATTCCGGTGCAAACTGTTTGAAAACGATGTTTTCTTTATTTCTAACACTACATCTGAAGCGTTTGGGAAATTTAAACTGCATAAAGAATTTCCTGCACAAGTTATACTCATTTTACAGAAATCGTTATAAACCATGATTCCGTCGCTAATTGTTTCCAAACAATAATTCGCTTATATCTATTTCGAAGTGTTCGGACAATTTGAACTTTACAAAGAATTTCATGCACATGTTACCATAAATCGTTATAAACAATGATTATTTAAACAATGATTCCGGTGCAAACTGTTTGAAAACGATGTTTTCTTTATTTCTAACACTACATCTGAAGCGTTTGGAAAATTTAAACTGCATAAAGAATTTCTGGCACAAGTTATACGCATTTTACACAAATGGTCATAAATAATGATTCCGGCGCTAATTGTTTCCAAACGATAATTCGCTTATTTCTAACAGTATATTTGAAGGGTTCGGAAAATTTGAACTTTACAAAGAATTTCATGCACATGTTACCATAAATCGTTATAAACAATGATTATTTGAACAATGATTCCGTCCCGAACTGTTACAAAACGATATTTTCTTTGCTTCTAATAGTATTTTTGAAGCGTTGGGAAAATTTGAACTTTATAAAGAATTTCCTGCACAAGTTATACTTATTTTACAGAAATCGTTATAAACCATGATCCCGTCGCTAATGGTTTCCAAACGATAATTCGCTTATTTCTAACAGTATATTTAAAGGGTTCTGAAAATTTGAACTTTAGAAAGAATTTCATGCACATGTTACCATAAATCGTTATAAACAATGATTATTTAAACAATGATTCCGGTGCAAACTGTTTGAAAACGATGTTTTCTTTATTTCTAACACTACATCTGAAGCGTTTGGTAAACTTGAACTGCTTAAAGAATTTCTGGCACAAGTTATACGCATTTTACAGAAATCGTTATAAACATTGATTCCGTCGCTAATGGTTTCTAAACGATAATTCGCTTATTTCTAACAGTATATTTGAAGGGTTCGGAAAATTTGAACTTTACAAAGAATTTCATGCACACTTTACCATACATCGTTATAAACAATGATTATTTAAACAATGATTCCGGCGCAAACTGTTTGAAAACGATGTTTTCTTTATTTCTAACACTACATCTGAAGCGTTTGGAAAATTTGAACTTTATAAAGAATTTCTGGCACAAGTTATACTCATTTTACAGAAATCGTTATAAACCATGATTCCGTCGCTAATGGTTTCCAAACGATAATTCGCTTATTTCTAACAGTATATTTAAAGGGTTCTGAAAATTTGAACTTTACAAAGAATTTCATGCACGTATTACCATAAATCGTTATAAACAATGATTCCGGCGCAAACTGTTTGAAAACGATGTTTTCTTTATTTCTAACACTACATCTGAAGTGTTTGGAAAATTTAAACTGCATTAAGAATTTCCTGCACAAGTGATACGCATTTTACAGAAATCGTTATAAACCATGATTCCGTCGCTAATTGTTTCCAAACATTAATTCGCTTATATCTAACAGAACTTTTGAAGGGTTCTGAAAATTTGAACTTTACAAAGAATTTCATGCACATGTTACCATAAATCGTTATAAACAATGATTATTTAAACAATGATTCCGGCGCAAACTGTTTGAATACGATGTTTTCTTTATTTCTAACACTACATCTGAAGCGTTTGGAAAATTTGAACTTTATAAAGAATTTCCTGCACAAGTTATACTCATTTTACAGAAATCGTTATAAACCATGATTCCGTCGCTAATTGTTTGCAAACAATAATTCGCTTATATCTATTTCGAAGTGTTCGGACAATTTGAATTTTACAAAGAATTTCATGCACATGTTACCATAAATCGTTATAAACAATGATTATTTAAACAATGATTCCGGTGCAAACTGTTTGAAAACGATGTTTTCTTTATTTCTAACACTACATCTGAAGCGTTTGGGAAATTTAAACTGCATAAAGAATTTCCTGCACAAGTTATACTCATTTTACAGAAATCGTTATAAACCATGATTCCGTCGCTAATTGTTTCCAAACAATAATTCGCTTATATCTATTTCGAAGTGTTCGGACAATTTGAACTTTACAAAGAATTTCATGCACATGTTACCATAAATCGTTATAAACAATGATTATTTAAACAATGATTCCGGTGCAAACTGTTACAAAACGATATTTTCTTTACTTCTAATAGTATTATTGAAGTGTTTGGAACATTTGAACTTTATAAAGAATTTCCTGTACAAGTTATACTTATTTTACAGAAATCGTTATAAACCATGATTCCGTCGCTAATTGTTTCCAAACAATAATTCGCTTATATCTAACAGTATTTCGAAGTGTTCGGACAATTTGAACTTTAGAAAGAATTTCATGCACATGTTACCATAAATCGTTATAAACAATGATTATTTAAACAATGATTCCGGCGCAAACTGTTTGAATACGATGTTTTCTTTATTTCTAACACTACATCTGAAGCGTTTGGAAAATTTAAACTGCATAAAGAATTTCCTGCACAAGTTATACTCATTTTACAGAAATCGTTATAAACCATGATTCCGTCGCTAATTGTTTCCAAACAATAATTCGCTTATATCTATTTCGAAGTGTTCGGACAATTTGAACTTTACAAAGAATTTCATGCACATGTTACCATAAATCGTTATAAACAATGATTATTTAAACAATGATTCCGGCGCAAACTGTTTGAAAACGATGTTTTCTTTATTTCTAACACTACATCTGAAGCGTTTGGATAATTTGAACTTTATAAAGAATTTCCTGCACAAGTTATACTCATTTTACAGAAATCGTTATAAACCATGATTCCGTCGCTAATTGTTTCCAAACAATAATTCGCTTATATCTATTTCGAAGTGTTCGGACAATTTGAACTTTACAAAGAATTTCATGCACATGTTACCATAAATTGTTAAAAACAATGATTATTTAAACAATGATTCCGGTGCAAACTGTTTGAAAACGATGTTTTCTTTATTTCTAACACTACATCTGAAGCGTTTGGAAAATTTAAACTGCATAAAGAATTTCTGGCACAAGTTATACGCATTTTACACAAATGGTTATAAACAATGATTCCGGCGCTAATTGTTTCCAAACGATAATTCGCTTATTTCTAACAGTATATTTGAAGGGTTCGGAAAATTTGAACTTTAGAAAGAATTTCATGCACATGTTACCATAAATCGTTATAAACAATGATTATTTAAACAATGATTCCGGCGCAAACTGTTTGAATACGATGTTTTCTTTATTTCTAACACTACATCTGAAGCGTTTGGAAAATTTGAACTTTATAAAGAATTTCCTGCACAAGTTATACTCATTTTACAGAAATCGTTATAAACCATGATTCCGTCGCTAATTGTTTGCAAACAATAATTCGCTTATATCTATTTCGAAGTGTTCGGACAATTTGAATTTTACAAAGAATTTCATGCACATGTTACCATAAATCGTTATAAACAATGATTATTTAAACAATGATTCCGGCGCAAACTGTTTGAAAACGATGTTTTCTTTATTTCTAACACTACATCTGAAGCGTTTGGAAAATTTGAACTTTATAAAGAATTTCCTGCACAAGTTATACTCATTTTACAGAAATCGTTATAAACCATGATTCCGTCGCTAATTGTTTCCAAACAATATTTCGCTTATATCTAGCAGTATTTCGAAGTGTTCGGACAATTTGAACTTTACAAAGAATTTCATGCACACGTTACCATACATCGTTATAAACAATGATTATTTAAACAATAATTCCGACGCGAACTCTTTGAAAATGATATTCTCTATATTTCCAATAGTACATCTGAAGCGTTGGGAAAATTTGAACTGCATAAAGAATTTCTGGCACAAGTTATACGCATTTTACAGAAATCGTTATAAACAATGATTCCGTCGCTAATTGTTTCCAAACGATAATTCGCTTATATCTAACAGTATTTCGAAGTGTTCGGACAATTTGAACTTTACAAAGAATTTCATGCACATGTTACGATAAATCGTTATAAACAATGATTATTTAAACAATGATTCCGGCACAAACTGTTTGAAAACGATGTTTTCTTTATTTCTAACACTACATCTGAAGCGTTTGGATTATTTGAACTTTATAAAGAATTTCTGAGAAAAGTCATACGCATTTTACACAAATGGTTATAAACAATGATTCCGTCGCTAATTGTTTCCAAACGATAATTCGCTTATATCTAACAGTATTTCGAAGTGTTCGGACAATTTGAACTTTAGAAAGAATTTCATGCACATGTTACCATAAATCGTTATAAACAATGATTATTTAAACAATGATTCCGGCGCAAACTGTTTGAAAACGATGTTTTCTTTATTTCTAACACTACATCTGAAGCGTTTGGAAAATTTGAACTTTATAAAGAATTTCCTGCACAAGTTATACTCATTTTACAGAAATCGTTATAAACCATGATTCCGTCGCTAATTGTTTGCAAACAATAATTCGCTTATATCTATTTCGAAGTGTTCGGACAATTTGAACTTTACAAAGAATTTCATGCACATGTTACCATAAATCGTTATAAACAATGATTATTTAAACAATGATTCCGGTGCAAACTGTTTGAAAACGATGTTTTCTTTATTTCTAACACTACATCTGAAGCGTTTGGGAAATTTAAACTGCATAAAGAATTTCCTGCACAAGTTATACTCATTTTACAGAAATCGTTATAAACCATGATTCCGTCGCTAATTGTTTCCAAACAATAATTCGCTTATATCTATTTCGAAGTGTTCGGACAATTTGAACTTTACAAAGAATTTCATGCACATGTTACCATAAATCGTTATAAACAATGATTATTTGAACAATGATTCCGGCGCGAACTATTTGAAAACGATGTTTTCTTTATTTCTAACACTGCATCTGAAGCGTTTGGAAAATTTGAACTCATAAAGAATTTCTGGCACAAGTTATACGCATTTTACGGAAATTGTTATAAACAACGATTCCGTCGCGAATTGTTTCCAAACAATAATTCGCTTATTTCTAACAGTATATTTGAAGGGTTCGGAAAATTTGAACTTTACAAAGAATTTCATGCACACTTTACCATACATCGTTATAAACAATGATTATTTAAACAATATTTTCGGCGCGCACTGCTTGAAAACGATATTTTCTTTACTTCTAACAGTACATCTGAAGCGTTTGGTAAACGTTTGGAAAATTTGAACTTTTTAAAGAATTTCCTGCACAAGTTATACGCATTTTACAGAAATCGTTATAAACCATGATTCCGTCGCTAATTGTTTCCAAACAATAATTCGCTTGTATCTAGCAGTATTTCGAAGTGTTCGGACAATTTGAACTTTAGAAAGAATTTCATGCACATGTTACCATAAATCGTTATAAACAATGATTATTTAAACAATGATTCCGGCGCAAACTGTTTGAAAACGATGTTTTCTTTATTTCTAACACTACATCTGAAGCGTTTGGATAATTTGAACTTTATAAAGAATTTCCTGCACAAGTTATACTCATTTTACAGAAATCGTTATAAACCATGATTCCGTCGCTAATTGTTTCCAAACAATAATTCGCTTATATCTATTTCGAAGTGTTCGGACAATTTGAACTTTACAAAGAATTTCATGCACATGTTACCATTAATCGTTATAAACAATGATTATTTAAACAATGATTCCGGTGCAAACTGTTTGAAAACGATGTTTTCTTTATTTCTAACACTACATCTGAAGCATTTGGAAAATTTAAACTGCATAAAGAATTTCCTGCACAAGTTATACTCATTTTACAGAAATCGTTATAAACCATGATTCCGTCGCTAATTGTTTCCAAACGATAATTCGCTTATATCTAACAGTATTTCGAAGTGTTCGGACAATTTGAACTTTAGAAAGAATTTCATGCACATGTTACCATAAATCGTTATAAACAATGATTATTTAAACAATGATTCCGGCGCAAACTGTTTGAAAACGATGTTTTCTTTATTTCTAACACTACATCTGAAGCGTTTGGAAAATTTGAACTTTATAAAGAATTTCCTGCACAAGTTATACTCATTTTACAGAAATCGTTATAAACCATGATTCCGTCGCTAATTGTTTCCAAACAATAATTCGCTTATATCTATTTCGAAGTGTTCGGACAATTTGAACTTTACAAAGAATTTCATGCACATGTTATCATAACTCGTTATAAACAATGATTATTTAAACAATGATTCCGGCGCGAACTGTTTGAAAACGATGTTTTCTTTATTTCTAACACTGCATCTGAAGCGTTTGGGAAATTCAAACTGCATAAAGAATTTCTGGCAAAAGTTATACTCATTTTACACAAATGGTTATAAACAATGATTCCGTCGCTAATTGTTTCCAAACGATAATTCGCTTATTTCTAACAGTAAATTTGAAGGGTTCGGAAAATTTGAACTTTACAAAGAATTTCATTCACAAGTTACCATAAATCGTTATACACAATGATTATTTAAACAATGATTCCGTCGCGAACTGTTACAAAACGATATTTTCTTTACTTCTAATAGTATTTTTGAAGTGTTTGGAACATTTGAACTTTATAAAGAATTTCCTGTACAAGTTATACTTATTTTACAGAAATCGTTATAAACCATGATTCCGTCGCTAATTGTTTCCAAACAATAATTCGCTTATATCTAACAGTATTTCGAAGTGTTCGGACAATTTGAACTTTAGAAAGAATTTCATGCACATGTTACCATAAATCGTTATAAACAATGATTATTTAAACAATGATTCCGGCGCAAACTGTTTGAATACGATGTTTTCTTTATTTCTAACACTACATCTGAAGCGTTTGGAAAATTTAAACTGCATAAAGAATTTCCTGCACAAGTTATACTCATTTTACAGAAATCGTTATAAACCATGATTCCGTCGCTAATTGTTTCCAAACAATAATTCGCTTATATCTAACAGTATTTCGAAGTGTTCGGACAATTTGAACTTTAGAAAGAATTTCATGCACATGTTACCATAAATCGTTATAAACAATGATTATTTAAACAATGATTCCGGCGCAAACTGTTTGAAAACGATGTTTTCTTTATTTCTAACACTACATCTGAAGCGTTTGGAAAATTTGAACTTTATAAAGAATTTCCTGCACAAGTTATACTCATTTTACAGAAATCGTTATAAACCATGATTCCGTCGCTAATTGTTTCCAAACAATAATTCGCTTATATCTATTTCGAAGTGTTCGGACAATTTGAACTTTACAAAGAATTTCATGCACATGTTACCATAAATCGTTATAAACAATGATTATTTAAACAATGATTCCGGTGCAAACTGTTTGAAAACGATGTTTTCTTTATTTCTAACACTACATCTGAAGCGTTTGGAAAATTTAAACTGCATAAAGAATTTCTGGCACAAGTTATACTCATTTTACACAAATGGTTATAAACAATGATTCCGGCGCTAATTGTTTCCAAACATTAATTCGCTTATATCTAACAGAACTTTTGAAGGGTTCTGAAAATTTGAACTTTACAAAGAATTTCATGCACACGTTACCATACATCGTTATAAACAATGATTATTTAAACAATAATTCCGGCGCGAACTGTTACAAAACGATATTTTCTTTGCTTCTAATAGTATTTTTGAAGTGTTTGGAAAATTTGAACTTTATAAAGAATTTCCTGCACAAGTTATACTCATTTTACAGAAATCGTTATAAACCATGATTCCGTCGCTAATTGTTTCCAAACAATAATTCGCTTATATCTATTTCGAAGTGTTCGGACAATTTGAACTTTACAAAGAATTTCATGCACATGTTACCATAACTCGTTATAAACAATGATTATTTAAACAATGATTCCGGCGCGAACTGTTTGAAAACGATGTTTTCTTTATTTCTAACACTACATCTGAAGTGTTTGGAAAATTTAAACTGCATTAAGAATTTCCTGCACAAGTTATACGCATCTTACAGAAATCATTATAAACAATGATTCCGTTGATAATTGTTTCCAAACGATAATTCGCTTATATCTAACAGTATTTCGAAGTGTTCGGACAATTTGAACTTTACAAAGAATTTCATGCACATGTTACCATAAATCGTTATAAACAATGATTATTTAAACAATGATTCCGGTGCAAACTGTTTGAAAACGATGTTTTCTTTATTTCTAACACTACATCTGAAGCGTTCGGAAAATTTGAACTCATAAAGAATTTCTGGCACAAGTTATACGCATTTTACGGAAATTGTTATAAACAACGATTCCGTCGCGAATTGTTTCCAAACAATAATTCGCTTATATCTATTTCGAAGTGTTCGGACAATTTGAACTTGACAAAGTATTTCATGCACACTTTACCATACATCGTTATAAACAATGATTATTTAAACAATAATATCGGCGCGAACTGTTTGAAAACGATATTTTCTTTATTTCCAATAGTACATCTGAAGCGTTGGGAAAATTTGAACTGCATAAAGAATTTCTGGCACAAGTTATACTCATTTTACAGAAATCGTTATAAACCATGATTCCGTCGCTAATTGTTTCCAAACAATAATTCGCTTGTATCTAGCAGTATTTCGAAGTGTTCGGACAATTTGAACTTTAGAAAGAATTTCATGCACATGTTACCATAAATCGTTATAAACAATGATTATTTAAACAATGATTCCGGCGCAAACTGTTTGAAAACGATGTTTTCTTTATTTCTAACACTACATCTGAAGCGTTTGGATAATTTGAACTTTATAAAGAATTTCCTGCACAAGTTATACTCATTTTACAGAAATCGTTATAAACCATGATTCCGTCGCTAATTGTTTCCAAACAATAATTCGCTTATATCTATTTCGAAGTGTTCGGACAATTTGAACTTTACAAAGAATTTCATGCACATGTTACCATAAATCGTTATAAACAATGATTATTTAAACAATGATTCCGGTGCAAACTGTTTGAAAACGCTGTTTTCTTTATTTCTAACACTACATCTGAAGCGTTTGGAAAATTTAAACTGCATAAAGAATTTCTGGCACAAGTTATACGCATTTTACAGAAATCGTTATAAACCATGATTCCGTCGCTAATTGTTTCCAAACAATAATTCGCTTATATCTATTTCGAAGTGTTCGGACAATTTGAACTTTACAAAGAATTTCATGCACATGTTACCATAAATCGTTATAAACAATGATTATTTAAACAATGATTCCGTCGCGAACTGTTACAAAACGATATTTTCTTTACTTCTAATAGTATTTTTGAAGTGTTTGGAACATTTGAACTTTATAAAGAATTTCCTGTACAAGTTATACTTATTTTACAGAAATCGTTATAAACCATGATTCCGTCGCTAATTGTTTCCAAACAATAATTCGCTTACATCTAACAGTATTTCGAAGTGTTCGGACAATTTGAACTTTACAAAGAATTTCATGCACATGTTACCATAAATCGTTATAAACAATGATTATTTAAACAATGATTCCGGTGCAAACTGTTTGAAAACGCTGTTTTCTTTATTTCTAACACTACATCTGAAGCGTTTGGAAAATTTAAACTGCATAAAGAATTTCTGGCACAAGTTATACGCATTTTACAGAAATCGTTATAAACCATGATTCCGTCGCTAATTGTTTCCAAACAATAATTCGCTTATATCTAGCAGTATTTCGAAGTGTTCGGACAATTTGAATTTTTGAAAGAATTTCATGCACATGTTACCATAAATCGTTATAAACAATGATTATTTAAACAATGATTCCGGTGCAAACTGTTTGAAAACGATGTTTTCTTTATTTCTAACACTACATCTGAAGCGTTTGGAAAATTTAAACTGCATAAAGAATTTCCTGCACAAGTTATACTCATTTTACAGAAATCGTTATAAACCATGATTCCGTCGCTAATTGTTTCCAAACAATAATTCGCTTATATCTATTTCGAAGTGTTCGGACAATTTGAACTTTACAAAGAATTTCATGCACATGTTACCATAAATCGTTATAAACAATGATTATTTAAACAATGATTCCGGCGCAAACTGTTTGAAAACGATGTTTTCTTTATTTCTAACACTACATCTGAAGCGTTTGGATAATTTGAACTTTATAAAGAATTTCCTGCACAAGTTATACTCATTTTACAGAAATCGTTATAAACCATGATTCCGTCGCTAATTGTTTCCAAACAATAATTCGCTTATATCTAACAGTATTTCGAAGTCTTCGGACAATTTGAACTTTAGAAAGAATTTCATGCACATGTTACCATAAATCGTTATAAACAATGATTATTTAAACAATGATTCCGGCGCAAACTGTTTGAAAACGATGTTTTCTTTATTTCTAACACTACATCTGAAGCGTTTGGATAATTTGAACTTTATAAAGAATTTCCTGCACAAGTTATACTCATTTTACAGAAATCGTTATAAACCATGATTCCGTCGCTAATTGTTTCCAAACAATAATTCGCTTATATCTATTTCGAAGTGTTCGGACAATTTGAACTTGACAAAGTATTTCATGCACACTTTACCATACATCGTTATAAACAATGATTATTTAAACAATAATATCGGCACGAACTGTTTGAAAACGATATTTTCTTTATTTCCAATAGTACATCTGAAGCGTTGGGAAAATTTGAACTGCATAAAGAATTTCCGGCACAAGTTATACTCATTTTACAGAAATCGTTATAAACCATGATCCCGTCGCTAATTGTTTCCAAACGATAATTCGCTTATATCTATTTCGAAGTGTTCGGACAATTTGAACTTTACAAAGAATTTCATGCACATGTTACCATAAATCGTTATAAACAATGATTATTTAAACAATGATTCCGGTGCAAACTGTTTGAAAACGCTGTTTTCTTTATTTCTAACACTACATCTGAAGCGTTTGGAAAATTTAAACTGCATAAAGAATTTCTGGCACAAGTTATACGCATTTTACAGAAATCGTTATAAACCATGATTCCGTCGCT
The DNA here is from genome assembly GCA_030407085.1 of Trichopria drosophilae. Taxonomy (NCBI): domain Eukaryota; kingdom Metazoa; phylum Arthropoda; class Insecta; order Hymenoptera; family Diapriidae; genus Trichopria; species Trichopria drosophilae. Next base: position 87,044,628 of record CM059582.1, on the reverse strand, counting down.
AATTGTTTCCAAACAATAATTCGCTTATATCTAACAGTATTTCGAAGTGTTCGGACAATTTGAACTTTAGAAAGAATTTCATGCACATGTTACCATAAATCGTTATAAACAATGATTATTTAAACAATGATTCCGGCGCAAACTGTTTGAAAACGATGTTTTCTTTATTTCTAACACTACATCTGAAGCGTTTGGAAAATTTGAACTTTATAAAGAATTTCCTGCACAAGTTATACTCATTTTACAGAAATCGTTATAAACCATGATTCCGTCGCTAATTGTTTCCAAACAATAATTCGCTTATATCTATTTCGAAGTGTTCGGACAATTTGAACTTTACAAAGAATTTCATGCACATGTTACCATAAATCGTTATAAACAATGATTATTTAAACAATGATTCCGGTGCAAACTGTTTGAAAACGATGTTTTCTTTATTTCTAACACTACATCTGAAGCGTTTGGAAAATTTAAACTGCATAAAGAATTTCTGGCACAAGTTATACGCATTTTACAGAAATCGTTATAAACCATGATTCCGTCGCTAAATGTTTCCAAACAATAATTCGCTTATATCTAGCAGTATTTCGAAGTGTTCGGACAATTTGAACTTTAGAAAGAATTTCATGCACATGTTACCATAAATCGTTATAAACAATGATTATTTAAACAATGATTCCGGCGCAAACTGTTTGAAAACGATGTTTTCTTTATTTCTAACACTACATCTGAAGCGTTTGGAAAATTTGAACTTTATAAAGAATTTCCTGCACAAGTTATACTCATTTTACAGAAATCGTTATAAACCATGATTCCGTCGCTAATTGTTTCCAAACAATAATTCGCTTATATCTAACAGTATTTCGAAGTGTTCGGACAATTTGAACTTTAGAAAGAATTTCATGCACATGTTACCATAAATCGTTATAAACAATGATTATTTAAACAATGATTCCGGCGCAAACTGTTTGAAAACGATGTTTTCTTTATTTCTAACACTACATCTGAAGCGTTTGGGAAATTTAAACTGCATAAAGAATTTCCTGCACAAGTTATACTCATTTTACAGAAATCGTTATAAACCATGATTCCGTCGCTAATTGTTTCCAAACAATAATTCGCTTATATCTATTTCGAAGTGTTCGGACAATTTGAACTTTACAAAGAATTTCATGCACATGTTACCATTAATCGTTATAAACAATGATTATTTAAACAATGATTCCGGTGCAAACTGTTTGAAAACGATGTTTTCTTTATTTCTAACACTACATCTGAAGCATTTGGAAAATTTAAACTGCATAAAGAATTTCTGGCACAAGTTATACGCATTTTACAGAAATCGTTATAAACCATGATTCCGTCGCTAATTGTTTCCAAACGATAATTCGCTTATTTCTAACAGTATATTTGAAGGGTTCGGAAAATTTGAACTTTACAAAGAATTTCATGCACATGTTACCATAAATCGTTATAAACAATGATTATTTGAACAATGATTCCGTCCCGAACGGTTACAAAATGATATTTTCTTTGCTTCTAATAGTATTTTTGAATCGTTCGGAAAATTTGAACTATATAAAGAATTTCCTGCACAAGTTATACTTATTTTACAGAAATCGTTATAAACCATGATTCCGTCGCTAATGGTTTCCAAACGATAATTCGCTTATTTCTAACAGTATATTTAAAGGGTTCTGAAAATTTGAACTTTACAAAGAATTTCATGCACATGTTATCATAACTCGTTATAAACAATGATTATTTAAACAATGATTCCGGCGCGAACTGTTTGAAAACGATGTTTTCTTTATTTCTAACACTGCATCTGAAGCGTTTGGGAAATTCAAACTGCATAAAGAATTTCTGAGAAAAGTCATACGCATTTTACACAAATGGTTATAAACAATGATTCCGTCGCTAATTGTTTCCAAACGATAATTCGCTTATATCTAACAGTATTTCGAAGTGTTCGGACAATTTGAACTTTAGAAAGAATTTCATGCACATGTTACCATAAATCGTTATAAACAATGATTATTTAAACAATGATTCCGGCGCAAACTGTTTGAAAACGATGTTTTCTTTATTTCTAACACTACATCTGAAGCGTTTGGAAAATTTGAACTTTATAAAGAATTTCCTGCACAAGTTATACTCATTTTACAGAAATCGTTATAAACCATGATTCCGTCGCTAATTGTTTGCAAACAATAATTCGCTTATATCTAACAGTATTTCGAAGTGTTCGGACAATTTGAACTTTACAAAGAATTTCATGCACATGTTACCATAAATCGTTATAAACAATGATTATTTAAACAATGATTCCGGTGCAAACTGTTTGAAAACGATGTTTTCTTTATTTCTAACACTACATCTGAAGCGTTTGGGAAATTTAAACTGCATAAAGAATTTCCTGCACAAGTTATACTCATTTTACAGAAATCGTTATAAACCATGATTCCGTCGCTAATTGTTTCCAAACAATAATTCGCTTATATCTAACAGTATTTCGAAGTGTTCGGACAATTTGAACTTTAGAAAGAATTTCATGCACATGTTACCATAAATCGTTATAAACAATGATTATTTAAACAATGATTCCGGCGCAAACTGTTTGAAAACGATGTTTTCTTTATTTCTAACACTACATCTGAAGCGTTTGGAAAATTTGAACTTTATAAAGAATTTCCTGCACAAGTTATACTCATTTTACAGAAATCGTTATAAACCATGATTCCGTCGCTAATTGTTTCCAAACAATTATTCGCTTATGTCTAACAGTATTTCGAGGTGTTCAGACAATTTGAACTTTAGAAAGAATTTCATGCACATGTTACCATAAATCGTTATAAACAATGATTATTTAAACAATGATTCCGGCGCAAACTGTTTGAAAACGATGTTTTCTTTATTTCTAACACTACATCTGAAGCGTTTCGGAAATTTAAACTGCATAAAGAATTTCCTGCACAAGTTATACTTATTTTACAGAAATCGTTATAAACCATGATTCCGTCGCTAATTGTTTCCAAACAATAATTCGCTTACATCTAACAGTATTTCGAAGTGTTCGGACAATTTGAACTTTACAAAGAATTTCATGCACATGTTACCATAAATCGTTATAAACAATGATTATTTAAACAATGATTCCGGTGCAAACTGTTTGAAAACGCTGTTTTCTTTATTTCTAACACTACATCTGAAGCGTTTGGAAAATTTAAACTGCATAAAGAATTTCTGGCACAAGTTATACGCATTTTACAGAAATCGTTATAAACCATGATTCCGTCGCTAATTGTTTCCAAACAATAATTCGCTTATATCTATTTCGAAGTGTTCGGACAATTTGAACTTTACAAAGAATTTCATGCACATGTTACCATAAATCGTTATAAACAATGATTATTTAAACAATGATTCCGGTGCAAACTGTTTGAAAACGATGTTTTCTTTATTTCTAACACTACATCTGAAGCGTTTGGAAAATTTAAACTGCATAAAGAATTTCTGGCACAAGTTATACGCATTTTACAGAAATCGTTATAAACCATGATTCCGTCGCTAATTGTTTCCAAACAATAATTCGCTTATATCTATTTCGAAGTGTTCGGACAATTTGAACTTTACAAAGAATTTCATGCACATGTTACCATAAATCGTTATAAACAATGATTATTTAAACAATGATTCCGGCGCAAACTGTTTGAAAACGATGTTTTCTTTATTTCTAACACTACATCTGAAGCGTTTGGAAAATTTGAACTTTATAAAGAATTTCCTGCACAAGTTATACTCATTTTACAGAAATCGTTATAAACCATGATTCCGTCGCTAATTGTTTCCAAACATTAATTCGCTTATATCTAACAGAACTTTTGAAGGGTTCTGAAAATTTGAACTTGACAATGAATTTCATGCACACGATACCATAAATCGTTATAAACAATGATTATTTAAACAATGATTCCGGTGCAAACTGTTTGAAAACGCTGTTTTCTTTATTTCTAACACTACATCTGAAGCGTTTGGAAAATTTAAACTGCATAAAGAATTTCTGGCACAAGTTATACGCATTTTACAGAAATCGTTATAAACCATGATTCCGTCGCTAATTGTTTCCAAACAATAATTCGCTTATATCTATTTCGAAGTGTTCGGACAATTTGAACTTTACAAAGAATTTCATGCACATGTTACCATAAATCGTTATAAACAATGATTATTTAAACAATGATTCCGGCGCAAACTGTTTGAAAACGATGTTTTCTTTATTTCTAACACTACATCTGAAGCGTTTGGATAATTTGAACTTTATAAAGAATTTCCTGCACAAGTTATACTCATTTTACAGAAATCGTTATAAACCATGATTCCGTCGCTAATTGTTTCCAAACGATAATTCGCTTATTTCTAACAGTATATTTGAAGGGTTCGGAAAATTTGAACTTTACAAAGAATTTCATGCACATGTTACCATAAATCGTTATAAACAATGATTATTTAAACAATGATTCCGGCGCAAACTGTTTGAATACGATGTTTTCTTTATTTCTAACACTACATCTGAAGCGTTTGGAAAATTTGAACTTTATAAAGAATTTCCTGCACAAGTTATACTCATTTTACAGAAATCGTTATAAACCATGATTCCGTCGCTAATTGTTTGCAAACAATAATTCGCTTATATCTATTTCGAAGTGTTCGGACAATTTGAACTTTACAAAGAATTTCATGCACATGTTACCATAAATCGTTATAAACAATGATTATTTAAACAATGATTCCGGTGCAAACTGTTTGAAAACGATGTTTTCTTTATTTCTAACACTACATCTGAAGCGTTTGGAAAATTTAAACTGCATAAAGAATTTCTGGCACAAGTTATACGCATTTTACAGAAATCGTTATAAACCATGATTCCGTCGCTAATTGTTTCCAAACAATAATTCGCTTATATCTATTTCGAAGTGTTCGGACAATTTGAACTTTACAAAGAATTTCATGCACATGTTACCATAAATCGTTATAAACAATGATTATTTAAACAATGATTCCGGTGCAAACTGTTTGAAAACGATGTTTTCTTTATTTCTAACACTACATCTGAAGCGTTTGGAAAATTTAAACTGCATAAAGAATTTCTGGCACAAGTTATACGCATTTTACAGAAATCGTTATAAACCATGATTCCGTCGCTAATTGTTTCCAAACAATAATTCGCTTATATCTAACAGTATTTCGAAGTGTTCGGACAATTTGAACTTTAGAAAGAATTTCATGCACATGTTACCATAAATCGTTATAAACAATGATTATTTAAACAATGATTCCGGCGCAAACTGTTTGAAAACGATGTTTTCTTTATTTCTAACACTACATCTGAAGCGTTTGGGAAATTTAAACTGCATAAAGAATTTCCTGCACAAGTTATACTCATTTTACAGAAATCGTTATAAACCATGATTCCGTCGCTAATTGTTTCCAAACAATAATTCGCTTATATCTATTTCGAAGTGTTCGGACAATTTGAACTTTACAAAGAATTTCATGCACATGTTACCATAAATCGTTATAAACAATGATTATTTAAACAATGATTCCGGTGCAAACTGTTTGAAAACGCTGTTTTCTTTATTTCTAACACTACATCTGAAGCGTTTGGAAAATTTAAACTGCATAAAGAATTTCTGGCACAAGTTATACGCATTTTACAGAAATCGTTATAAACCATGATTCCGTCGCTAAATGTTTCCAAACAATAATTCGCTTATATCTAGCAGTATTTCGAAGTGTTCGGACAATTTGAATTTTTGAAAGAATTTCATGCACATGTTACCATAAATCGTTATAAACAATGATTATTTAAACAATGATTCCGGTGCAAACTGTTTGAAAACGATGTTTTCTTTATTTCTAACACTACATCTGAAGCGTTTGGAAAATTTGAACTTTATAAAGAATTTCCTGCACAAGTTATACTCATTTTACAGAAATCGTTATAAACCATGATTCCGTCGCTAATTGTTTCCAAACAATAATTCGCTTATATCTAACAGTATTTCGAAGTGTTCGGACAATTTGAACTTTACAAAGAATTTCATGCACATGTTACCATAAATCGTTATAAACAATGATTATTTAAACAATGATTCCGGTGCAAACTGTTTGAAAACGATGTTTTCTTTATTTCTAACACTACATCTGAAGCGTTTGGAAAATTTAAACTGCATAAAGAATTTCTGGCACAAGTTATACGCATTTTACAGAAATCGTTATAAACCATGATTCCGTCGCTAATTGTTTCCAAACAATAATTCGCTTATATCTAACAGTATTTCGAAGTGTTCGGACAATTTGAACTTTAGAAAGAATTTCATGCACATGTTACCATAAATCGTTATAAACAATGATTATTTAAACAATGATTCCGGCGCAAACTGTTTGAAAACGATGTTTTCTTTATTTCTAACACTACATCTGAAGCGTTTGGAAAATTTGAACTTTATAAAGAATTTCCTGCACAAGTTATACTCATTTTACAGAAATCGTTATAAACCATGATTCCGTCGCTAATTGTTTCCAAACAATAATTCGCTTATATCTAACAGTATTTCGAAGTCTTCGGACAATTTGAACTTTAGAAAGAATTTCATGCACATGTTACCATAAATCGTTATAAACAATGATTATTTAAACAATGATTCCGACGCAAATTGTTTGAAAATGATGTTTTCTTTATTTCTAACACTACATCTGAAGCGTTTGGAAAATTTAAACTGCATAAAGAATTTCCTGCACAAGTTATACTTATTTTACAGAAATCGTTATAAACCATGATTCCGTCGCTAATTGTTTCCAAACAATAATTCGCTTATATCTAACAGTATTTCGAAGTGTTCGGACAATTTGAACTTTAGAAAGAATTTCATGCACATGTTACCATAAATCGTTATAAACAATGATTATTTAAACAATGATTCCGGCGCAAACTGTTTGAATACGATGTTTTCTTTATTTCTAACACTACATCTGAAGCGTTTGGAAAATTTGAACTTTATAAAGAATTTCCTGCACAAGTTATACTCATTTTACAGAAATCGTTATAAACCATGATTCCGTCGCTAATTGTTTCCAAACAATAATTCGCTTATATCTATTTCGAAGTGTTCGGACAATTTGAACTTTACAAAGAATTTCATGCACATGTTACCATAAATCGTTATAAACAATGATTATTTAAACAATGATTCCGGTGCAAACTGTTTGAAAACGATGTTTTCTTTATTTCTAACACTACATCTGAAGCGTTTGGAAAATTTAAACTGCATAAAAAATTTCTGGCACAAGTTATACGCATTTTACAGAAATCGTTATAAACCATGATTCCGTCGCTAATTGTTTCCAAACAATAATTCGCTTATATCTATTTCGAAGTGTTCGGACAATTTGAACTTTACAAAGAATTTCATGCACATGTTACCATAAATCGTTATAAACAATGATTATTTAAACAATGATTCCGGCGCAAACTGTTTGAAAACGATGTTTTCTTTATTTCTAACACTACATCTGAAGCGTTTGGATAATTTGAACTTTATAAAGAATTTCCTGCACAAGTTATACTCATTTTACAGAAATCGTTATAAACCATGATTCCGTCGCTAATTGTTTCCAAACAATAATTCGCTTATATCTAACAGTATTTCGAAGTGTTCGGACAATTTGAACTTTAGAAAGAATTTCATGCACATGTTACCATAAATCGTTATAAACAATGATTATTTAAACAATGATTCCGGTGCAAACTGTTTGAAAACGATGTTTTCTTTATTTCTAACACTACATCTGAAGTGTTTGGAACATTTGAACTTTATAAAGAATTTCCTGTACAAGTTATACGCATTTTACAGAAATCGTTATAAACCATGATTCCGGCCATAATTGTTTCCAAATAATAATTCGCTTATATCTAACAGGATTTTTTAAAGGTTCTGAAAATTTGAACTTTACAAATAATTTCGTGCACACGTTACCATACATCGTTATACACAATGATTATTCAAACAATATTTTCGGCGCGCACTGCTTGAAAACGATATTTTCTTTACTTCTAACAGTACATCTGAAGCGTTTGGTAAACTTGAACTGCTTAAAGAATTTCTGGCACAAGTTATACGCATTTTACAGAAATCGTTATAAACATTGATTCCGTCGCTAATGGTTTCTAAACGATAATTCGCTTATTTCTAACAGTATTTCGAAGTGTTCGGACAATTTGAACTTTAGAAAGAATTTCATGCACATGTTACCATAAATCGTTATAAACAATGATTATTTAAACAATGATTCCGGTGCAAACTGTTTGAAAACGATGTTTTCTTTATTTCTAACACTACATCTGAAGCGTTTGGGAAATTTAAACTGCATAAAGAATTTCCTGCACAAGTTATACTCATTTTACAGAAATCGTTATAAACCATGATTCCGTCGCTAATTGTTTCCAAACAATAATTCGCTTATATCTATTTCGAAGTGTTCGGACAATTTGAACTTTACAAAGAATTTCATGCACATGTTACCATAAATCGTTATAAACAATGATTATTTAAACAATGATTCCGGTGCAAACTGTTTGAAAACGCTGTTTTCTTTATTTCTAACACTACATCTGAAGCGTTTGGAAAATTTAAACTGCATAAAGAATTTCTGGCACAAGTTATACGCATTTTACAGAAATCGTTATAAACCATGATTCCGTCGCTAAATGTTTCCAAACAATAATTCGCTTATATCTAGCAGTATTTCGAAGTGTTCGGACAATTTGAATTTTTGAAAGAATTTGGTGGGGGGGGGGGGGGGTGGGGGGGGGGGGGGGTGGGGGGGGGGGGGGGTGGGGGGGGGGGGGGGTGGGGGGGGGGGGGGGTGGGGGGGGGGGGGGGTGGGGGGGGGGGGGGGTGGGGGGGGGGGGGGGTGGGGGGGGGGGGGGGTGGGGGGGGGGGGGGGTGGGGGGGGGGGGGGGTGGGGGGGGGGGGGGGTGGGGGGGGGGGGGGGTGGGGGGGGGGGGGGGTGGGGGGGGGGGGGGGTGGGGGGGGGGGGGGGTGGGGGGGGGGGGGGGTGGGGGGGGGGGGGGGTGGGGGGGGGGGGGGGTGGGGGGGGGGGGGGGTGGGGGGGGGGGGGGGTGGGGGGGGGGGGGGGTGGGGGGGGGGGGGGGTGGGGGGGGGGGGGGGTGGGGGGGGGGGGGGGTGGGGGGGGGGGGGGGTGGGGGGGGGGGGGGGTGGGGGGGGGGGGGGGTGGGGGGGGGGGGGGGTGGGGGGGGGGGGGGGTGGGGGGGGGGGGGGGTGGTTTCTGCAGTCCTACATTTCATACACAAATGTGAAGTATGGCGCCATCTGTCTAAGTCGATCTGCAGCTCTCGCAAAATCATATAGTAAAATAATAAGGCAACAATTTAGTAAAAAGGGCGATTCCGCCCGTTAATTAATTAATAAAAAAAAAATACAAAACAAAACAAAATAAATAAATAAATAATACTTCGTATTAAATAAATGTTAGATAAATGATAGTATTCACATAGAATTTTAATTAATGGAGCTACTTGTGAATCTGTTTAATGACTAAATCATTTTATAGCCCATTTAATGTTACCCCTTTTCCCAGAAAAAGATTTTTACTTAATTTCACTTACTTTAACTTACTTTAACTTACTCTAGTTTTCCCTAACTTAATTTCACTTAATTTAACTTAATTTAACATACTTTTTGCGACCCCGGAATCTCAACACTCACAACGCAATGTAGGATATCTAAAAAATTAGGGCCTTCACAGCAGTCCTCCCTTATATAAAAGAATATCCTTATTCCCCGGAAGCCTCCTGGCAAGACAAAGTCCGTATCGGTACAGAGCGGTAATCCCTTGCCACGGGTCAGTACAGTACCTTACAAAAATTAGCGCCACGAACGACAGTCCCCCCTATTATGACCCGCAAGGGACTTGTGGAAGAGAGCGGAGCGGGTAACAATGTCCGTGAGGAAGAGGGAGGGGTCGAAGTGCCCGAACTCGAAGAGGAGTAAAGCTTTTGAAAGATCCGCTTCTCTTAGCAAGTTTTGAGAATTGACGACCTCACGGACCCGATCGTTCGGTTGGTCTGTTACCGTCGAATGCCTGATCGTAAAACGACTCGAGATACTCACCGTACTGAGGAGCTGGGATGCGGTGTAAGCCCCTACCGGGCGGGTTCCACACGAGGCAGCGCTTCGGCGTGCCGTGTCCGTCCGGTAGTAACCTCAAATAGGGTTGGATTCTGGCGGGCGTGGCAGCGCTTGAAATGTTTCTCTGAACCAATAGAAATATCAAGGCAGGCAGCTTGTTATTAATAATGTGGTAGCCGACTTGTTGTCGTTTTCATAAACGGCACAACCGGCGGTGTGGTGCATCACTCCAATATGACCCCACCTCGTGGGAGGAGGCTCCCCAATGGCGATGAGCTATGGGCGCCAAATAAATGTCTAACGTAGTCCCTCATGTTATGGAACCATACCAACCCATGGTGGTGCCACGTTACACCAGACACCGAGTATTTCCGTGGAAATTCGAGTCGTATGCACCAAAATCAGTCTACGAACAGCATCAAATATACAGCGCAAGATATATTCTTCGAGAGACATAGCGTTGTCAATCATATACAATATTTGTTTTAAATATAAGTCTATGCATTTATTAGATGGTATACTTATTTACCACTCATATCAATATTGCTAAACTGCTGCAATATCAATACTCTTAGTCAAAAAATCCATGCTGTTCGTAAAATGTTAATACTTTTTCGTAAAATGTCAACACTCTTTCTTTCGTGATATGTCAATCTTTTTTATAAAATGTCAATTATTCCGTACATTTTCCATCGTCTTTCCGAATACCGCATTATTCATCAATTTATAGAGATTTTTCGTAAAATCATTCGACGCGGCTGTTCGCAATTCGGTATTTAAATCGATGGTATCAACCAAGGGGGTGGTTGAAATTGCAGACTGCGATGTACCTTATTCACAACAATACCGTGGGCGATCGCCTGTTTCAAGTTCCGATAATGAATGACATATCTATGTTTGTCATTCAACTTAGCCAATAATTTAGGCTGTTTAGAAAAAGGTGGAACAGCTCGTTCGGGATATAGTGGTAAATCTTTCTGCTCATCATGGATAGCGTGCGGATAAGAAAGACTACCTTCGAGAATATAGCCGACTTCTGAGTAATCGGCAACATTTTTGAAATCGACTTTGTCAATCCATTGGAAACCACCGGTTGGTAATGCTTGACAGATTGCCCAACCATACAAATCATTGATATCCAAGTACATTAAATACTTTGACTCTTTTGACGGATCATAATCAGGCATATACTTATTATTTGCCTTCGTGTATCTGTTTGAGCACTGTGAAAGACCTCCCCTTATCCCCCGCTCGATAAACATGACCACATCTATATCTTTTAACAATTCCAATTCCACCCGTGTATGCAATAAGGCACAATTCTATATATATCCCCGTGGAGTGAAGAAATGTGCTGCATCCAATCCGTGCGATTTTAATAGGGTTGTCCGAAAATTTTCAAATACATCTGCGTGCAATAAAATGTCGGTTTTTAAGTACATATTCGAGTACTCGCCCAACGTCTCACAATTAAACGAATTCCATACATTCGTTGCATGCACATAATCATCAACACTCACTTTACAATCATTCAATTTATTGTAAAAATTACCGCGAGAAGGAAGGTATGGCTCGTCCAAGACGCCCATTTCATGTATATAGTTGTAAGGGAAAACGCCCTTACGAGTTAATAAACGAAATTCATTTTCATTTTGAAAATGTGCTTTTAATATTCGTTTGCCATCATTCGATAAATACGATGCCAACTTCTCGAGGGAGCAGTTCAGAAATCTAAGGGAATTCAAAAATGTTAATCTAATTTTAGTGTCCTTGAAAAATTTGATTATAGAAATATATTTTTCCATATTGCATGGAATCACTTTAACTTTTAGAATATAACAGTTTCTTGGCTTATTCGGTCGGTGTATACAAAATAATAAAAATGGCAATATTTACGTCTCGGCTGTCGATGTCAGCCCTCGTAAGAATTCTTTATTCACTAAAAAATATAATGCAACTTAATTTTGAAATAATAAATTAATTAACATACTAAGTGAATAATTTTGCGAGTATATTTCACTCGAGACAAAGTTTTTTTTTCGTTGAGAATAAGGTAGTCACAATTAAACTTGGAAATAATATATTTTGCGATTGGCAGCTTGAGTGAGATTCAAGTTAATGTGCTTGATAGAAAGGTTGTTTCGTGACTGACTAGTGCCGTTCAAAGTTTAAATATTCTGACCGATCTACCAAAAACAGTTAGCGGGGGAAATGTAAACAATTAACTATTAATTTGGCCGAATCCCGCGTAATAGATAGTTCGAATATCACAAACATACCGGCCACTTTGATGGGACGTACTATCTATAAAAAATACATTGAGTAACTTATAAAGCAATGGCACTAAAAAAATGTATGTACAATAAATATCACTATATAAATGCAATTGATTTCAATTTGTCAAAAATATTAACGCGGACTCTTCATGATCTTGACTGTCAGTTGAGGCATCCACGGGAAGAGGACATAATTTCACCAAAGCTCTTTTGGTTAATCCAGATGCTGTACGAATTGATTCAACTCGTGCTATATTGTCCAATCCAGCATGGAGTTCGACAATGCGTCCGAGCTTCTATTGCATAGATGGAGTATTTTCGTCTTTGAGAATAACTAAGGTTCCCGGTGATAGTTTGACGCGCCACTTTGTTCGGAGTTGCAAATTTCCTATACTCTTTTGTCCATCGCCTCCAAAAGTGCTGAAGAAGTTGTTGCATTCTTTGGTACCTCGAAAGACGATTTTCAGCGAGATGAGTGAAATCTGAGTCTGGGACAGAATTCAACGACTCGCCAATCAGAAAATGCGCGGGTTTCAAAGATAAAAGATCGTTTGGATCATCCGATAAAGGGGTTGACGGACGGGAATTTAAACATGCTTCTACTTGCACTATCAAGGTGTAAAATTCCTCGTATATTGAATATGAGTTCGCGAATATTCTTTTAAAATGTCTCTTTGCCGTTTTTACTCCAGCCTCCCAGAGTCCACCAAAATGTGGTGATCTAGGAGAAATTAAGTGCCATTGAATTTCCATATCAATGGCGGCGCGTTTAATCGTATTTTTATTCGAATTGATAAATCTTGACAACTCTACTAGTTCCCTATCGGCGTCTACAAAATTAGTGCCAATATCGGAATAAATGTCGGAGGGTTTGCCGCGTCGAGATACAAATCGCCTTAAGGCCGCGATAAACGCCTGCGAAGTCAAATCACCGACTAATTCTAGGTGAATTGCTTTAGTCGAGAAACATACAAATAAACAACGATAAGACATTACTATCTTTCGCCTCGAGTTTTATGGTCCTTTATCGCGAAAGGGCCAGCATAGTCAACTCCGACTCTTAAAAAAGGCCGAGTTAGTACCAAGCGTGCATTCGGCATATCACCAATTAAAGTTGAAAATGACTTTGGCTCTGCGCGATTGCATAGCACGCATTTTCGAATTACCTTCCTAACTTGACTTCTTCCTGATACTGGTCAAAATTTTTCCCGAATTGGTGCAAGAACCGCTTGGTGGCCTGCGTGGCATAGACGTTCATGCTCGTGTCTAATAACTAGGGTCGCGATATGTCCCTTTGGTAATAATATAGGGTGCCTTTTATTAAAATCATAATTGGAGTTGCGTAACCTACCGCCCACTCTTAAGAGGCCCTGATGCAAAAATGGGTTAAGAGACAATAATTGACATTTTGCTGGCAATTTTCCATCCTTGTTCAGTATTCCAATTTCTTGCGAAAAATAGTTACTTTGAACAGTTTTCATGATTAACATGTTAGCTGAGTGTACTTCTCTTGTATCAAGTTCGCAAAAATTCTTTTAGATTTAATGCTTCTTGAATTGTAAAGAAATCGAAAACACCATGCAATTGCACTCAGCAAAAGGGTGTATTTTGAAAAATTGCTAAATATGCCTGGTGATTTTCTTTCTATAGCAGTTAAAATTATAGCCCTTTCTTCAGGAATAGGTTCGATATGATATTGAGGGGTGGGACGAGGCCATTTATCGGCAGAATATTTTAACCAAACTGACCCATTCCACCACAACGCACTGTCTCGTAAGGCTCGAGGATTAAGACCGCGCGATAACAGATCGGCAGGGTATTGGGATCCATCAATATGATGTCAGTTAGCATCTCCGACATTTGTTTGGATTTCACTTACTCTGTTTGCAATAAATGTTTTCCATCTGGTTGGAGATGCTCGTATCCATGCCAGAGTAATTGTACTATCAGTTCAGAAGTACAAGCTATCAAATGAAATGTTTAATGACTCACGAATTTTAAGAACTAGTTCGCTTAAAATGAGAGCCCCACATTACTCTAATCGCGGTATTGAAATTTGCTTCAATGGTGCAACACGCGTTTTGGATGCAAGCAGTTTTACAGTACAATTGCCGTAGATATCTGTAACGTGTATATATACGCAAGCACCATAAGCCGCCTCGGAAGCATCACAAAAGGCATGTAACTGAACATCAATTGCATTTTGATCCAAAACATAACGCGGTACCTTAATATCATGAAGAAAAGGCAAATTGTCCCTTAACGATATCCATTGCGGGCGTAAATCAAGCGGAACAGATTCGTCCCACGTCAATCCTAACTGCCACAATTTTTGTATCATAATTTTAACAATGGTGGTAAAAGGAGCAATAAGTCCTAAAGGATCGAAAATCTGAGCTACACAAGACAGAATTTGACGTTTCATAATAGTTCAGCCTTTATAATTCAAATTGACCTTAAAAAATAAAATGTGACCGCCGGGATTTCATAACAGCCCGAGGTTCTTACAGTTCTCATTTATGCCTATGATCAAATTTTCCTCTGTGTGATTCGTGTCTTTAAATTCATCATACATTTTCACGTGATTGGATGACCACTTGCGCAGCTCAAAACCTCCTGTTTTTAATATTCTTGCGATTTCTCGATAAATATATATTAAATCATCAAGAGTGTTTGAACCTGTTAAAAGATCATCCACATAGAAATCCTTCATAATTATATTACTAATGACAGGAGATTTATGCAGACTTTCCCGCGCAAACGCATACAAGCAAGGTATAGCTAAAAATGCAGATGAAGTTATGCCATATGTGACAGTATTTAGCTCATAAGTTTCAAGAGGAGAATCTGGTGTGAATCGCCAAATTATATTTGAAATGAACGATGCTCCTCCGTAACAAAAATTTGGCGATACATTTTCGAAACATCAGCAGTAATCACAAATTTGTGTTTTCTAAATCTAAGTAAAATCGAAAATAGATAACTTTGGATAGTAGGACCAGCCAAAAGCAGATCAGTTAACGATTTCTGATTTGTAGATTTTGCCGAAGCATCGAAAACCACTCGGAGTTCGTGGTCAGCGATGACATTTTAAGCACAGGATGATGCGGTATATAATATGACAATTTACTGCTGTCAGTATCCAAGATTTTTGTCATATGGCCTAAATTTATGTATTCAGCAATAAATTGATAATATTGAGATTTTAAACCACTATCCTTTGAGAGCTTTCGTTCTAGTGAATAAAATCTGTTTACGGCGGACTCACGAGATTCGCCTAAAGAAATTGGCTCATTTTGTTTAAAAGGCAACGAAACAATAAACCGACCATCCGATGCACGCCGAGTATTGGCTTGAAAATCGAGTTCACAGGCATCGTTTGCAAAGGATGATGATCCTGAATGAGAACATCGATCTTCAATCTCCCAAAATTTTTTAAGTTGATCTATAGAATTTGAAGTTGTCAAGAAACAGTGCATCGTTTTTGCTTTGCTGTTTATGTATGGAGGACCGGAAATAATCCACCCAAAGTGCGTTTTTTGTAGTATAGGTAAATTCTTGCCTAATCGTATTTGACCTTGCGACAAAAGATCCCAAAAAAGTGACGCGCCGACTAGTATGTCAATTTGATTTGATTCATAAAATTCCGGATCAGCAAGCTTCAGATCATCCGGAATATTTAAGATCTCAGAATTAAATGACGAAATTGGTATATTTTGCGTTATGATTAGTACAACCAGGGAAAATAAATCGGTTTTAAATGAATTTAGCCTAGAACTTACTTCAATAGTAGCCCGTTTGGTAATGCGTGTTGTTTCTTGACTAATTCCCAATACATCGATACGTATGCTCTTCGTATGTATTTGTAATTTGTTACATAAATCCGCTGTGATGAAATTAGATTGTGTCGCGCTATCTAAAAGAGCTCGACATTCTATAGATTTTCCATTTCGATCCTTTACGACTATCATTGCAGTTGCTAAAAGAACTCGTGGAGCATTGGTATTGCATAGTGCAAAGGTTTACGTGGAAGGAACTTCCTAAGCAGAATTGAAATTTGAATTTAATTTAAAATTGGAATCAGAAACAAGTGTATTTTACCACGTTTTTATCAACTCGTATTCTTGTCTGTCTGTCTGTTTGTCCGGTGCAAATCTTGTAATCGATTTTAAACTAACTTCCCGATGAGCTAGAGACTTGAAACTTTGAGGATAGCCCAAAATTGGATGACAATGCATTCCTTTACCGTTTATTACAATTTTCAATCAGTTTTAAGAACAATTTCAGCAATTTTAAATTTTATAAAAAAAAAAAAAAAATAAGTTTCAGAGCGGGGGGCCCGGCGTTTTCCCCCTTTCCACCGTCGCGCTTGTCCTTTGTTTTCCTTTTGCAATCGGGAAAAGTACTCCACTGACGTCATTAATTCCCTTGCCTATATATACTCATTCACGACGGCAAGTGGAGCAGTTAAGATGGCACAAGAGACATCAACACAGCGCAAGCGACGGCTAGAGAAGGAGAAGAAAAAAAGATTGGAGAAGCAGCTACAGAAATCGGAGGCAAGTAAAACTATTAAATTGGCCAAACGGCGAAAGGCAAATGAAGATGCGACTGATGAACAACGTGATACTAGACGTGCAAAAGATAAGGCACGAAAAAAAAAGAAAGGGCAAACGAAGAACCCAAGCAATACTCCTCTTGCCGCCATAGTCAGCAAATTCGTGAGGCTAACCTGAGAGCGAACGAGACGGCCGAACAAAATTTCTTTCGCCTTCCTATAGTGATGCGAAACGACACGCTAGTGTAAGAGGGGTCGTGTCGCCCGAACAAAATTTCTCGCGCCTTGCTAGTGATGCCGAACGACACTGTTCTAGAGCACTATCGAGCCAATGGAGAACGTATTTACCGAATCGTTGCTCAAGATGTCCTTGTAAATGCAACAAGAAATGCCGACAATGTGAATATGGCAAACATTGTATCGGGCAATATAAATAAGACTGGAGGATTGCCAAAAGAGTTGGAAATTTTTGTTGGAACAAGAGTGATGTTGCGCGCAAATTAAATATTGAACAAGGACTTGCGAATGGCGCCATGGGCACAGTAACAGAAATCGTTTGGCCATTATTCCATCCAGATCAAATGTACAACGAAGACATTCCATCTGTTCGCATAGACTTTAATCGTGATGGAATACATTTGATTCAGCCGAAGTCAATTAAATTTCCGGCATTAAGAAATTTTGGCGCAATGGAGCGGACTCAACTTCCCTTGATATTGTGTTGGGCTTGCACAGTACATAAAATGCAAGGATGCACAGTTGATCATGCTGTTGTATACCTAGGACCTGCACTATTTGCCAATGGACAGGCTTATGTGGCACTCAGCCGTGTCAGATCTCTCGATCTCTTGCGCATTGAAGAATTAGATTGTGGAAAATTAACTGGCAAAACTCCATGTAATGAGGAAGCAATGAGTGAAATGGAGCGATTACGACAACTTGAACCTCCGCCGCCATTACAGCCAAATTTTCTACGTTCTTTAAATGTTGCTGTGTTTTCTGATAGAATAAATATAATTCTAAAACCACTTGCATATTTTCATTTTGAAACTGCTCTTTTCAGATTGTTTATAAATGTAATAGTTTAAAATCGATTGTAAAATTTGACCTATTAAAATTAAAAAGCAGAAAATAATTAATGAATAAAAAAAATTTTTTTTAAAAACCACGTTTTTATAAAACTAAAAAGGATAAAATAATTTTTCCCATCCACACAGGTCACTAATACCATGCAATCATTTTTCATTTTATTAGGAAATAAAATATTTTTAAGACTTAAAATGGAAAACGTGGGGCGCAACAGAAGTAACAGAAATGACTTCTCGACGAACAATAACAAATGAGAAACTTATGCTTAAATGAACAATATGACACGCCAGTTTAGACATGATAGTCATTTCTGTTACCTATATTGCGCCACACGTTTTCCATTTTAAGTCTTTAAAATATTTTATTTCCTAATAAAATGAAAAATGATTGCATGGTATTAGTGACCTGTGTGGATGGGAAAAATTATTTTATCCTTTTTAGTTTTATAAAAACGTGGTTTTTAAAAAAAAATTTTTTTATTCATTAATTATTTATTATTAGTTTCATTTACTGTTTCCAAATGCAAAAGAGAACGGTGACGTTTACCACATTTTTGACAAGATGATTTACTTTTACAATCACGCGTGTTATGATTGCTGCGTAAGCAATTTAGGCATAAATGCTGATTGTGCGCTTCTTGAATACGAGCATTTATCGGGAGTCTTATAAACGAAGGACAAGTAAAAACTGAATGAGCACCCTTGCACATGCTACATACACCTGCATCAGTTGTTATAAAAGTCTTTGCACTGGATTGTCGAGAGCTTGATTTGAATTGCGTTTTTACCGAATTAGCTTTGTTTTTATCTCGCGAAGGGCCTTGTAAAATTTGACAACGTTCCAAAAGAAACTGCAGCATTTCCTTCAATGTTGGAATGGTGGATGCATTTTTCACGCCCTTCCAACCACGAAGAGTAGTTGGGTCTAACTTAGACATTATAATGTTTATAATAATCATGTCCCAACCATCTACTGGCACATTAAGTGCCCTTAAAGAACGAGTATGTCTTTCAATACCGGAATGTATGTGTCGAATACCAGAATATGATTCTGTGTTTAAGGAAGGTAAGTCGAAAATCGCGTCGATATGGCTGTTTATTATCAAATTGTACTTTTCATAACGGTCTATGAGAATGGATCATGCAATATCATAATTCATGTCCGAAGTTTCCAAAGATTGTATTTGATCGACGGCATCGCCGCTTAATGAAGACCGGAGATAATGAAACTTCTGAATTTTCAATAAACTATTATTATCGTGAATCAATGATTTATATGCATCTCGAAAATATAGCCAATTTTCACGTACCCGAAAATATTGGTATATTTATAGTCGGTAATTTGACTTGGCTTGTAAACATGTTTACATCGGCATGATTAAATCCGCCATATAATGGCTCTGTTTGCGAAACAATATTTTGGTGAGAATTTCGATTTTCTATTATATTTATAGAATTTTGATTTGAAATTTCCGTTATTAGCTTGTTAGCTGAACCAATTGCGAAAAAAAACGAATTTTCAAAATTTGTTAATTTAATATCTTCATTTGCATCGTCAAGTTTTTCAAGTTCATTTTGAATTCCGTTAAATTGATCTAAAAGGTTATTCACCGCATTCAATCGCGCCTTTAGTTCTTCTACATTACTTTCCTGAATAGTGAATTTTGATAGATATTGTTATATCCCAAATCTGAGAAGCAGATCTGGAACATATTTAGTTGGCCATTTTTTTGGTCAAGGCACTTAAGCCCTTTACCTGGGAGCTGGCCTATGATCATGAGTGGAAGGAAAGAAAGATTATGAATAAAACATTTTATAAATGTAAATATATATATTTTATTTCTCTTTTTATTTGTTTACGGGAAAGGAATATTTAGGGTTGTTTAGGAACGACCTCAACCGCTGAGTAGCGTTTAAAGTCGTCACTGCCCCTCAACCGCTGAGTAGCGTTTAAAGTGCAGTAAAGATCTGGTTCGAGGAGGCTGAACTTATACAGAATTTTTACATATACTTGCATGCGTTGGACGAAAAGAGAAGATGAGATAGGAAATACATATCTTATTGGTTAAAAACTTTTGGCGGCAAGAGTTTTCTAGCGGAAGTCTATCTTTTAAATTTTCCTATTCGTTAAAAATGAATTTCCGCCGAGTGCAGTAGTTTTATTGGGTAGGCCATAAAACTCTCAAGTATCGTGTGTGCATTGGGCGGCTTCTCTGTTCGACCAAAGGCATCTAAAAACTAATTTCTAATTTATTGTATAAATAAAAAAATGAAATTTAATTAACTTCATTTGATTAGGTTTTAAATTATCGTTAAAAAAAGTCCAAACACTTAATAGTTTGGTTTAATTTGAAACAAAAATTAATTATTGTTTTTGAGTATTATTTAATCATATTTCATTTTTATTCTTAACTTAAGTTTATGATCTAGTTCTTAACACTATTCACTAATCACTAGGTTCACTTAATGTTCATTATTAATGTTCTTTTTAGTTTTGTGCACTAATATTTTTCTTGTAGAAAACGTCTTTGTTTCCTTCTTATCTCTTCTATTTTTATCGATGGAGAAAACCCGGCGTTTCATGGCATGACCTAGTTATGATTTTCGTTAGGATGTAACAATATGTTTGTTTTTTTTGTGATAAAAACTTTAATGTACATCCCGGAAAACAGAATGTTCGTTATGTCACTAATTCTGATACACTACGCAATATACTGAAGATTCTACAACAAAGAGACACCAGTAATGAATGTGAAATGTAGATTGAGCGATATCGATAAAGCACTGCAGCAACGGGCTTGTTATCATGTCAAATGTATGGTCAATTTTTAAAATAACCGAGGTTCGAATATTTTAGGACGACCAGTCAGTGAAGTGACTCCACTTGCTGTAGAATTCATTGTGAATTTTTTAACCGAACATTCTGATAAGTGTCAATTTTCTCTACGATACATTCTGAGCCAATATGAAAGCACTGAAAACCCAGCTTTACGGTATATAACAGAAAAGTTGGAACAAATATTTGGCAACGATATAGTAACATATCGCTATGCTGAAGATGACGATTATATACTTTGCTATGCAAGTGAAAGTGCTAGAATACTTCGAGAAAAATGGCACGCAAAAGAAAATTTAACAAAGGAGGAGCACAACCGAAAAACAGTCGAAGTCGCAGCAAATATATTAAACGATATTAGAAATCAGTGGTACGATGTAGATAATTACCCATCTCCAAATTCATTTTTAAAAAACGCATTGTCTGACATTCCATCTAGTTTAAAAATATTTTTGGATATAATAGTAAAAGATCATAAAAAAAGCAAAAAAACTTGAAATTTACGACCACAAAATAGCTACCCTCGCGCACTGTTTAATATCCGCAGTTCGACCTCGTTAGTTCATATCTTCAATTCATCTGGGATTATCTGCATTAATTCATAAAAAGTATGCTTCCAGAAATCTCGTTAATTTATTGCACAAAATTGGCCTGTGTGCTTCTTACCATGAAACAATAGCTTTTGAGTCATCAATAATACAAAATCCGGAGCGTTACACTTTTCATTCAGCTTATTGACATTTCATTTACGATAACACAGATCATAATACTGGGACGATTGATGGGAAAAATACTTTCCACGCGATGGGTGGAATCACGTGCGTAACCCCGGCTGCTGCTGTTAAATGCTCCGATACGGTTAAAAGACAAAAAAACTAGAGGTGTGGATAGTAGTGGACAGTTTGGATATCTTCCTGTACAGCACTTTGAAAAAGGAAGCGCGAACGGACTTAAAAATGTTATTATTAAAAATGTTATGATTAATACAGAAAAATTAACAGTTAGCGATGAAGATTTCCTGTGGTTCTGTGGAAAAAGTTTAAAATTTGACGACATTCCTGGATGGAACGCTTTTCATGAAAAATTAATGGATGACAAGTATTTTGAAATATCAAAAATAATTCCATTGCCATTCGTGAACGCTCCTCCGAGCCACTACGATACTATTTTTACTGTTTTGCTAGACGCAATGGCAGAGGAAAAGCAAATGGCCAAAAACATACTTTTGTTACCTTTGACCAGCCGCTATATCAAAAGGTTCGTGAAATAATAGCTTGTTGCAAAGGCACAGATTTGTATGCACGTGTTGATTCTCTAATAATTAGGCTTGGAGGTTTTCATAGTCTCATGTCTTTTTATGGTGCTATCGGTTTTATAATGAATGACAGTGGCTTATAAGAAGCATTCAAAGAAATATATGCCGAAGCATCGGTTGAAAAAATATTTACTGACCATGCCGTAAGAGGACCCATGCTCATACAAATCGCTCTAGCAAAAATCATTTTATCTTCATTGCATTTATCTGCAGAAAAATTAGATTTTCTAAATACTTTCATACAAGAGTTTCAGCATGATGAACATGATTTTACTAAAAATGATAATGAATTTATCGAAATAAAAAACGAATTTCTTCAGAAATTAAAATCTATTGAAGACAATCGTCCGACAGCGAAATTGTGGGTGCTCTACTTTTCATTAGTGGATATCGCCAAAAAATTCATTAACGCTGAGAGAACTGGCAACTGGGATTTACACTTGCAGTGTATCCGAGAAATGCTTCCATACTTTCATGCGAGTGATCATCACTCGTATGCAAAATCTGACCACTTATATGTTCAGGACATGGATGATTTGGAGACGGAAATGGATATTTTTGAATATGACAAATTTGCTAAGTTTAATTTTTTTATAATCAGGCGGACGGAAAAATTTAGGTCTGGCATTTGGTCGGATATGACTTTAGAGCAGACGTTAATAAGAGGAGTAAAAAGCATCGGCGGATTTGTGCGCCGTGAAATAACCGAAAGTGTTGTGTCGAATTGGATATTATCATCTATAGCAATGAGAAATGTTTCAGAAGCGTTGAAAATTTCTGAAATGTCATATACGAAACTTCTGAGCAGCATTTCGATTTCCGACCAGTACGAGTATCAAGAGATATCTCCGATTCGTTACGGTTACAATATTTTTTCAATACTTTTTATCCATTTCCAGTTACCAATAAAGCTTACATCTTTTCGGGCGTAGTAGAAAATGATATCATAAATTACTACAATGCTTTAGAAATTGGTACAGCTGCTCTCCATGCAATTGTAAATCAAAATTTTTTAACTGTGAATTTGCAACGAAAAAAAGTCATCTCATTGAAAGCAACGGTTTCATCTATTAAAGTGGATAATGAGATAACAGTAATCTACCCAACATCTGTATTTCAACGATTAGCAATGAGTGTGACGAGTAAAGACGACATGAACAAATGTTTGCAATACGAGTTGTCACCCCTTTGTCCATTTTTCACGAAGGTACAATGCGAAAAAACCGTAAGGTACAGTTCCTGGGCAATTTTGTTCAAACTGTAACACCACCTCCACATGCGGATACATTTCATATTGTAGACGGAGGATTCCTTTTACATAGGGTAATTTGGCCTGTCAACAGCAACATTAATACCATCCTGAACCAGTACTTAATGTATATTGTCAATCACTACTCGGCAAATTGTTGTGTAGTTTTTTATGAACATTTTGAAGAGCAAACTTCGCATTGTTTAAAAATAGCTGAACGCCTACACAGAGATCGGACAAAGGGTGGACGTTAAATAGTATTTGATGAAAATTCTGTCACCCCTAATCCGCAGGAAAAATGTTTATCTTGTGCTAAAAATAAGAAGAAATTTATTTCATTGCTGTATGCAAAAATACGTGAGGCAGGATGTCATGCAAAAGTTGCGGAAGAAGATGCAGACATTTTAATTATCGACACTGCGATTGAGTTTTCACAGGATCGTAATGTTATTATTGTCGGCGAAGATATTGATTTGTTGGTGATTTTAACACAACGTGCAATACAAAACAGACATCTTTTTTTCCTACAGACAAGTCAAGGGCACGCAAATGCAAAAATGTTCTCCAGCAACAGTTTCAAACACGAGTCATTAAAATCATTGCTGGCATTTTTACATGCATTTTCGGGTTGCGATACAACATCGGCTTTCTTTAACCAAGGAAAAATAAAATTAGTTAAAATGTTGATGAATAACACGGCTCTCAGAAAGAATGCTTCAATTTTTAATGATGTAAACGCGACCCCTAAAGATATAGCCAGCTGTGGTTATAGTTTGATTGCAGCCATGTACGATGGGACAAGTGACAAAACATTGCACGACATCCGATTTGACAGGTACAAGCAACATACATTGAAACACTGTGTCAAATTAACGGCATTACTGCCGACCGAATCTGCCGCAAAAGAACATTGCTTCAGGGTTTAATTACGAACCCAAATATAGGTTGGAAATATGAAAGACCCACAACAATGGGGTTGGAGGATGACTAGCGAGGGTCCTGTTCCCAAATACATGGACAACGCCCCCTATCCCCCTGAAGTAGTGTCAAGTATAGCTTGTACCTGTCTGAAAGGCTGCAAAGGAAAACACTGCAAATTCAGAAAGAACGGTCTGCATTGCTCAACTTTTTGTTCCAACTTCACCGACAACTGCACTAATGTACCTCATTTCAATGCAGATGAGGAAAAACAGGTCGATGACGACAGTGACATACTGTTTTTATTGAAGGATATCCAGAAGAGCACCGAGAAATGCGAATATAATGATTTTACTGATGCGAGTTTAATAGTTGAAAATGAAGACAATGAATTTGACATGTAAACGAAATATACGACCATGTAATAATAAAAGATCGTCGAAAAGTATACAACATTTTTAATTAAACCTTTCTTTCAGAATAATCGCTATCCTATCTTTCCTGTTTAAACTTCTCGCTAAAACTCCCTTTCCGTTGAACTGCCAGGCGTACTCTCCTGGATTGCTACAGAGAGCCGTTGTTAGAATGGATATTTATTTATTTATTTATTTATTTATTTATTTATTTACGTATAATCATTAATATTTTACGTACCATTTAAGAAAGGATAATTTCATACAAAAAAAAAAATTTTATTCGATCCGGAACATGCTTCATCCTACCCAGTGCACCCACAGATACGAGTACTTTGGTTCAAAGGCGTTTTTGACAACATTCCAAGCGTTAAAAAATATTCGGAGGTATACGTTTTTTAGTACAGGTTTCAACGAAAAAAATTCATTTTTATAAATTACTGTACGACTTGTAGAAGCTGCAATAATTAGCATAAAAAAAATGAAAAAAAAAAGAAAATGCAACTTTCTCGAAACATACAAACGTAATCGAAATAAAAAAAATAACACGTTTTCCTTCGTCATATAGACTACCTTTTCAGAAAATTTCACGTTCCTAGCTATAAAACTACCAAAGATAAAAAACTTTTTTTTTTAATTTTTCACGTTTTTTGGTTATTATCTCATTAAAATAGCAATTTTTCAAAAATGTTATATAAACCATTTTTGTAGAGAATTTCAAGAGCTACAACTTTCCTATTCACACTTTTCCCCTACAACGTAACGTTTTTCAGCTAAAACAGAAAAACTGAAAAGATTTCGTTTTTTTTTGCGGTTTTTTGGTGATTTCAAAATGATCTGCACCAAACTTTTGGTTATTAATTAGTTTTCGTAGAAGTATATTTTCTTTCATCTTATGGTAGTATTTTTTACATTTACATTAATAATAGCTTATCATATATCTCACAGGTATTTGTTACGTTTGTCATAATACTAATTGTAAAGTCGTTTATTCTCTGTGCCTCGCAAAGAGAGCTTTGAAATACGGTGTAAGATTATTTGTTGTGACTCTTCATTAACTTTTGGTAATGCTTGTAATATATTATTTTCGAATAAGTATTGCTCTTAGGAACGCATTAAATTGCGGTCGAAAATCATAGTTTCGAGATTCTTAATATTTCAATACAATTCATGCCAAATGCAAGAGAAACTGAGAGCAATTATTTGGATTATTTTGATTTTGCACTTTTTGAAACTGAACTGTGTTTGCACGAAAAGAATGAAATGGCAATAATTGTCGTAAGTACTGCAAATGGTGCTTACATAATAGATTAACATTAAAAGAATCGTACATAGCTATTGATTGAGTATCGTAATAAATGCATACACAGTGCCCATTGTTACAAGTATCAGTATTATCATTACAACTGTATAATATTTGAATATGTTTTTCGTTTGGATTTACAGGAATTATGCATTCTGAACGCTACAAAAGGAGTGTCGATTGATACGTATAAACGGTACATTGTTGTAAAATCCATGCAAACCTATCCATATGTTTATCTTGTAATTTATGCCCAACTGTAATATTATTAAGATCGTGCTGGGATAAGGCAGGCATTCTCGTTATCGTTTCCTATATCCACTCTCGGAATTTTATTTGCATGCGAATATTCTTCTGAGTTAGACGAATATGTATATTTGAATGATTTATTCTGCGGTGAAAGAAGTGACATTCAAACGTGTAATCTTCTGTTTT
Organism: Trichopria drosophilae; assembly: GCA_030407085.1. Classification (NCBI taxonomy): domain Eukaryota; kingdom Metazoa; phylum Arthropoda; class Insecta; order Hymenoptera; family Diapriidae; genus Trichopria; species Trichopria drosophilae. Next base: position 87,018,020 of record CM059582.1, on the reverse strand, counting down.
TCGAGTTTTGCATTAGTACATTATTTTCAATTGCTTTGCCGTAAGATTTCTCCATTTCAGCTAAGGAATACTTTCTTTGTATAGTAAAAGTTTTTTTTTCTATACATATAATATTAACAGTTCAATTTTTATGTATCACTTAAAGCATAAAAGAATAATATTTTGCTTTTCTTTTTTTCAGTCACAATACGGAGAAAGTAATATATTTTCTTCTGTTGGAGAGGAAAAGAAAACGTCCAGCGTATCACGATGACTCAGAGCCAATAAAAGCAAGGGCTATGGATGTAGTAGATCCACCAAAGAAACGTATTGATACTTGTAGGATTAAGAACAGTGCAACACCTTTTCTAGGGCAATCTAGTTATGGATCGCCGGATATTAGTAGAAAATCTCACAGGTAAAGTAATTCCATTAACAAAAAGCTGTTAGTAATTTTAAGAATGAAATTTCTCCATTTTCCGGAAGGACTGGAAAAATATTTGGAGTATACATTGAATTAAAACATTTTATTTCTTGTCTGAAGAAGTCCGTTTAAAAGTCAAACGGTTAATATTGTTATAAATAACGTTTTTTTTTTATAATTCATTTTACAGTAGACCACGTTATCCAGTCTTCCCTTATCCGTATCCCCTGTATCCGTACGATGCCATCCTCCGTTATCGGTGGAAAAAGCTCTCTCTCTTACTCCCATTCCTTCGCTCCATGGGTTACGTACTTGTGCACTATGTATAGTTGTGGGTGTGTACGGGACAATGGATTGGTCGGGACGTAACGTTACGTCGCTTGGAAGGGGAAGAATTTCCTCTCCTCTAAGTCCCCGGATAACGGGGAGTCAGAGTCGGAGCCTTGCACCGACCACTACGGATAACGGGGAGTCTACTGTAGGGGGGCCTGTGGCGAAACATCGCGGCGGGGCGTATTTCTTTTTAAATTCTCATATATAATTTATCTCGAATTTTTATAGGAGTCGAAAAGTATGTGCAAAAAGTAACTTTTGACGAAATGCGTTTATGATATGCCACCAACCATAAAAAGCTACAGCTAATTTTTTAATATGTATAAATCTTGTGGCGAAATAGCGCATCTGTAACTGTCACCAATATTCACACAAATTACCGCCGATATGAATATTTGAAACCAAATTGTCCCACATCTACATCGATGATACACATACAGGGTGCGTGCGTACGATCCGAACATAGGGCATACCATGTTAAAGATAGAACGTACCTGATTGGCCAGTTCCAGCCCATACAGTTATCCCCATTGGCCGCGCGAGAGCAGGGAATGACTGAAACTGGAGATGCGAGTACTGCCTTCACTGTTCAGTACTTCAGTCAGCCACATTCAGTAATTCAGCCTGAAGTAAACATTGAGTCAAAAGATCGTAGTATGTAGATGTAATTTTCCTACGTTTAATGTTGTAAATTCACACTTAAGTCTGTAAGAAAGTTACAACGTGGTGTAGTGAATTTGTAGTAAATTTACAACATTAAGCGAAGGAAAATTACAACGGGTTGTAAAATTGCCACAATTAATAGGTTATTTACATTTACTTCTTTTTATAATGTAGGAAAATTACATCTACGAACTATTATCGTGCACCCATTGTGTACTTCAGGCTGAATTACTGAATGCGGCTGACAAAAGTACTGAACATGAAGGCAGTACTCGAATCTCCAGTTTCAGCCATTCCATGCTCTCTCGCAGCCAATGGGGAGAACCGTACGGGCTACAACTGGCCAATCAGGAACGCTCTACCTTTAACATCACATGCCCCATGTTCGGAACGTACGCACACACCCTGTATAGGGACACACACAGTCATCCGTATTACTCGCGCTATTACTATGTATTTTCCTACCGGTCTCTCTCTCTCTCCCTCATGATTACGTTGACTTAACTTGGGACAATAACAATGCTCCAATTCATCCCAGGGGAGGATCTCCGCCAACCCCATTATCGTCGACATGCTTTTCAGGTTAGTTCTGAATTAAATATATTATCCAGGCACTTTTTATTTATTTATTTATTAAGCATAAGCGGGCGAGACAGCCCCTAACCCTAATCTTAAAAAATTGAAATAAAAAAACAATAAAAATACTACATAAAGTAGTGAAAAAGCAATAATATTTAAAAAAAAAACGGTAATGTATATACGCATATAAGTATGCAAATATATCCACATTTGATTCTGTTTGATATAGGAATGTAGTGATTTGGGGTTATGTTTTTGTTGAAGAACCTGACAGACCAGCACATCTGGCTGCTTCAGCGTTGAATAGCTGAAGGAACCATCTGAGCATTTGGCATTCAGGAATTGTGCCAGAAGACGGCTTCACCAGGTTACAGTCAGGTTAGTTCCTCAATTAGTTATTTCAATATATGTTTAAAAAGAATGTGATTCTTGGTGGATGCTGTATCTTTTCAGCACCCAGGAAGCAGATCAGGAACAACCAGGGAGAGGATGAATCTGCAGAGAGTGCCCGGACAACGTAGTCGACTACTTCAATCTCCACAAGAATAATAAAATTGTGAAAAGACTATGTAAGTAAATTCGACATTTTTGAACGTGCGAAGGGAACCCGAGGGAAGTAAATTTCGCTTTTTTGATCTTACGAGGAAGAGCCAAGGGAAGTAAACTCGACTTTTTTGAACATGCGAGTGGGACCCGGGGGAAGTCAATTTAACTTTTTTGATCCTACGGGGAAGAACCGAGGGAAGTAAACTTGACTTTTTTGAACATGCGTGTGGGACCCGGGGGAAGTCAAATTTCACTTTTTTGATCCTACAGGGAAGAACCAAGGGTCGTAAATTCGTCTTTTTTGAACATGCGAGTGGGACCCGAGGGAAGTAAATTTAACATTTTTGATCCTACGAGGAAGAGCCGAGGGAAGTAAATTCGCCTTTTTTGAACCTGCGAGGGAGAACCGAGGAAAGTCCTAGTTAGGTGTATGCGAATCTTTATCCAGCACAAGATAGTACACCTGGTCGAGGAATGGTGTTCTTCTCCAAAATGGCGTCGATTTTCGCAAATTATGTGCACGGGCGTCCCCGTTAGGCAGTCAAACCTTATTGAAGCTTAGAAATTCGGGTAACCTGTACTTCTAGCCAGCGATAAATAATTTTATGAAAATTGTTACAAAAACGGATCCTCCAAAAATCAAGTCCGCGGTCGTTGGATTTCCTCCTAGCGACGGTCCCTGATTGCAGAGTAGTGAATCACAACCATTCGAACTGGCACGAAACTTTGTTGGTTCTTGATCACGAATCGTCGTTTGGGTTCTTTAACACGCGAATCTTTATCCAGCACAATATAGTACGTACTCGACTTATTTACAGGAGGATACCGACATCGCCAAAAAGGAACGAGCGTCCCTTGGTACCGAGAGTCTGGTACCGTCTGCCTGCCTCATCGCAATACCGGCTTATTGGCGCCACACTCTTCGCGCATGCGCCAGAACAACTTTCTTCGGCTTCACTTGCAAATTTCCTACTTCATCTTCTCTCTCTCTCTCTCTCTCTCTCTCTCTCACCCGCTCTCTTTGCGCTTACATGCCGATATACATTATATTGTTGTACCGTTAACGAATTTTATTACAATATATCTGCAATATAGATATTAAATAATGTTGGACTCATTGGACACCCGTGCTTAACACCTTTCTCTACCCAGAATTATTTCGAATCCTTCCCATCTATTCTTATTCTGTACTTTGTTTCTTTATATACTTCCTTAACTATTTCTATCAACTCCTGTCTTATCTCCCTCTTTTCCATCATCTACCATAATACTTCTCTATTTACGTGTTTCAAAATCTTCATATTTTTGATCACTCCCTTTCCCTTTGTGAACCCTGCTTGTGACATCCATTCATTTCCTTCATCCAATTCTTTTATGATTTCTTCATTAAACAAACTTGCGTATACTTTTTACCCAGTGTCTGACAATGTTACTCTCCTATAATTTTCTACTACCTCCTTATACCCTATCTTCAATATCAGAACTACAATCCCTGTTTTCCATTCTTCTGGTATCCCACCTCCCTCCACCATCATTTTAATGCTCTCTACTAGCTTTTTCTGCTTATTCAATTTCGGTAGAGTCCACAACAGTGAAACGTTTTCAAAAGTTTCCTGAGTGCAAGAGACGATGCTAATAATAAACAAGTTTTTCACGCTAGAATCTAAGAATCCTACATTAAAGCTATCATTAGAAGAAATGCGTAATTTTTTACTTTGATATTCATAATTTCCGCTTTCAGGATTGTTTGTTGGGTCACTTCTACTTTTTAATAAGGACAAACAAATTTTTAAGAAACCTCCACCTCCATCTATATCAATCTTGCAGTGAGTATTATCCGTATGTCTTTCTTGCTCAATAAACTCACAAAATACGTCGACATTTTTACAAAATACAAATTCTCTTTTTATTAATTTAAGAAATTTTCATAGAATGAAAATTATAATGAGTCTTTTCTTGGTGAAGTCGGTCCCTCAAATAAAACAATTTAAATTTTAAAAAAACGTTTCGGCAACCTGATGTGTGCCCTCTTCAGTTTATTTTTTTTATACAATTATGGTTGTAAAGAAATAGAAATTAAAATCACGCGATGCAGTATTAACATGTCAAAGTAGTGTTGGTGAGTGCAGCATGAATTTTGACAGCATTGCTAGAAGTGGAAAGACCGATCTTAAGGTCATTCCCCGTCGATGAGGTTAATTGACGTTTTTCTAAACTCACTGACACTTTACATGATTTGACATTTGATGAAAATGGTTTGTGTATTTCAAACATATATCGCGGAATTGATTGTCGCGAAATTCTCTTTTTTCTTGTGATGCAATGGTCCTTTTTTTATTAAAAAATCAGCTTCTGCTACGTCGAAAAATTCGCCGAGTCGGCGATACATGTGACTTATTTTATTTTTCAAATTTTTTTCAATAATATTACGATTTCTCAGGGCTATTCTTATAAATGATGCTATTCCGCAAATCTCATTCAATGAAAGATGAAATCTTGTTTATAATATAAACAAGTCACCTGGTGATATTGAATAACTGCATGTTTTAGGAAACAAATTAACTACAAGAGGCTTATAATGTTTTTGCGAAAATGTCACTGCACTTACATGGTTATTTTCTCTATTTTGATTTTTCGCTGAATGTGGATGATTTTTTATTAATTCACAAGTCAGATGTTCTTTTTATTTTTCTTTTAAATACTCATCTACTTTACCTTCGATATTATTGTATGTAGACTGTGGTTGACACGGATGTGATTTTCCCTTTGCAATTTCACATAAATAAACTCCACATGTCTTCATTACCAGAGGAACTATTTTTTTCGAACTACGAACTTTCTTCATCCAATACCCACTTTTCCAATTCACTTTCCGCACTATATTTGTAAACTTTACGACATGAACTACAATTTGATGTTGGTAATCGAATATCTGCAGAGTTATAATTTGTAACAACGGAATCTATTCTTTTCTTCATTTCCTCACCAATAGATTTCATATTGTCTTTTTCTTTCACGACAAAACAAACAAACTTTATTTCGATTTTCGTCATGAGAAGCAGCATGAGTTTTAACTTTGAAGTTCATTTTGAGGTTATCAATTATTTTCACCACTAACAGAATAATGTGCAATAAGTTCCATACGCATCAGAAGTATAAAAGCGAAAACTTATAAGTCGTGCTTTAAGTCAATGGACACTTACCATGGAAGTTATTCTCATAAAACGCTTTCATTGGCTGAAAAAAATGGCTAGTTCCCAGATGTCAAATCTTGTCTAGTCTTGCACTAGGCACATTCTAGTAACAGGATGTGTAAGATAATTGCTGGTGGTATGAAAATAAATTTAAATTTGTTCAAACCTACCGTGCTCTATCCCTTTTTACGCTCCTTTATTACAACTGCCTTCTTGATTTCTTCCGTTAAGTGATTCCATCGCTCTTTTACATCTGCGCCTTTCCATACTACGTTTTACATCCTTTTTCTCCTTCCGGTAACCAGTCTTGCACCTTTATTACCTCGCATTCTTTTTTTTCCCTGCTGACTTTAACCTCCAGATGATCATAACCGATTCGTAGTCTGAATCAACTCTTGTCCCTATTTCGCATCTTTTAAATTTCTCCCATGCCTCTCAGTTTACTATTCGCAAGTCTATAACCGTCTTTTCCTTATTTAACTTCTCCCTTTTATGTTCTTTTAATTTACGTCCATTCCCTCTTCATCCCCTTATTTTCCCTCATTCAGTATCACCCATCCTCTTTCTTCAATCAAATTCACCAGTCGCCTTTCCTGCCTATTCACCACCTTATCTTTCGGCCTTCTATTTTTATTTTTCTTCCTCCTTTTTCCTACTCTCGCATTACAATCGCCTCCTGTCAGTAAATTTCTTTCTTCCTACCACCCAGTTATTAATTTCAATTAATAGTTCTTCCCCTCCGTCTCCTTTATATATCCTTAGTATTCTCCTTTCATCCTCCCCTAATTTAACTCTTCTTTCCTTTACAATAGGGTGGAACGAGAAAACGTTATTTTCTCTGATCAAATTCTGATAGCGCGGGAAAGTTGCTTATTTATACCAAGAATACGTATTAGAAAACTGGATTAGATCGCACAATATTCTGTCTCAAACCTGGACATAAATATTCGAAATTTTATTAGAAAATGCTTTATGCATTTTTATATATTATTATTACTGCAACATTCATTACGTCAATCTAAAATTATAATTTGTATCATAGAATAAAACCACAGACCAAAAGAAAATCTACATGTGATTCTGCAGATGAAAAATGACTGACACTAAATGAGTTTTATCAAAACAATCATCATCGGCAGTTAGTTTTAGGAGAAAATGTGTAGCTCTGTGTAGTTTATGAAATAAAAAGCTCGCCAGAACGTACCGCGTGGAAGAAGTTGCACTTCAGGATCCACCGAGCCCTACCCAACCACCCAAAGTCGACCTTATATGTCGATCTCGAACTTCTTCGCTGCGTACTCTGCTCGCGCCCTCCATTACCAGTTTTACCGCCCATTCAATAACTACTGTGTGGCACGGAAACTTGCAAAATTCCCAATCTACATATTCCTCACCTCATAACTTTTGCACGAGTTCTTTTTCAGACATATGGGTAAAAAATGGAGGCGGCGTTATTGTCAAGGCTGAAGCTTTCCAGCTTTTCCTGGAAATAAAATGGATAACTTACCATATCACTATCGGGTTGCCAGAACTGGAAGGAGATGGGCTCGATTACATCAGTACAACTAGAATTGAGTTTTTTGAGAGGTGATGGTTTTGATACCGCTCCCCGAGGAGTACTACTGAAGTCCGATAACTTCGGATTGAATTACGGTTTATCCGACACCGCTGCTGCAGGAAGACTGGGTGAATACTGCTAGAGAATAAATAATGTTCTTTTTTGTTTCTTCATGTATTGGCGTGTACACATGGTCCCACGTGAAAATGTCGTAGTTACCCTAGAGTCGATCATGAAACACTCGCTGGTATTTTGGGAAGTAAGCGGGGAAGTAATGGTTCGTAGTATAAAATGAGATAAAATGTACGCGAGAATTGGGTTCCTTCTGATGAGTCCGGCGTGGATACGAATAAGAAACCACATGTTTACTTTGTCTGATAATAAGAAACACTTCATGGGAATCTTAGAAACTGGCAATTATCAGCGAAATACGCGGTGACGTGGACATAAGGTTTATGGACAAACGCCTAGTTCATCTCGTTTCGGAGAATAAAATCAAACATAATATATCGGTAACATTTGAAATAAAAAACGTGTTTAAGCGTCATGTGTTAAGCGCAAGATCATAAAGAATGTACATTCATACTGGTTTACAATGAACAGAATCTGTAAGTAAAACATCTCGGAAATAGCAAATCTAAGTCAGTTACGTAACAACATGTACACGGCCGATTTGCAATTTTGTAGGGCCTCGTGGGTCAAGAAGAAACGTAGGTTCGCAAACAGGGACCTTTTATCCTTAAAATATTTGCAAAAATTAAATTCCGAGAATTTGCAATTCGCAATATTGCAATTCATTCATTAACTTCATGTATTTTGTGTGATACGAATATAACATTTGAATTCCACGAGTGTGTGATACTATTAGAATATACACCTTTTCGTACAAGGCTTCAATTCTTCCAGTCACAACATCTGCAATAGCAGCATATGTTGGTTCTTTTTACGCACCACTTTCCAATCCCATAGATCGCCGCATGCCAGAAGAACATCGTAACACATCTTTGTATGTAGGCAGTTCGGTTTCTAAAAAATCTGTTGAAGCACCGACGTTTGGACAAGTGATTGCCTATCGTGAATAAAACTTCCAGACTGACATTGTGGAGAGGAATATAAATTATCAATAATGACATAATACTATTTGGTATCCACCAATGGTAATTCACTCTGTACCCATAAATTCTTCAATAAGTTCTAAGATACTTTCTCGATTTAAAAAAAAATTGTCGTTACTTCATTTATTTGAACTTATTCTATATTTTTTTTCAAATTACTACTCGCTCTCATTTGATATTAATTTTTATTCCATGCGTAGATAGTTTTTCTTTGCTCTTAATCGAATTCTTTCATTCTGTTCTATTTTTTATTCATGTTTATTACATATATTTATTTGTTTTAATTTCTAATTAATCTTATCTTATTTTTACAAATGATATTATTAATTGTTTGAATAATAAATATTTATAGAATTTTATTTTTATTTCAGGTTGAACCGACAAGCAAACTCTGCAGTGCATTCATCTTTTTGCTTCTTGGGAAACAACAGCAAATTTTTGGAATCGGGCAATACCAATGGGCCAGAATATCATCCTTGTAAATATTTCATAACAACGATGTTAAGGTAATATGCTTCAACGTTTATGAACTTAAATAATAATTTCTTATTTTTTTTTTATTTATTTATATTTATTTATTTAATTATTTATTTTACACATGCACATTAAGTTAATCACTCAATTTCATTTTCATTTCTTGTATTCCTCAATGTCATTTACTTGTTCACTTTTATTTCTTTTTTTATTTCTTTTTCTTTGCTCATAATAAATTGCCCTCATTTGATTCGCACTCATCATACATTTATTCACTTAATTTAATTGTCATTACTCCTTCGTCTAGTAGAACTCATTCTATTCTTGCTCACATTTCCATCTACTTATGCTCATTTACCTTGTTATTAATTTTTATTCCACTCGTAGACATTGTTTCTTTGTTCATAATCGTATTCTTTCATTGCATGCTATTTTGTATATGTATTATGTATATTTATATGTTCATTTATGTTTTAATTTTATTTTAATTTGTAATTAAAGTAATTTCATTTTCAGATGTTCTACTGCAAAGAAAGCACTAGGAAGAAAGTACAAGGAACCAATGTGGTTAAAACCTGAATAGGCTTCGTGGCTCAGGCGGTAACGTACTGGACTACGCAGTCGTAGGTGGTGAGTTCACTCCCCGCCGGGTCACAATTTTTTGAAATTATATTCTTAGCAACCGCTCGCAATATATAAGATGAGCCATATTGTTGTATTTGTATTTCGAAGTATTGTCTATCAGACGGGAATCGACTCACGGCCGCTGCTATGCTTAATGTAGGTTTCTGCAGTTCCCTACATTCTCGACAAATGTAAGTATGGCGCCATCTAAAGACGATCTGCAGCTCTCGCATATATTATTGCACGCCTTTACAACAGGTGTCCCGCACAAGCACCCTGAAAGCTTATGGGATACCTGTGTGATGGCGGTGTATATCACATTATAACTTCCAAAAAATTAAATAATCTCCCGGTCAGTCTGTAAAACAGAGAATTTTCGCCGAGTCTCGTTATTCGGCGTCATGGTCAAAAAAGTCGTTAAAACAAAAAAAAAAATAGTGCCGACATGTACATGCTCAAGGAACAACAAATTTAAATAAATTACATATTATAAAAATAAAAACAGTTCTTTTCGTCAATTAAAATTACTCATAACGTGACTGGTTGCAACACCCTGAACTAAATTTCGCAATTCTTGCAATGATTTCAGTTGCTGGTCAGTAACACCCTACCTACGGAGTACCCGTTTATACAATTGGTGAAACGATTTATTGGCTGACAAATTAGATGGCTGTATTATGTTACAAATATTTTGTTCGCTTAAAGTCCATTTTCGGACCATTGAACGGCCATATTTCGTGCGGAATGTTACAATGTTGAACGTAAAATAATGTGGACCTTATTAGTCCACAGAATACTGAACGTATATTGGAAGACCAATGAATGTATTATGGAATGCATTTCGTCCGCCTAACGTCCGTTTTCGGACCATCTAACGGTCATATTTGGTCCTGTTTACGTCCATTCTTGGATGTCCAATGTACGTCTAATAACGTCGAAGTGTACGCACAGTGGACGACCACTGGACGTAATATGTGACCTATTTCATCCGCCTAACGTCCATTTTCGGTCCATCTAACGGCCATATTTGGTCCTGTTTACGTCCATTCTTTAACGTCCAATGTACGTCCAACCACACCGAAGTAGACGTAAACTGGACGTCCAATGGACTTGATATGTTACGTATTTTGTCCGTTATGGTCCATCAAACGTCCACTCTTGGTCCAGTGTACGTACATTTTGGACGTCCAATGGACGTACATTTTTTGGACGTGCAGCGGAAGTTCAGTGGACCTCATATGGACGTGCTGTTTGGGAGTTTATTACTTATCAACCATTATATAACAGCTCGGCAGGGAGATGGGCAAAAGCGTGGGTGCTCCGGTTGAGACACCTCCCATTTACGGGAACATTAAACTACAAGCTGCGATGCGAACATCGCGGCATCTCAGCTCCGACTGGACACTGCCGCACCATAGCACGACCAACACACATCATGGAACTGAGAGGGATCCCCTCTCCGAGGTTGCAGAGGAAATGGAGAGAAAAATGCTAAATGCGTCGTTCCTGATGTAATGATTTTCATTGATTATATGGTTTCGTATTATTTTATTTATCTGTATTAGATAAGTGTACAATCCATGAATATTATTCGACTATTTTGTGTTAATTTTCTTCACTTTTAACACCTTTAAACGCAAAAGTAACATTTTGGGCAATCTGTGATCTGGCAGACTAACTTTTTTAGGTACCCATTTAATTGCTAAAGAGAAAATTTCTACCGCTAAGGACGGAATACCGAGTTCTAAACGGACGAAATAGACCGGGGTGTTTCTCGGCACGCAAAACATTCTTTTAAAAAACGCAATCTGTACGGATCCCAGTTTATCCAGGTAGCACAGAGCTCAGAACGGTGCAGCATATAACAGAACCGATATTATCAGCCCATTGTACAATTTAAAGAAGGTGCTCCATGCAACCATTTTAAACGATACAATTATCGGTATAACGCCCGAGCCGGGCGCAGCTTTTGTTTTTATTATGGCATCCTCCGTAGCTTGGAGGACACGCGTGAAGGAGGAGAATAGAGCTGCTGGATATTGATGGCTGTTCACGACTTCAATCGGGCTATCCCCAAACCGAAACCACGTGGAATACGCGCCTACCAGACCGGCCCTTCTAAAACATACTATTTTTGTCTTACTCGTGTTGACCGTGAGGTGGTATAAATATTCCGCGAGCAAGAGTAATATCCTGCGGATAACATATAGCAGTTTTTGGGGCTAGTAGGGTACTCTACTAGTAGATTCATCTCAGATTTCAGTAAACTTTCAAAACCATTAACCCAATTATTGAAAAAGATTTACCATTTAATTAGACGGACTCTCGTTAAGAATCATTCGTATGTTTGTGCGACAAATTGTGTTTAAAACACATTTTTCAGTGCCTCTATTTTTCAGAATCGTTTGTTGTTTCAACCGATGCATCTAATTATGCAGTAGGCGGAGTTCGTAGTCAGGAGAAAATAGGGGAAGATCTCCCAATCCGCTCGCGAACATTGAATCACTCATATATTAAAAATTTTATTAATTTTATTAATTTAAATTCAATTAAATTAAATTAAAAAAATAAAAATTCTCCACAATAGATAAAGAGTAGACAATTTACTCTTGTGACCAATCATCATCCCATAATAAGGCTCAATAAAATAAAAAATCCATACACTCTTTTAGCTAGATGGAAAACTAGATTAGATAAATATGATTATAAAATCGTCTGCAAATTGACAAATTTGAATGCTGACGCCCTATCGTCACATCCGTTCGAAAATAGGGGGATTTTTATCATAAATTCAGATAATTCAATTCAAAACAAACAAATCGAGATTCCTAATTATATAATTGATGAGGACTTTCGGAGAAACCTCGTATATCTTTGAGAAATTGAACTGTTCTCAACTGAAAAGAAGCTGTTGAGCTCATCAAAAAAGACGGTTTCTTCAGTTATATATGAGGGCCGTCAAAGATGTGAAAGTGTACAGTCGGGAAAATATGTTTGTGACGAAAATGAGCTAACATTAAGTACCGTTATGAATGAAATGTTGAATGTGGGTGAAAACAATGGCTGATGATGCAAACTTAACGATATTAACCGCAAGTTCTGAAAAAAACCTAAAAGATTATAAAGACTGCATACATTTCATTGTATGTGCAAAGAGTACTGTTGATTGTATTTTGATGAATTGTCCAAAATGTCCTAAAATGAAAGAATTTTCCGATCTTGTTTTGGGATTACTGAAAAAATAGAAAAGAGAGCAAATAATATTCAGTACGTGAAAATCCACAGATCAATGTATTCTTGTGCAAAAATGTCTTTCCACTAAAGATTTTGTTGAAGAATTGCGCAATCCTTTAAAATATCTTATCCCTCATCACTTCATAGCATAAGCTCAATCTGAATTGTTTTCCAATAAAAAAATTACGGGATGATAAAGTGATGGTCTACTTTGATTTCGCTGAAAATTTTGCGTACGTTGTACATAATGCAACACAGGTTTTTCATTTTAGCAACGACCAGTTTACTGAATTTCCAGTCGCAGTTTATTATCGATATGAAAATGAAATAAAAAATGACAGGACAATATTACTGTCAGTCATATAAACGTCATACCAGGTATAACAAAATTATGCCCAAAAATAAAGAAAATTTATTATTCATCCGATGGCGCCAAACATTTAAAGAACAGCACTCAAATAATCTTCTTGATGCATCAGAAACTCGATTTTATTATAAACGCTGAATGGCACTGCAACGCTACTGCGCATGGCAAATGTGCTTGTGACGGTCTTGGAGCATGTTTAAAATGTACAGCGACTCGTTTCAGCTTTCAAGCATCTCCGAATGACGCAATTTTGAATTCACTGTAACTTTCCACTTCGATCGTAAAATCACGATACGAAAACATACAGTTTTTTCATTATACCAAAGAAGATCATAAAAAATCTTGCTAAAGCTGAATAAATGATTCCCTGATCCACCTGCTGTGCCTAAAATTCAAATGAGTCATGCATTTATTCCTACTGCCGGCAACAAATTTGAAATTAAAAGGAATTCTAGTGCAACCAGTGGATGTCTTACGCAATATTAATTCCTTAAACATTTACGTCACATAATTTCAAAATAGACGATTAATTGTACGGTACACATCATTTCCGAGGTCGCTAAAGGAAATAAACGAAACAAAAGTATGCAAAATTATAAATGAAAATTTGAAATCAACAGAATTAGAAATGAACAAGAAACAAAAAAAATAAATAAATTAAAACCAAAATTAAAAAAAAAAAATAACAAAATGTAAAAAAAACAAAACTGTGCCATTGACGATCCCAATCCCGTGTACAATAGAAGGGTGTTTCGAAGATTGTAATCGCTAGCAATCTTTTCAAGCCCAGAACAAGGTTGAAAATATTGACTGTAGGTTGATTTTTTTGAAGGTCCGAAACGATTGTAATGGGGAAACTTGATTTCAGCGGTTGACGTGGACATAGCTATTCCATCTCTTGATAGAAAAAGAGAAGGATATGAAAAATGTAGATCTCATTTTACTTCTAGTAAATTCTTTCATATATTCACTGCCTTCTACCTGCTCCTTGAGATTAGAAAAAAATGAGCGGTGATAGCTAAATTCTAACAACAAATTCATGTATAGTAGGTGAAAATTCATCGGAATACATAAAACCTCTATAAACATGGTCTATATTTTAATTTTATGCACGATTTTTATTTTTTTTTTAATACAGATTAAGAGTTTGTAGGCGTCATATTGGAGCCGCCATATCAGATTTTCAATGGCGCTCTATATGTATATACGAGATTCGAAATTTGAGGGCTTTTTCGACTCCAATGCGGAACTTTGGGGACTTTTTGGAACTAAGGTGTCCGACCTCAAAGTTCTACGTCATGAAAACGGCACTTTAAGGTCCGATCGGTTGCCAGATCTACAAACTGAGTGCATGAAAAATACGGCTGCTCCAGTCGTAGCTGAGGCAAACGAAGAAGCTTATTTTTATTTTTAATTGGAGGCCCGAAGGGCCGCAGCCCCCCCCCCCCCCCTCAGCAGGCGCCCTACGGCCGCACATATAAAAGTATGTAAAACGATGTGGCAATACCGTAAACCATAGAGCAACCCGTGTTAATGCTAGCGGGCGAAAAACTGAATTATCGACTTTATAGTCAACTTCATGTAGAGTTGCACGCGATTAGCACGTAATTGTTATTAACAAATTGTTCTGAAAACCCATTTCTAAACGACACAGAACCACTGTTTTTGCTTAAATTTTTTTCTTTTTGCAAAATTACATTATCGACTTTAATAGTCAACATCAATCAGTTGCTCCAGATTAGCCCGTAATTATTATTAACAAATTATTCATAAAAATCATGTCTAAACGGCACAGAACCATTTTTTGAGCTCCAATTTTTTCCAATTGCAAGATTAAATTATCGACTTTAGTGATAACTACATTTAGAGTTGCACGGGATTAGCGTGTAAATGTTATTAACAAATTATTAATAAAAATCGTTACTAAACGACACAGAACCACTGTATGAGCTCCAATCTTTTCCTTTTGAATAATTAAATTATCGACTTCAATAATCAACTTCATTCATTGTTGCAAGCGATTAGCACGTAACTGTTATTAACAAATTATTCATAAAAACCATTTCTAAACGGCACAGATTCATTTTTTGCGCTCCAATTTTTTCGTTCTTCAAAATTACACTATCGACTTTAATAATCAACTTCATTCAGAGGTACATTCGATTTGCACGTAATTGTTATTAAAAAATTATTCATAAAAATCATTTCTAAACGGCACAGAACCACTTTTTGAGCTCCAATTTTTTCCAATTGCACGATTAAATCATCGACTTAAATAATCAATTTTATTCAGAGTTGCACGCGATTAGCACGTAATTATTATTAACCAATTATTAATAAAAACCATCACTAAACGGCACAGAACCACATTTGGGTAACCAATTTTTTCTTTTTGAAAAATTAAATGATCGACTTCAATAATTAATTTCATTCAGAGTTGCACGCGATTAGCACGTAATTGTTATTAATAAATTATGCATAAAATTCATTTCTAAACGGCACAGAACTACTTTTTGAGCTCCAATTTTTTCCAATTGCACGATTAAATCATCGACTTAAATAATCAATTTTATTCAGAGTTGCACGCGATTAGCACGTAATTATTATTAACCAATTATTAATAAAAACCATCACTAAACGGCACAGAACCACTTTTGGGTAACCAATTTTTTCTTTTTGAAAAATTAAATGATCGACTTCAATAATCAATTTCATTCAGAGTTGCACGCGATTAGCACGTAATTGTTATTAATAAATTATGCATAAAATTCATTTCTAAACGGCACAGAACCATTTTTTGAGCTCCAATTTTTTCCAATTGCGCGATTAAATCATCGACTTAAATAATCAATTTTATTCAGAGTTGCACGTGATTAGCACGTAATTATTATTAACCAATTATTGATAAAAACCATCACTAAACGGCACAGAACCACTTTTGGGTAACCAATTTTTTCTTTTTGAAAAATTAAATGATCGACTTCAATAATCAATTTCATTCAGAGTTGCACGCGATTAGCACGTAATTGTTATTAACAAATTATGCATAAAATTAATTTCTAAACGGCACAGAACCACTATTTGAGCTCCAATTATTTCCTCTTGCAAACTTACGTTATCTACTTTAATAATCAACTTCATGCAAAGTCGCACGAGATTAGCACGTAATTGTTATTAACAAATTATTCATATAAACCATTTCTAAACGGCGCAGAACCATTTTTTGAGCTCCAATTTGTTCGTTTTGCATAATTACACTATCGACTTTAATAATCAACTCCATTCAGAGTTACATGCGATTAGCACGTAATTGTTATCAACATATTGTTCCTAAAAATCATTTCTAAACGACACAGAACCACTGTACGAGCTCCAATTTTTTTCTTTTGCAAAATTACGTTATCGACTTTAATAATCAACTTCAGCCAGAGTTGCACGAGATTAGCCCGTAATTGTTATTAATAAATTGTTCATAAAAATCATTTCTAAGCGGCACAGATACACTTTTAAATCTGCAATTTTTTTCAATTGCACGTTAAATCGTCTACTTAATTAATCAATTTTATTCAGATTAGCACGTGATTAGCACGTAATTGTTATTAACAAATTATTCATAAAAACCATTTCTAAACGGCACAGAACCATTTTTTTGTGCTCCAATTTTTCGTTTTGCAAAATTGCACTACCGATATTAATAATCAACTTGATTCAAAATTACATTCGATTAGCACGTAAATGTTGTTAACAAATTGTTCATAAAAACTCTGTCTTAAGGGCACAGAACCATTTTTTGCGGTCCAATTTTTTCGTGTTGCAAAATTACACAATCGACTGTAATAAACAACTTTCTTCAGGCTTGTACGCGATTAGCACGTAATTGAAACATAATATAATTTTACGTCAAACCGCATATACGCTACTTTAAGACAGCTTCGGAAGAATAGCAACGTACTACCCACGGACACCCGCAACTGCCCATAACTTCGATTATATTTCCCCAGTTTGATTATTGCTGCGTAGTCTACAATGACCTTGACTCGACATTAAGGATGAAGCTGGAGAGAAAGCTAGATTCTGCCATCCGCTTCATATTTCACCTTGTGCTCGTCTCGTAGAAGGTGAAAGATCTAGCATTAAATTATTAAAGTCGATAGTGTAACTTTGAAGAACGAAAAAATTGGAGCACACACAATGAATCTGTGCCGTTTAGAAATGATTTTTATGAATAATTTGTTAATAACAGTTACGTGCTAATCGCCTGCAACAATGAATGAAGTTGATTATTGAAGTCGATAATTTAATTTTTCAAAAGGAAAAGATTGGAGCTCATACAGTGGTTCTGTGTCGTCTAGTAATGATTTTTATTAATAATTTGTTAATAACATTTACGCGCTAATCCCGTGCAACTTTAAATGTAGTTATTATTAAAGTCGATGATTTAATCGTGCAATTGGAAAAAATTGGAGCTTAAAAAATGGTTCTGTGCCGTTTAGACATGATTTTTATGAATAATTTGTTAATAATAATTACGGGCTAATCTCGAGCAACTGTGATTGATGTTGACTATTAAAGTCGATAATGTAATTTTGCAAAAAGAAAAAAATTTAAGCAAAAATAGTGGTTCTGTGTCGTTTAGAAATGGTTTTTCAGAACAATTTGTTAATAACAATTACGTGCTAATCGCGTGCAACTCTACATGAAGTTGACTATAAAGTCGATAATTCAGTTTTTCGTAAGGAAAAAATTGGAGCTCAAAAAGTTGTTCTGTGCCGTTGAGAAATGATTTTTATGAATAATTTGTTAATAACAGTTACGTGCTAATCGCTTGCAACTCTAAATGAAGTTGATTATTAAAGTCGATGATTTAGTTTTGCAAAAGAAAAAAATAGGAGCTCAAAAAGTGGTTCTGTGCCGTTTGCAATTCATACAAAAAAAAAACAAAGGGACTTTTCCAGGGTGGTCTTTGTATGCGTAATTCCACTCAGGGGCTTCAAAAAGAAAAAGAGAAGCATCTTACGACTTTGTACAAATCCATGCTTTCTGATTTTAAATCCAAGTACTTTTTAAAAAACTATCGATCCCTTAATTTTAGATCTTTAACTTTTATATTCTCATTACACAATTTAGAAAATATTTTCCAGGGTTTCGAAACATATGAAACGTTATTTTCTACATGAATGCCTGACCTGTAAAATAATCATTTTTTGATTCATTACAAATTCGAATCAAAAGTTTTAATTTTCCTTTCGGAACCGAAAACCAGTGGCAGGTTAGACATTCGAATCCGATCGATATTTTTGACAGTCTCTCTCGAACGTTCCGCTGCTTCGTTAGAAAACAATTGCGCGTTTTATGGACGATGTACATTTTCTTCGCATTCATTCTCAACATGCACCGACAATACTACCATTGCGATAATCGGAAAGCTCTTTTCCTATTGGTTCATTTCAATGCTGAATAACTTGAAATCGGTAGCTTGAAAACATTTTCGGCAAAGGAACTTTCATTTCAGAATTTTACGCTCTATCTGCTGGTAAACGGGGTTCATACATCGGGGTGTATACACCGTGTATCGCCACCTATGGCATACCGGGTATGAGCAGATAGAGGAAGAAAAACTAAACAACAATTCCCTTTTCGAATAATACCGGCGAAGTATGGTTTTGAAGTTATCGAACCCTATAAGATAGCCAAACGGAGGGAGAGCTTAGAGATTGTCGAGCAGTGCTGCATTTTTGGCTAATGTCGCGAATGAATCCGAAGAAAATGCGCATCGCAGATGGACCGCGCGATTTTGTTTTTGAACGCAAAGTGACGCTTGAAGGAAGAAGGCTGACAGAAATATCGATCGTCTCAAAATTCATGACTAACCTGTAAGGTGATTCAGATAGGAAGTATACATTGCAATTGATCGGCATTTGAATTAACAATATACAGAAAATTAATTAAAACATATAAAAGGTGACTTGACATGTTATAAATAAGCTGTAAATAAATTCATGAATAAAATAAATTAGTGATGTGCACGGCACGGGCACGGCAGATGGACCGCGCGTTTCTGTTGTTGGGTGCAAAGTGACGCTCGAAGGAAGAAGGCTGTCAGAAATATCGATCGTCTTCAAAATATATGCCTAACCTGCAAAGTGCTTCCGACAGCATGTGAATATTGCAATCGATTGGAATTTGAAAAAAAGAAAATTAATTAAAACATAATTTGAAAGGCGACATTACATGTTATCAATACGCGAAATAAATGCATGAATAAAATAAACTAGTAAATTTTTAAAAATGATAGACGTGAAAAGAGAAATTAAAACACACATATGTTAGAAAATGTGCCTAAAAAGCAAAATCACTGAATAATTATTATTAAAAAATAGGAACAATTTTTTTTACTTTAAGATATTATTGTATGTTTCATAACATTTTAAGTTATTTCTGTATGAAAACATTTTCAATTTTCATCCACATCCGTTTGTAGTAACTTAACTTGTGAGTTTTGTATGTTTTTATAAATCTAAGCGATGAAATTAAAACATGTTTCATTATTAACAAAATTATTTATTCTTAGGATTAAAGTGACCCATATATAGTAGAAGTTATGTGCAGCATCATATGCAATAAGAATGTGATTTCAGAAAAAATTTTATTAAAAATTACATTTTTAACAAGAATGATGTTTTCTGCATAATGCTTGCTTTTGTCGAGGGTATGTGTAGATCCTAAATCCAAATGAACAGGAAAATGAACCTTTTTCAAAGAATATTACAGAGAATATTGCCGTATTTTACCTTCATTGACTGTACTAAAAAGTTCTGCAGATTTATCCGTCTCCAACAACAAGAATATACACCAAGAAAGGATGGCCAAGTTTGACAATCGGCCGAGTAACGCAAATGTGTGCTGTTCACTACAACTGTAATTTATTTATTTATTTCCTCGGTGATGGAGAGCATAACCTTCTTTAAGACTTTTCAAATTTTTGTTGAAATCATATTATTATTACATACACAAGCAAACTTCTACTAAACATGGGTCATATTAATCCTGAGAATAATAGTAGTTTTCGATACAAGTGTGTAAAAGTTTTTTTTTCCAATGTGAGGGTTGTAGGCCGAGCTGAAAGCGAGGTCCGCATTCACATTGGTACAAGATACATTTTCGCACATGGAACATTCTTTTACAAACCGAACACTTTTATTTTTCGACAATTTTAAATCGTTCCAAACTTTTTTTACCAATTGCAGGTACAAAATAAGCAAACACGTATATCGTGAAATTTATTTTCGAACTTATAGCGATATGAAGTTTTGACGTTTTGCGTTTTAGAATAGAATAGAATAGAATACCATTTATTTAGCCTGAGGGGTGACCTCTTAAGCTAACCATACATAGAAATTACAATTATGTGTTGAATAAAGAAATATAAAAAGTACAAAGTATTATTATAATTAAATACGTTATAGCTATAATGAACGCGAGAACCGAACAGAACATTTTTTTTTTGTTAGAGCCACAGGGAGGAATCGCACCGAAGTAATAAACAATTAATAATATTAACATTAAATGAGAGAAATTCTTAAAAGTAAAAAATATAATATTTAGGAAAAAATAGAAAAATTATTTAGTCAGCCTATTATCTTTCTACCCGAAACTTCGCGGTCACGTAGAAAGCGGTACAGTTTGGATATAAAACTGTCAACTGTTAGACTGCCTTTAATACTATTTGGTAGAGCAGTCCAAAGCCTGGTGGATGTAATGAGGAACGATCTGGAGTAGGCCTCAGAGCGATGACTGGGTACTCTTAGCTCACTTGTGGTCGACCGAAGAGTGCGATCAGTGACGTCTCTACGCCATACATATTTTTCATAGAGGTATAGCGGAATCTTTTTTTTAAATAGTAGGTATGTAATAATACCAATAAAATAGAGTCGTCGTGACGTCAAAGTGAGCCAGTCAAGTTTATTACGGTATGCCATAATGTGCTCGTCTCGTCGAAGGCGAAAGATGAAGCGGATGGCAGAATTTAGCATTCTTTCCAGCTTCATTCTTAATGTCGAGTCAAGGTCATTGTAGACTGCGCAGCAATAATCAAAATAGGGGAATATAATCGAAGTTATGAGCTGTTTGCGTGTGTCCGTGGGTAGTACGTTGCTATTCTTCCACAGCTGTCTTAAAGTAGCGTATACGCGGTTTGACGTTACAATTATATGATGTTTCCAAGATAGTGTATTATCAAAGTGTAAGCCGAGATTTCGGACTGTCTTGACCCATGGAATGATATTATTCTGTACACTAATAGGTGGTAAATTGGCAAGTTCCAATAGATTAATAAAGTATGGACTTCCAATCATAATTGCTTGCGTTTTAGAAAAATTTATAATGAGATCATTTTCGAGCGCCCACTCGCAAAATCTTTCGGCGTCACTGGTTAATCGTGCACAACCTTCCTCTATTTCTTGTGGAGAGCAGCTCAGAAAGATTTGTGAATCATCGGCAAAGATGACATGTTTGGTGTGTCGCAGAACAGATGGAAGGTCGTTTATGAATATGGAGAACAGTAGCGGGCCTAGAACAGAGCCCTGAGGCACACCAGCATTAATAGGTAGCCAGGTTGAGGCAACACGATTGTCGACAAGAATGGCCTGCGACCTATTTGTTAGATAGGAAGCAAACCATGCGATGGCTGGATTAGAGAAGTGGGCGGCTTTAAGTTTTTCCAAGAGAATGGTATGGTTCACTGTGTCAAAGGCTTTACTGAAGTCGAACAATGAAAGGATTACAACATTACGATTTTCTATAGCCTCGCGACAAAAATCGTTGACTAAAAGTAGTGCCGTTTGGGTATTAAAGCCCTTGCGAAAACCAGACTGGTACGGATCGAACCAATTACGTTCATTTAGATAGGCGACAATCTGATCATAAACCAATCTCTCTAGAATTTTCGATGATGTACATAAGATGGAGACGAGACGGTAGTCAGAAACACACGACGGCAATTTCTTTTTATTTATTGGCACTACCAAAGCCTTTTTCCATTCGGCTGGAAAGGTGGACGAATTAAGTGAAAGGTTGAAGAGATATATTAAATGAGTGGCAATGACGGGAAAGGTTTTCACATAAAAACTAATCGGTGTTTGATCTACACCTTTTGCCTCAGACCTTCGTCGCGTGACACATGCCAATAGATTGTCTAATGTAATATTCAAGAAATAAAACATGGAATCCTGAGAGTCCTGAGTCGTCGAATGGAGAAATTCGATCGATGGAAATAGGGCTGGTACTCTATTGGCAAGAGAAACAAAATGAGAATTTAGTTCTTCAGGGGTGCAGCAAAGTGGAGGAGAATTTACTGCGGAATTAGCCAACCCAAGGCTGCGAAGTTTTGCCCAAGTGCTTTTTGGATCTTTAACTGTCGAGAACTGCGCGTGATAGTACTTTTCACGTGATTGTCGCCAAGCTGATCTATAGGTTTTGTTGAGAGATATTAGTTTGACTTTCGCGTTCGGATCGCGTGTGCGACGAAAAGCACGCAGAGTAGAGTCACGTTCACGCTTTAGTGAGCGCAATACGTCAGTTACCCATGGCAATGCTTTATTCTTCGGTATGAAGGATCTTAGAGGAGCAAATTTATCAAAAGATGATACTATTCTATGCGAGAGGGTCGAACAAAGGAGGTCAATAGACTGATGAGTCCCAGTAGCAAGTCTAAACATACTCCAATCGCATTTCTCCAAGTCATCCAGCAACAGTTCCAAACAAAAATTGCGGTAGTCTCGGCAAGTAATAGCCGTTGTATTTTTCGTATAAATTTTTAAATCATATTCAATTGATATCAAATCATGTCCATATACGAATGGTAAGCTAATTTGTGAAACGGACTTAACATTATCCAGGCTATCAACTATACAATGATCAATCCACGAGTCTGCGGTGGCACTATGAAAAGTGGGGGAGTAATCGACAATCTGTAAGCTGTTTTCAAGAGCAAACTGCTTCAGATAGGTAGCAGCATGCGAGTGTTTTTGCAAATCTATATTGAAGTCAGCCATTATTATTATGTTATTATAGTTGCAGCTTAGAGATTGCAGAGCAGTCCCGAAGATTTCAGGCATCGGCTTATTAGGCGGGCGGTAAATGACGGAGACAAGCACAGGAGAGGATGTGCGGCCAGATATTTCAGCAATCATAAACTCATTTGAAGTGTCCGATATATCCGATAGAGCTAATAATTTACAGGCTAGTTGCTTGTGAATATACATAGCCACACCCCCACCCCTTGAGCCCCTCCGGTCGTGGCGAACGAGATAATATTTATCGAGTTGGAAAAATTTGTCCGGAGATTGATCCGTGAGCCAAGTTTCTGTTAAGTGTATAATATCAAAAAGATTAGTTGAAAAGTAGTCACAAAATTCAGGAAATTTATTTTTGGAGTTTATAGACTGGATATTTAAATGACAAATTTTCAAACTCGACAATTTGATATCTTTAGACGTGGATAATGATGTAATAGCAGCAGCGTTGACAGCATCCATAGAGATGACAGATGCCGGTGAAGTTTGGCGTCAAGAGGAAATTATGTTGAGATCTTCTTCGTTGTAGATCTCTATCGCATTTGCCCCTCTTGCTGATCTATAGTGGACGATGCCCTTGTAGAGGTAGACGGACTTCTCAGGGTGTTCTTTTACTATTGCTCGAGCCTTTTTCGGTAAGTTGCGCGTCTCTATTGGTAGAGATTCGTTTATATTTATACGAGACATCGGGAGCTCTGGAAAAATGAGATTGGTCATAAGACCTTTGTTGAGTCTCATTGCCTGTATAAATTTTGTCCTTAGCCTCGGATTGGACAGCTTGGCAATGATTAAGTTAGATCGACCGTGAGTGGACGCCGCTGTAGATGTCGTTGAAGTCGTTGCAATAGTTGATGGTTCATTGCCAGATATGCGACTAGGGTTGGGATCATTTGATAAATTTGTCCCAAGACGTTCGATGGATAGCAGATCGCGTGCCTTCATTGCGACTTTTAAGACTTCCGCTATGTTGAGGAAAATGATATCCAGATCCTCATTAAACGTTTCAGGAAGCCCAGTAATGACTAGGTCGCTACTTCGTAGCTCATAAGCATTAGTAGCTCTATCTTTTAGAACCGTGCTCATCTGATTTTGTAGGGTAGCTACTGATTGCTTCATTTCCTGTACCGTAGAATTGAGATTCAATACGGAATCAAGTTTAGCGCATAACTCTGCATGTTGCTTATCATGCCTGGTACAGAAGTCCCGAAATTCGTTCGATGGTACGATCGCATTATCGATGGCCTCAGAAGTAGTAGTCTCCACTGACGAAGCACTATTTGAGCGCGTGTGGATAAGTTTCGGGGCAGCCCAAATATTATCTGCAGCTCGTTTTCTGCCACGCTTAGGTGCAGGAACTAAGCAACAAATTGGTCCGTTATCTGTCAAAGTACTGGCTAAAGGTACACACGTGGTGTGATAGAGTGAGGCACAGACGATACATTTGACGCTATCTTTTTCTTCAGCAAGATTAAGGCATGCAATGCAAGTAGCCATAATTAAAAAATGACAAGAATTCAGATGTGAATTAACGTATCTATATACACTAATCTAATATAAAATATCATACATACAACGTGCAAATGCTCACTCGAGCGGCACGAAAAAGCTTACTTAGCACGGATTCAGAGTCTCGTACCGACTGGATCCGCTGTGAATCGGTGATCGAAGAGTCACCTGCTTCTTCCCACCACAGTCTCAAGCGCTCGTAGAAGGGATAGCCCAAGTACAAGTCTAGCGCGAGATCCAGCGAAGAGTGTGGGATCTAGATATGTCGAAAAGTAGGGGCACTATGCTCGAACAATCGTTATAGTGTTATTGGCTCCTATTAATAGATTTCCAGCGGCGTATTAACTGATCATCTGTTAATCACAATAACAAATAGCTACGCAAGTAATGCGAGATCCACTTAATCATACGCCAATGACACAAGAAATTATTATTTCCGCAAGTTCCTCTTGACAACTATTTTCCTCAAAGCACGCTCCCTTTAGGTTATGTTGCACAGTAGTCCAATTTGTCACCAATATAATTTTTTAATGCAGTCTCACATAAAAACTATAAATCCAGTTTCGCAAAGTCCTTAATTAGCTACACAGTTCACACACCATCACACTAATTAATACGTGGTAGAAGACGCGTAAAAGAGCTATATTAAGAGCGAGCAAATTTGAGCATGTTTGAGTCGCGGTCCGTTCAATAAGTTTTACGGTTATTTTGAAATCAACGAATATCCGTCATTTTTTTTATACGATAATTTTTTTTTTATTTTGAAGGAAAAAACCTCAATTTTGTCGTGAAATTATTGTTATTTGCGTACATTGAGAAAAAAGTACTTTTTTTACAAATAAAATTTAAAATGTTAATTTTGATACCCTTACCACCACTGTATAAAATTTAAAAAAATACCATTGCATTACATACCTTGTCAAATTTCCTAAAAGAAAAGTATTTTACCTGAATGGGCACTTCTTTCTTTCTACCTGATATATAATAAATATTATATCGCGCGCCTCTCGCTGGGCCGGCGCACGATCCGGCTGACAGGCACGCTACAATTTCCGCGTGAATTTTGTTGCTTAATCTGTCAAATATTATATCCTGTATAATTAGCAATACTATTTGCTAAAATTTGTGAAGAAATAAGAAACTCTTTCAGAACTTAATAAAAATACATAAATTAATAAATAGTTTGAGTTATTGTTTTTTTTAATACTTTAACGATTTTATCGAGTAGGATTTTATGTTACAGAATATCTACTTATATTGAAAGTGTGGTGCGCTTATCGCAGTTATTCTTATATGAAGTTAATACATCATTTTATAGGAGTAATACGAAAATTTTGAAGGAGTATTACGAAAAATAATGATCTTTTACAATTTGTGTTATTGGGTAATGTTGGAACAAGACAAGAAATGCGCATCAAGAAATATAACCTAGGAGAAGAAAAGTATACCTGGCGAGGTTGTAGCATCATTCTTCAATGCGGTGCTTATGAAGGTGGTCATACAATCGTGACATGAAGGGGACGGCAAGCTTACATTAGCCTAGGTCGTGCGGTAATGCTTGGTAGTGGAGAAGTGGTGCTATCCGATTGAGGTATCGTTTGGTAGTGGGTCGCAAGATAACTCTTCCAGCAGCGGGTAGTTCTCTAAAACTTGTACTGTTCTGATGGTACAACCGACTCACCCGGTCGGGACCAGACGCGTGGAGGTCAATAGAGGCCGTTATCTTCCATGGACAGGGTGTCCTCGATTAAAGCGGTAGCGCCGCAATAGCGGACGCCTCCCATTGCAGGGACCAAGATTGTTCTTTGAGTAAAGCTATAGCGCTGCAGTAGCAGACGCCTCCCATTGCAGGGATCAACATATTTATTGATTAAGGCGGTAGCGCTGCAGTAGCAGACGCCTCCCATTGCAAGGATCAAGATAGTTCTCTATCTAGGCGGTAGCGCTGCAGTAGCAGACGCCTCCCATTGCAGGGATCAAGATACTTATTGATTAAGGCGGTAGCGCTGCAGTAGCAGACGCTTCCCATTGCAGGGATCAAGATACTTATTGATTAAGGCGGTAGCGCTGCAGTAGCAGACGCTTCCCATTGGAGAGATCAAAATATTTCTCTATTAAGGCGGTGGCGCTGCAGTAGCAGACGCTTCCTATTGCAGGGATCAAGATGTACCTTTTGTGTATAGTTACTAGATGTATACCAGTCTGGAAGAGTCGCAAACAGGCGCGTGGATGCTCGTGGCGAGACATCTCTCATTTAAGGGACCATTGACTTACATGACTAAAGATTAAGGGATAACATACACTGGCGTGGGTGCGCTAGTCTAGCCACCTCTCATTTTAGGGAACGTCACCAGGAGTTAATTAACCACAATTGATATATTATTGTAATCTGCTATTAAGCTTGACAGGGGAATATGACAAGCCGTGGGTGCTCCGGTTGAGACATTAAACTACTGTAAGGGGGAGGAATTTATTACTTATTATCGCGTATATCAGCCCGGCAGGGCGCTGTGCAAAAGTGTGGGTGCTCTTGTTGAGACACCTCCCGTGTAAGGGAACAATGGTTTAATTATATGTATATCCGTAACTCACCAAGCTGCGATGTGAACCCCGTGGCGTCGGAGCTCCGACTGGACACTGCGGCGCGCTAGCACGACCGACGTACATCATGGGACTCGGAGGGATCCCCCTCTACGGGGCTGCGTTTTCGGAAAATGCCGAGGTAGCAGGGGAAATTGCGACAACAATGCTAAATACGTCGTTCTTGATGTTATGGTTTTCGTTGATTATATTGTTTCATATTATTTTATTTATCCTTATTAGATAAATGCACAATCCCTAAATATTATTCCACTATATTTTGTGCGTTAATTTTCTTTACTTTAAACAGGTAATTTATTTCATAATTTTTACAACTACATTTTTTTTAAAAAGAGAAAATATAAAAACATTTACATGTAAAGTAGTCAACTTTGCGGGAACGACGCAGTGATAATTTAGTGTCCCTTTCACTGTTTTTGCTGACAGAAAACGTGGTGTTAATTTTTTTCTTCCTCGTTGTACTGCTCAGTTGTGAAGTAATCACAGTTAATATTCGACAAAGCTTCCTTTGCCCAGAGAAATAGCTCGATGGGTGTTTGGATATGGTTGTCGGTTCGTTGCAAGCTTGCTCGAGCAGCGAGCCTTTTCAGGGTTCCTCCTACACCATCACATGGTCCTTTCCGTGCGATGTGGAGAAAAAATGCCACTCTGCTGAGAGTTTGAAATTCTGTTTATGATGACTTAAATTTATGAATTTTGTCCTGTTTTTATATTGAGCACTTGCTCCGTTCGAGAAATACATTATTTTTGTAACTGATAGTAGGTCTTGATTTATAAATTCGACAATTTTCGATTGAAAAAGATGTACAGGAATGGTGTCATGGTTTAAACATTCAGATATTGCTACAAGGCTTTTCGTTTTTAATTCATTTTTTTTCGTTTCTATAGTAAATTGCAGTAGGATGAACGGTGGACTGATTATTGTTCCAATGAACACCTTGTATTTTGAACTACAAATGCGTAAATCTCCGAAAAGTCTAATATAACAATACATTCGTTTGGCTGTAAGTTTTCTTTTTTAGAATTTAAAAATTAATAAAGAATGGCGTAATAATTTATTAAGTCCAACTGTTAAATTTTGTAAGAATTCATCCACTGGCGAAACTATAGTTTGAAGCGCAGTAGGGTCTACGTGTGTCCATTACTTGTAAGTAACGGTATCGACGTATTTGTCATTAAACATTTCTTCCAACTCTTGTACTAAATCATTTGTTCCTGCACGGAGAGAAGGTTTTGCGCGCAGCATGCCCGGCACGAGGCGCTGGCCGTCCGATTGACGGCACATGTCGTAACTTGTGTTCGGTACTGCTGGAAGCGAAATTCGGGCATGCAGCCTACCCGATACCCGACTGCACGACTGTGATTGGTGAAGCGGCTATCCTGGTACACAGGAATACATCGCTCTCATGCAAATCGGCTTTCCTCAATACCGGAACGGGCGCATATGTATTAGACATTTTGTGTTTTGTGATGTGATTAGAGCGTTATGAAGGTTTTGTAACTAACTAGTTCTCTAATTTCGTCTTTTAGAAAGCAACTAAAATACAGTATGGAAAAATAGAAATAAATTATTGAACATAACTTATCCTAAGTTTGAGTGTGAGCGTTTAAGGCCAATTTCTCAAACACAATTTTTCCTCAAACCCAGTAAACGAAAAAAGATTAAAAGTGATTTAAAATTTTTAATCCCTTTTTTGATGGTATTGAAATTTAAAAAATTCTATCTTTTTTAATCCCATATAATCCCAAATCGATAAATTAAAAAAAAAGCAGATTCGTTTCGACCGAGAATCGAACCCCGGTCCTCTGCGCAGCAAGTTCGAAGCGCAACCACTCGGCCACACTCATTGTTGTGAAATGATGAAAAAATAACGAATAGTTGAAATAGAAAGTAGAGAATTTTTCTACGTGTTTATATAATAATGTATTCGGGCAGACTAAAATACATTAAATACCACAATTCACAGAGAAATTTCACTGAATTCTTTACTTTAAAAACAATCGAAACAAAGAGTTGGTCTTTTTCTGCTTGTATCTAAAATAACATAAATACTAAAAACATTTTTTAAATCTTTTTTTCGCGCTCGAAAATATGTTGTTTCAAACTTTTCCCCGTAAACACGAAAAGTAACAGTTATGTAATATTTACGTAATGGTTACATTGTTACATAAATGTTACGTAGTTGTTACATAACTGTTACTTTTGTGTTTGCAGGGTTGTTATATGAAACAAAAGTTAATTTACATATAATTTTATGAACTCGTGCATCTATTCAATGATCATTATTTATGTTTTTAATAATTTTATCATAATAGTAAATTCAGTATTCTTTGAACACAATTCCAAATTTGGTATCCGTTGGGATAAGTTTTAATATTTGGAATCATTGGTATTCTAGAGGATCCATAATATATCTTTAGCAATTCTGGGCTGGAATTCAAAATTAATTTAGGGCCATGGTCATTCAAGGGAATTCATTCAAATGAGTTTGAATTCCAAATATGGAATACAGTGGAATTAATTTTGAAGTGGTAATTGATAGATTTCGAGGGGATTCAGTAATACATTCTTTTATGCCATATTTGGTATTGAATGGTAGTTTTAATGGGAGGATTTGAGGGGATACAATGTGATATTTTTTAATTCCAAATCTTGTATTCGCTGGAATTCATTTTGATGGCCGTTTGTAGAACGGCATTTGAGGGGATTCAATAAGTCAAAATTCTTTTCATAATTGGGGTTTTATTGGGATTAAAAATCATTCCAGTAACTTTTTTGAATAAAATGAGATAAAAACAATCAAATTTTAATTTCCATTAATCCCCTTCTTATCCCAGCAAACGAAAATGGATAGAAATTTATTGAAATTAATTGAAATTTTTACTCGCCAATCCGGATTGTTGATTTTAGCAAATCTATTTTAATTCTGAATTCGTTTGTATTCCTGTACATGGATTGCCCTGCTTCGATTTGTATTCAGTGAAATCAATTACTGGATGGAAGTTATAGTCTATTGATTTCAATTCCAATAAATAGAATTCGCCAATGTTATTTGAGATTCAAGTGAATCCTTCGTAAAATGAGAGGTTATGTCAATTTATTTGAATTCTGGACGGAGAATTGGAAAGATAATCTATCAATAATTGTGTATTTCTTTCAAAATCAGATTACTTTTTATTCTTTTAACAGAATAGGCAACCTTCTCCTGTATATAATCCAATTATTAGCAGAAATATTGTAGAGGAATTCATTTCAGTTCAGTGTGCGGAACTGCCGATGATATCATCCCCCCCCCCCTTTTGATAGCCTCCAAAATTTCATTAGATTTTGCTTATCTCAGGCCGTTTT
The DNA here is from genome assembly GCA_030407085.1 of Trichopria drosophilae. Taxonomy (NCBI): domain Eukaryota; kingdom Metazoa; phylum Arthropoda; class Insecta; order Hymenoptera; family Diapriidae; genus Trichopria; species Trichopria drosophilae. The sequence goes on along the minus strand of CM059582.1, from coordinate 86,987,401 downwards.
TGAGACAATTAAGGGGAGGTATACCCGAAAAGTCAGCTATATAAAATACTGGTTAAAAAATTTCGCAAAAATTATTTCTTTAGTAATTTTTTACGAGGAATTCAATGGTAAATAAAAAAAACAAACAAATTTTTTTTGAAAGAATGGAATTTTTAAAAATCCACCCGTAATTATTTAGCAAATGTGTTTTTATGTTCACCCTAATTTTTTTGAATTTTTTAACTAAGTTAGGAATATGAAGAAGCATTTTTTCGGAAAAACAAATTTTTTTCGAACTAAAATGTACAGGTCGTAAACATTATTTCCAGAGTCCAGTAGACCAGTGGTCCATGTCGCGCGCAGTCATTTATCTAAAGTAAAGGATCCATATTGGGGAACACTACTTGGATAGGTGACCGCTTTAGAACAGCTTTTTTAAAGGTAATTAAATCATTTAAACTAGGTTTAAAAAAGAATTTAATTGAATAAAAATAATAAAAATGAAAAATAATTTTTTTTGTACATAAAGAGAAAATTTATTTAAATTCTTTAAACGGAATTAAGAATCCGGATTCAAAAGAATTCAAATTTTTAATTTATTTTAATCCATTTTCGTTTGCTGGGATACCTTTCAATCTTTTTTTATTTACTGGCATATTGGTAATCGAGAGTATTCGACGATATTCAAAGAATATAATCTTAAATTCCATATCTTGCATTAAATGGGATTCTTTCAAATCTTGGTAATAAATGGTATTCAAGGGGATCCAAGAAATGAATTTTTAATTCCAGAAAAGGTATTTAAACGATACTGACAGATGTGGAATTCACGGGGATTGAAACATACGTTTTTCAATCCCAGTTATGGCATTCAAGGGGATTGATTTTCACAACGATTATTCGAGGAGGATTCACAGGGATTCAATAATTTCAATTTATATACCTACTTTGGAATTTACTAGAATTCAAAACCACTCTAATCCCTTTTTGAACAAAATTAATTAAAAGTGGTCTCATTTTAATCCCAATTGATCCCTTTTTAATACTTTTCAATCTTTTCTCGTTTACTGGGAAATGTATAACAAATTTATGTAACACTGCATGTACACTTTTTGTAAGCTATGAACATTTATAATGGTGTTTTGTAAATATATGTCAATAAATACAAATTTTCTGCAATAATTGTTTTTTAATAAATTAATTTATAAATGAAAGTGCACATATAATTTATGGAATTATTTAAGTCTTTTTTGTCCACGTGAGAAGTTATTTTTGTATGTTAGGAAGAACTACAACTAAATAAGATTCAACGTAGAAAATGATTTTTGAAGGGGTGGGGATGATTTCGAAAAATGTGATACTTTGATATCATTAGTATGAAAATCGTAAATATACAGTTCATTTTAGTATATTATTGATAAAAATATTAAAACTGAGTATAATTTAATGTACTAATATTTATTTATCAGACATAGTCGCGTACTTCATTGCAATTTTGATGCTGAAATAGAGAAATTGAAGAGTAATCTCCGTGCTGTGTATATAGCGCCACATTTCAACATTACTAACGGCATAAATAAAAATGATTTCTTCATTTTTTTAGAAAAATATAAATAGTTATAAAAAATGGAACATTTGATCCTCATGAAATTTCGAAACAATTCATGCATGTTAACTTATAGATAACATTTTAATTGTGATGTATTCTAGTTCGACAGCCTTTCGGATTCTGTAGTAATTAAGATATTTTATTTATCTAATTAATCGGGTTGGGGTCAAAAAGCCATAAACAGTGATATAATTTCTAGAAAAGAAAATTACTACAACTTTCAAATCCCTAAATCCGTAAATATCAAAATCGTTAAATATAAAATTTTCAATTTTAAATATAAATTTTTAATTTCAAATATAAATAATCAATTTTGATCGAATAAGACTCAACGTTTACATAATTGCATTAACATTTCAGGTCAGTTATACCTTATATAATTAAGTTATAAATTATAAATACCTTATATAATTAAATAAAGTTATACCTATAATACAACGGTAAAAGTACATGACATTGTGAAGTTAAAAGTTTTGCAAACTCCGGGCACAATTTGTAGACTAAATAAAAGAACATAATTGCAATTTGCAGAGACAATTTGATAGATTTTGTAATTATCTACTATTTTCTACGAGAAAATTAAACTAAATTCAAATTTCTTAATGTGAAAAAATACTTAAAGCTTGGGTATGAATTGTTTAAATCATAAAATATAATATATGTATATATACTTAATTAAGTCGAGTTTGACGGATTCCGAATCCGTTGGATTGGCAAAATTGAATTATGAATTTCAATGATGAAAACCTGACAATGGATTCATAATCAGCATCCTCGAAACCCGTATTTTTCCTCATCATATTGGATCCGCCATTTTTAATTTTGTAATTTTATGAAATCTCAATTTATCACTTTTTATATTTCTCGAGAAATTGGATTGAATGGTAAAATACACATTTTTTTACTTTGTTTTGTTTACTTATATCTTATTTGCGGCTTTAGGGTGCTACTTTTTACGAAATTTGCTCTTTACATGGGTAAAGTCTATTTATTAAATTTTCAAAATTTGATTATGATTTTGTAACTTTGTAAATAAATTGGATGCTATTTTTTCTAAAACTTATTATTTTATATAGATCAAATCCATTTCAAATCAGGCAGGCGGATGAGGTCAAAATTTTAGATTTAATCGGCGATTGAATATGTTATTCTTCAAGAAAAATAAAGGGATACGTATTTTGCCGAATTTGAAAATGATCATTTTTAACGAAGTTACGAGTTTTTGAACTTTTAGCGCTAAAATCGAAGAAAACGTAAAATAATTTTTCTTTTGCGTGCCATTTTTTTTCTAATTAAGTTGATTCATTTTCTTTTGATGATTCTTGTAGGTGACTTTGACCTGTTTTAAAATCCGTTGGATTTTTTAAAAAATCTTCAAAATTAACAAAATGGCGGCCAATTTTCTAAAAATAAATAAACTCAATTATCTCGAAAACACCACCTTTTTTTTGCTCAAATTTTTACCAGAAATTCGTATCAGTATGAAGAAGAATTGACACGAGTTTCAAGCGGGCTAAACCAAAACTGTAGTCAAGGGAATTTTTTTCCCAACATTTTTTTGGTAACTCTTCAAAACAGCTAGAACATTGTAAAATACTTTTGTAATAGACCATTTTCACATATTTTTTCCTCCTGATTATGAAGATAATAATAGAAATCAGCGGACAGACGTACTAAAGACGATAAATCGAAAAAAAATTTTTAAAAACGTGATTTTTTTTTGTTGGCAAAACTATGTTTTACAAGTATGATGAATAATTTTGTTCGAAATCAGTTAAATATTTATATTGAAGATCTAATCATATTTACGTAAATGACTTGTAGACAATATATTTTACTTAAGATCTTTTTTATTCAATTTTTTTCCACTCGTGTGTGCATGTTCTAGCCATGTACGATACTCGGTCACCAATTTCATCACTTTCGACCTTCCAAACGTGGCATTTTTGGATCCCCGATATTGCCTGAACTTTGCTCCATTGACGATTTTTAGTTTTTCGAAACTTATCAAGGTCTCCATTTAAGATTAAAAGTAGCTTAGTCGAAGACGTGTACTTCTGTACTACTCTGACAAAAGACTCTGCACTGTCAATGGATTCGAGATGTGATTTTTGCAAATTGTGTGTCGTTGCCAGGTGTTTGATAATTCCTCCGATCCCATCACAGGCTCCTTTACCGTGTCCTGTCGCAGAGAATACCCACTTTTTATTAACAGGCGATTCTGACAACTCATGAAACTGGTAACGATTTTTAAAGTGAGCGGGGGCTCCGTCTGATATAATTGTAATTTCTTTCATCGTTTCTAATTCGAATTGTTCCTTACAGCTTTCAATTATGCGATTCATAGCAAATAACGCATGAGCAGAATCATGTTTCGTATCATCAGCAACGACAGCAAAACTTTGTGTTTTTTGAGCATGATAACATACTGCTGTAAAAATTGAAACTTGTTGCGTTTTCCAATACGCACTTTGTACTTCATTTTGTATTATTACGTTCCAATTTTCTGCGAAGTCACCGTGCAAGACAAGTTTTTCTGAATTCAACTTAGCTTCTTCTTTAACCTTTGCTATTTCTGCCCTCTGAATATCCTTTATAAATTTATGAACTCTTACTTTAAGCGTGCAATCTCTGAGCTCATTTAAAAACGTCTCAAAACTAGTTGTTCGTTTTTCTAAATCGGCTTTATTCCACAGATCGAAAGTTACTTCACTGACAGATGTTTCTTCAGAAATTTTTAATACTTCATTTGTAATTCCTTCTCTACCAGGACATAAATTACATTCTTGAAGAATACATTTCTCTGTTGAAGAAGAACACATTATTGCAGAGAAAAGTTCTTTTTGAAGTTCTTTAATATTTAAGGATCGTTCCTTTCTTAAGCTCTTTAATGCGATTAAAAGAAGTTCTAAATTGGCACAATATACGCACACGCAGACCTCCTTTTGGGGCTTAATGATTACCCATTTTGGTCTTAATGAATAAAACTTTGATCTACCAATGCTTATATCAGGATTTTTCTCACGAAAAATTTGAAAAATTTCCTGAATATTTCTTGTTAAAAAACGTTTCATCTTTCTCGTTTTTTCGCCATCAATTTCAACGCACATTACGTCACTTTTGTTGGGGCTCTCTCTGGAACAATCTAAATCGTCATTGAGGTAATAATCTTGAGCTATTGTAACATGTTCTGTGCTCACAGGGTGGCCACTATAAAGATCAGGTGAAATGAAAACTCCTTTGTTTTGTTTTAAATTTCTTGATTCGTCAATCATATATTTAGTTATGCCCGAAATTTTAGAAAGTAACGTACTTTTTGAAATATTTTCAGGCAAAATTGACAGAACACGGATCTTTTCGGAAATTGTTTTACAATTTTGCAAAGCTAATTGCAAATTTTCTATCCATTCTTCGCACATATCGCATTCATTTTTTTCGGATAATGGTACGTTGTACATTTTAGACAGCTTATTAGTTATTGATTCCGAAAATGAATCTATAAGTTTCTTTCTTTTTTGGCCAACATAATTTCTCACTCGGTCTTCTGACATTTTGGAATTTAATTTTCGCAAAGGTGATACATTTAAATCCAACATTGACAAAAAATTTTCGTTAATTTCTTCCATTTGCATATTAAAATCAGGTTCAAATAAATCACCTTCATCAATTTCAGGTTCACATAGTTCAAGTTCACATAGTTCAGGTTCAGAGTATGCGGAATTACAATCATCAATAGGTTCACAGATACTCACATCCGACCGGACCATAAATTTCTTCGCGAATCTTGAATAGCAATTTTTGCAGACACAGTCCTCGAAGTCAATATTTTTCTCAGGGAACAAAGGTTGTAGTAAACGAAATAATTCTTCTAATCTAACAAATCGATTGTTATCAGTGTTGTATATTTGTTTTTTATGGACATTTTCGAAATCAGGGCAAACTTTACGTTCTGTCGAAAAACGTTCATTCTTTCTCCTTCCCATTGTAAATTATGATAGCATAACACGGCAAAATTAATTCTAGAAAAAGAATTAGAATAGGTATCTGTTCAAGAATATATCGGACTAAACAAAATTAATATAAATAAAAAAATAAATAATACTTACAAAATTATAAATTTATCCTCGGTAGACTAAAATAGCGATCTTTCAAATAAACGTAAACGTAGATAAAGGTTATGAAAAGAAATGACTATCATCACATTTCACAAAACTTCATTTATAATTGCTCTTTATTTTCTATATACACTTTCATAATTTTCAACTTGGCAAATAAAATTTTCGAAAAACTACAAATATAGTGTAAGTCGAGTACAAACATCAGCAAAAGAAAATTAATTAACTTAATTAGGAAAAAAGGCACGCAAAAGATAAATTTTTTAATGTTGTCTTCATTATTAGTTAGAAGGTTAAAAGTTGAAATAATCACAACTTTATTAAAAATTATCCTTTTAAAATTTGGAGAAATACCTATACCCTTATTTTTCTGAAGAATAATATATTCAATCGACAATTAAATCTAAATTTCATAACTTATACGCCTGCCTGATTTGACATTTATTCAATCTGCAATAAAATGAAAAAAATCACGTTTTTTTATTTTTTTTTACGATTTATCGTCTTTAGTACGTCTGTCCGCTGATTTCCATTATTATCTTCGTAATCAGGAGGAAAAAATATGTGAAAATGGTCTATTACAAAAGTATTTTACAATGTTCTAGCTGTTTTGAAGAGTTACCAAAAAAATGTTGGGAAAAAAATTCCCTTGACTACAGTTTTGGTTTAGCCCGCTTGAAACTCATGTCAATTCTTCTTCATACTGATACGAATTTCTGGTAAAAATTTGAGCAAAAAAAAAGGTGGTGTTTTCGAGATAATTGAGTTTATTTATTTTTAGAAAATTGGCCGCCATTTTGTTAATTTTGAAGATTTTTAAAAAAATCCAACGGATTTTAAAACAGGTCAAAGTCACCTACAAGAATCATCAAAAGAAAATGAATCAACTTAATTAGAAAAAAAATGGCACGCAAAAGAAAAATTATTTTACGTTTTCTTCGATTTTAGCGCTAAAAGTTCAAAAACTCGTAACTTCGTTAAAAATGATCATTTTCAAATTCGGCAAAATACGTATCCCTTTATTTTTCTTGAAGAATAACATATTCAATCGCCGATTAAATCTAAAATTTTGACCTCATCCGCCTGCCTGATTTGAAATGGATTTGATCTATACATAATTGCAGTGAAAGGTCACATTTTTCCTTATCCGGTACACAAAATTGTAAAATGAGCTTTTGTTTGTTTCAATATGAATATAGACGAAAGTTTCGAATGTCCCATTCGGGAAAATACGGCACCTGAACCGCGGGAACGCTGCGTACCCGCGGATCGGGCAGGCAGCGTTCCCGAATTCCAGGAAGGTAGACGTGTCATGAGTTATGACGTTCCACTTAACCGAATTCGGGGGTTCGCCGTCCCGAAAGAGTGGGGATGCGGCCGCTGCGGGCTGTGGCGCGCTGCCCGCAAAACCTTTTCTTCGCGTGGACATACAGAACAAGTACCCATGTAGCAGTCGAGAGGTGAAGGGGTGCATATCATTCTATTGAAGTAATCGTGATAATCAACTGTGAGCGATTTAAAATTTGCACCGTCAATTAATAATTTCACATTTTCATGTATGGAACACACGCAGACCGAATGGGTGCCACTTGCTCCTGCTAAAATGCACTGTTTTGTGCAAACTTCGAGAAGCTGCACTGCATCTCAGGATTTTTTTCTTGAAATACACGGTGTAATTCGTTTAAATTATTCAAAAGTAATCTTTTTTTAATATGATGTTTTTCTCCCTTCTACTTTTACCTACACGTAATCCTTTTGTCCTGGCATTACTCTAATGATTTTGTCCAATTGGTAAAAGGCAAGTATTACATTAGTCGCGTGCTCTTCTATTGACGGATGACTTTTCGGATTTTGTCCTTCTAAAATACTTTTCTCTGTAGCAATCGTCTTTGCTACTTCAATCATATGCCTTGAAGCCCTTGGAAATTTTTTTTGAATTTTCGTAAAAGACCACTAGTAGACTGTCGTTAAAATTTGTACTTTTATTGTTCGGTCAGACGTAGAGGCAAATTTTTCTCTTCGATTTCTTCGCTTTTTGTTATATTAATTGCCTTTTATTTCTTTAGATTTATTACAATGCATGCTAACAAATCATATTCATATACTAGTTTATTCCAAGTAACTGTCAAATCGAAATTGTATCAACTTTATATTTATTGCTAAAATTTAATTTTTCTCTTTTCTTTTTTCTATTACCTCTTTTCGTTGTTAATTTCATTACTAGTTGAGATTATAAATATTTCGAAAAGGGCTAAACGTTTGTGAATCCGAGCGCTTACGACGGAAGGTGTTTGAAATGTTTATGAAGTTTCCAAACTATGGCATTTTAACATCTAATGCAATTGGTAGGTTTAATCCGTTAATTATTTTATTTTAACATTGTTCATATTTTTTAATGATAATTATTCAGTGATTTTGCTTTTTGGTCACATTTTCTTACTTTTCTGTCTTTTATTTTCTCTTTAACATCTATCGATTTTAAAAATTTACTAGTTTATTTTATTCATGCATTTATTTCGCGTATTGATAACATGTAATGTCGCCTTTCAAATTATGTTTTAATTAATTTTCTTTTTTTCAAATTCCAATCGATTGCAATATTCACATGCTGTCGGAAGCACCTTGCAGGTTAGGCATATATTTTGAAGACGATCGATATTTCTGACAGCCTTCTTCATTCGAGCGTCACTTTGCACCCAACAACAGAAACGCGCGGTCCATCTGCCGTGCCAATTTCCTACGGTTTCATTCACGGTATTAGCTAAAAATGTAGCACTGCTCGACAATCTCTATGCTCTCCCTCCGTTAGGCTATTTTACAGGGTTCAGTAACTTCAAAACCATACTTCGCCGGTATTTTTCGTAAAGGGAATTGTGGTTCAGTTTTTCTTCCTCTATCTGGCCATACCGGGCGAGCCATAGGTGGCTTTAGATGGTGTATAGCTAGAATATCTAGGTATATATCTATTGTATAATAGTTGGTTATTGGGTCATACTACATCTCCTAACTCGGGTTACGATTGCTATATTTAAGCCTTGAAGACGCGCCAGCCTATCTGCCCAGATGACAGCGAGAAAGGTTACAATTTTAGAGATGCGGTGAGTATCTTATGGTAGGTCTTGTTTCGCAGCATGCAGGCAGTGAGATTTTATCTTAAGGTATTCGGGACTTCCCTGCGTATAATTTTTGAACAAAAGAAATTTGAGCGTTGTGAAAAATATGTGAATCAAGATTAAACAATTCAATTTGGTAATTTTATTATATGACGGGGACTTAAAATCAAGGTTTTGTAATGATTGGTTGATGAGTATTGCTCATACTGACGTCATAAACTTGGAAGATTCATTTTAATTCTCAAATTTAAGGTATGTTTTTATATAAGCAAAAATATGTATCCATTTTGAAAAAAAAATTTTATTCTTGATTTTATATATTTTCTGTTAACGGCTAAAATATGTGGATTTTGTGTTACTGTCCCAAGTGGCTTTGTTTTTATTAAACACCAACAACAAAATTTTTAATTTGTTAAAAACCGACTCACGTTACATCGTTTCATTCTTATAATGAGCTCTGGGCGAGTCGCGTCAAATCACGCGTGGCACCGCGGAAGAAGCCAGTCTCGGCGGGCGTGTGTAAATCGCCGAACATTCTGGATAGGCGGGAAACGCCTTACATGGCCCGCATACGCGAACTACCGAGACGTACTTATGTCGACAAAATGTAAAACAAAAATTGTAAAAGATATAATTGTTACTATGGATGTTGTGGGGGGGGGGGGTGTTATATTACTATTCATTTATTACATCTGAATTTGCAAATTGATAATTTTTCCCTACAATTTTTATGTTGAAGCTTACATAAAAGTTAATCAAATTTAACAGAAGCGGACCTGTTTCGGGAAACGGCTGCCATAAATTGTTGTAACTGGGGTTGCAACAGAAAAAAATTTGATATTTCTTTTAAGGGAGAAGGACTTTGGGAACATTGCTATGAGTAATTGTTATAACTGGAGTTATAATAATAATTTTACACGTTAATTACCAAAGCCGGCCCCTCAGAACATCGGTGCCACCAATTGTTACGTCCTTAATTGAGCGTTATCACTCATCTCAGAGTAGTCCGCACTCCCGAGCTTTCGAGGGGCCGTCTACTGTCTTAAGGAAATAGGAAACAAGAAGTAATGTTAAAATATAACAGGAGTGTTATTAAAAATAGAAGGTGCGCGTCGAGGACGAGGAATCGGGAAAAGAGGGGCTGATTTGGCAGGCGACAGACAGGTTTTGGGACAATTAGACTCCGAAAAAATGAGATGGAGACATCCTCGGACGGAGGGTTGTCTTGCAAGGCGTAAGGTGACGTACGCCTTTTTGGTCTGTCGAACCTTATGGCGGTAAGGATCTCATGAGCGCTGACCCATGCTGATTAGTCTTCTAATTGAATATCTCCTGTTGCGCACTGCTACAGGGTGACAACGAACTATTGGGTTTCGCACAGGTTACCGACTCGGGTCATTTCCCGTTGTTCGTTTTTACATCACCGTATTCGATCCGCCAGAGATACCGGTTGCACCATCTCTGGAGTAAGCGCCCACTAGGAACGCGCCATAAAAAAAAACGAGTTACCGACCTCGCAGCGTTTTAGTAATAATTGTCTTTATTCAAATTTCGCGGCTTTTCCGGGAAATGAAATGCGGATTTGAATTATCCGGTTCTTAACCCTTTCAATTTTCGGAAACAAGAGGGAATTTCCGTGAAACGTTGTGCAAAGGTCAGGTCTCTCGATCGTTTACGCAAATTTTTATGTCTGAGATTCGACTAGAATTTCCGCGATTTTACGCGATCTACGGGAAATTCAAATGCCGAACTTCGCATTAGTTCACGTAAAAAAACGCTCGCGCATTATTTGTGTCGAAACGGAATTTTTACGGACCATAATCTTATTGAACCGGCATTAATTTTTACTAGCCGCATAGTTATTAGGTTTATTATATTTTGTAGTGGATTTCCTATGGAATAAACACATATGAAGTGCAACCTGCCTCTACTTATAATACCTTATCGTGCACCACGCATTCGTAATATTTCTGAGGTCAGCGAGGGATATTGCAGAACGGGAACGGTACGTTTTGCCACAGCACACCGTTGCCATTTACAACTTTTCTATACGTGGAACTCTGGATAGTATAGTACAGCGCGGGAAGACGTTTTGTGAGAATGTGTGTGCATTATCCGTGGAGTACGGGCGCAGGAAACTGTGACAGCTGTCTGTCCTTTTCTTTTTGCTCGCTTTCTCTCTCAACACATTATCCACGTTGCGCCATTATACACACATGCGAAACTTCTGCATGTGTGGCGTAAGTGTGATAGCGAAATGGAGCAGCCTATTATATCGTGCAGCAGATCTCGGGGAAGCGGCGGAAACGGGATCCCGGATTAACCAACACCAGGAGTCATCCTAGGAGATGGTGTCCGCATTAGATAAGTACACAAATTATTCAATTGCATATTATTTTTAACATAAGAAATTGATTCTTTGTTAGTAATTTTAGTTTCGGGACCCCACCTAAATTTGAAGCAGATGGACAACAGCCGAGAAGGAGGACAAGGATGGATCGCCCTTCAGTTAAAAAGTAAATAAATTGTATGCTAAATTATTATCAACCACTTTGAAAAGACGAACCAGGTTTCTTTCAAGGAACATATTTCATTTTTCAATTTTCAAACAACTGACTCGTTTCATTAAAAATAATAATTACTTTCAATGCAATAAATGAAAGGACATCGCAATTAAAAAGGCGAACATGTCATGATCCTGAAGTTAGCGGCCGATTCCAGCGGCCGATTCGTCGGAGCGTCGGCCATCAGCGGTTCTCAATTTTAAAAGTTGAAAAACGTTTTGTGCCACGGCCGCGTCGTACGATATTGATTCCTCACATTGTTAACAGCCTATATAAAAAATTCCAACCTCCCCTGACCCCGCCGAGGTAATAACATTGGGAAAAGTTGCCCCAAAACTCTATAACAGCCGATTCCGAAATTTTAAGACTTGAAAAACGTTTTGTGCCACGGCCGGTGGGTATGATTTTAGTTCCTGACATTGTTGGCAGCCTACATAAAAAAGTCCAACCTCCCCTTACCCCGCCGAGGTAGTAAAATTGGGAAAAGTTGCCCCAAATCTCTATAACAGCCGATTTCGGAATTTTGAGAGTGGAAAAACGTTTTGTGCCACGGCCGCTGGATATGATTTTAGTTCCTGACATTGTTGGTAGCCTACATAAAAAATGCCAACCTCCCCTTACCCCGCTGAGGTTGTAAAATTGGGGAAAGTTGCCCCAAATCTCTATAACAGCCGATTTCGGAATTTTGAGAGCGGAAAAACCTTTTGTGCCACGGCCGCTGGGTATGATTTTAGTTCCTGATATTGTTGGCAGCCTACATAAAAAATTCCAACCTCCTCTGACCCCGCCGAGGTAGTATAATTGGGAAAAGTTGCCCCAAATCTCTATAACACATTTTACCGATCTCGGCGGGGTCAGGGGATATTGTAAATTTTTATATAGGTTGCCAACAATGTCAGGAATCAAAATCGTATGAACCAACCGTGGCACAACACGTTTTTCCGCTCTCTAAATTCCGAAATCGGCTGTTATAGAGATTTGGGGCAACTTTTCCCAATTTTACTACCTCGGCGGGGTAAGGGGAGGTTGGAATTTTTTATGTAGGCTGCCAACGATTTCAGCAAGTAAAATCATACCCAGCGGCCGTGGCACAAAACGTTTTTCAAGTCTTAAAATTTCGAAATCGGCTGTTATAGTGATTTGGGGTAACTTTTCCCAATTTTACTACCTCGGCGGGATCAGGGGAGGTTGGAATTTTTTATGTAGGCTGCCAACAATGTCTGGAATCAAAATCATACCCAGCGGCCGTGGCACAAAACTTTTTTCAAGTCTTAAAATTTCGAAATCGGCTGTTATAGAGATTTGGGGCAACTTTTCCCAATTTTACTACCTCGGCGGGGTAAGGGGAGGTTGGACTTTTTTATGTAGGCTGCCAACAATGTCAGGAACTAAAATCATACCCACCGGCCGTGGCACAAAACGTTTTTCAAGTCTTAAAATTTCGAAATCGGCTGTTATAGAGATTTGGGGCAACTTTTCCCAATTTTACTACCTCGGCGGGGTCAGGGAGGTTGGAATTTTTTATGTAGGCTGCCAACAATGTCTGGAATCAAAACCATACCCAGCGGCCGTGGCACAAAACGTTTTTCAAGTCTTAAGATTTCGAAGTCGGCTGCTATAGAGATTTGGGGCAACTTTTCCCAATTTTACTACCTCGGCGGGGTCAGGGAGGTTGGAATTTTTTATGTAGGCTGCCAACAATGTCTGGAATCAAAACCATACCCAGCGGCCGTGGCACAAAACGTTTTTCAAGTCTTAAGATTTCGAAGTCGGCTGTTATAGAGTTTTGGGGCAACTTTTCCCAATTTTACTACCTCGGCGGGGTCAGGGGAGGTTGGAATTTTTTTTATAGGCTGTCAACAATGTCAGGAATCAAAACCGTACGAAGCGGCCGTGGCACAAAACGTTTTTCAACTATTAAAATTGAGAACCGCTGGCGGCGCTCCCACGAATCGGCCCCTGGAATCGGCCGCTAACTTCAGGGTCAGGAACATGTCATATTAGGTTCCGCATGACCTATTGAAAAATTGTGCAATATTGAATTTTTACTTTATTTAAAAGTACAAACTGTGCATTACGCTACCATGCAATTAATCTATTATTATTTACGTTTGTGCGTGCTAATTCCTATTTTAACTTTTTACAAAGTTTACTGGTGTTTGAACACAAAGTTATTTTAATTACAATTTGTAAGTGTGCGGTGTCCTGTTTGCACTACTCGTCGGAATGGTTAATTGAGTAAATTAAAAAGGCGAACATGGCATGAGAGGTTCCGTATAACCTGTTTGAAAAGTTTTAAGCCCAAAACGAGCACAAATTTGACAATGTGCCAACACGCAATTAATCTTTATTGATTCATCACATTTTTCATATTATACAGTAGACAAGTGAAGTAAATTTGATTATTTTGATTTTTATTTATTAGTATTTTTTTTACATCTTTTTAATTCAATTAAATATATATTGGCGTACTAGTAACTAATTCATTAATTACATAACAAAACATATTTAAGCGAGGTAAACATTCAACGCGTTGTAATTTCATCGTTTACAAAGTCAAAATAACCTTGTAACATTCCTATTTTCATGAAAATGAATCCCATGTGCACGTAGGAACTTTACTTTCTCAAACGCACTTGGTAGGCATTTTTACACTTTTTCACAGTGTAGGGTTTATCTTCATTACTAACCTATATTCAAAAGTCCAATTGTAACCTTCATGACATCAAAGACAGAGGTTTTGTCACGATACTTTCCGCAACTCCTAGGGCCCATCGTCGTTGTTTTCCTCGGCTGTTGTGTGGCTGCTCCAAATTAACTGAAAATATACCCACAAAGAATCAATTTTTTACATTAAAAATAATATAGAATTGGATAATCTGTGTATACTTATCTGATGAAAAAGCCGACACCATCCCTTGGAACGACTCCTTGTTGTATCGGGATCCCTTTTCAGCTAGTTCCGAGTGGAGGAGTTGTGGGGTCGGACCTAGAGCATCTCCTGGAAAACATATACACAAATGTGTCAAAACATATACACCTGGTACATATAGGTATGTACTTGCCAACCAACCGTAAAGTATAAAATTTGTAGATGGGCCCAGACTATCAAGCCATTGGCGAAGTCGATTCTTATTGGCTAAGAGCGGGTGTGCCGTGGAGAAATTGCCCTCCACTTCTGTACAAGCGCTCTTAATTCTTCGTTGGTCTATGGCAAGTTTTCTCGGGGTATGTATGTGTGTATGTAACCGTTTTATTGTGTGAATGCGTACGCATTGTCCATGTAATATGGGCGCGCGCGCACGACCTGTCACATCTGTCTGTCCTTATCTTTTCGCTCGCTTTCTCTCTCTATTATACATGTGCCAGCAAAATGGAGCAGACCACTCGCAGAAGTTGTGGAAACGGGAACCCGGATGTGAACAACACCAGGAGTCGTCTTAGGAGATTGTGTCCGCATCAGATAAGTACAGAAATTATTCAATTGTATATTATTTGTAATATTAGAAATTGATTCTTTGTTGATAATTTTAGTTCCATGACCCCACCTAAATTTGGAGCAGACGGACAAAAACAGCCGAGGAGGATGGTGGATGATGGACAAGGATGGCTCTCAGCAGAAGCTATCCCGACAAAGAACATCCGTCTCTGATGACCTGCAGGTTGCCACGCATCTTTTGAAGATGTAGGTTAGTAGTAAAGTTAATCGCTTTATTATCTTTAGTTTCAATATCGGATAAATATTTTCAATGCAATATTTATTACAGTCAATGTTGGTGCGTGCTAACCCGTAAATGCCTATACAAATTCTACATTAAAAATTACTTTTCATTACTTCGCAATTAAAAAGGCGAACTTGTCGTGTTAGTTTCGGTATAACCTATTGCAAAATTGTCCAATATTGAAGCTTTCCGTTATTTAAAAGCACCAATTGTGCAATACGCCATCACGCAATCAATCTATTACTATTTACGTTGGTGCGTGCTAACTCCTATTTTAATGATATGAAAATATGAACTACTACACATACTCGGTTTTAAATTTTCAATTGAAAGATTGTTATTAGAAGTCGATGACAAATTATTTCATAATAATTATTATTAAGCTCCGATTTGAAATTTGTAATACACCTGCGGTTTATTAGAGGCATGTTAACTTTAGTCGCTCTTAAGTACATTTGTCAGACATTTTTGACAGCCTCAAAATTGATTTAATATTATTTATTTGCAAAGATACCCGCTAAACAATATTCCGTTACAGCAACATCTTTGAAACGTCGCATTATAGCCATGCGACCAAACTTGTTTCATTGCAAAAACATTTTTGGGACGTCCTTGGAACCAGAAATGTCCTGCCACATTTACGGTTTTTAAATAACGTTTCATTCGTAACGTACCTGCGACGTTCGAAAACTATACATCCAACGTTGTAAAAACGTTACATTAAACGGTCATAAATAAAAATTATAAGAAATTCGACGAATTATTTTATTCAATTCGAATTTTATTATTATTTATGTATCGTTAGATATGTTATGAAAGAATGTAGTTTTATAATTTTACTCGCAAATAAATCTATGAACCTAAGAAAAATCCATCCCGAACGAGGATCGAACCCGGGTCTACCGGTTACAACGCTGACGTCTTAACCACTACGCTACGCTCGCATACCTATTACCATGCGAACGAGAGCTCTTATACTCAATCGTAAAAGGCTTCTTGATAAATGCGGGTTTAGTTTAAACAAGATATGTTTAATTAATTTTGTCATTTCTATATTGGGAATAATAATATTTTAATATTATTTGACTATTTTGTAGTAATTTGTTGTAATTTAAATAAATATTTTTAAGATATCCGTATAATATTTTGTTGAAACGAAATGGATTAATAGACAATGTTTAAAAAAATGTAAAGTTAATTGACACACGTATATTTTACAAATGCACTACTTGGAAATAAGTTATGAAATTACGCGGATATTAAAATTAACACAAGTGAACCACTTTTTAAATTATGAATTAAATTTAATACAATTTACATTAAAAATAATAAGGTGCGAGTTATTTTTCTGGACAAGTGACGGAAATTTACAAATTTTGTACATAAATATATTAAAAGCGAACGAGTTTTTTAAAATAAATACACTGTATATATAAAATGCATATTCTCTAAATATTACGAAACCCGTTTCAATTTCAAATGTGAAGTATAACAATAGTTAAATTTCACTTCATTGCAGTCTCAGCCTCAAATTACTCTATATTTTAAATTAATTTTTGTAGTAATATTACAAAAAAAAATATTGAATTTAATGGATATCAATGTATTTAAGTTACACACGTATAAGAAATAAAAAGAACAAAATTAATAATAGCAAATAATATTATGCACCAGAAAAAAGAATAATTATAAGAAGAAAAAGATTGCATGTAAATCATGCTAATATACGAAAATAAATGCTGCATTCGAAAGCTTCCGAATCTTGATGGCGAAGTCTGAGATGGAACCGGCCGAAACGATAGAAGATATGCAATAAATCATGGCTATGAAACGTCGCATTCGTAACATTACATGAATGTTAAGTTAGTAACCTGAATGTGCCGTTTTAAATTTCCCTGGTGATTTTGTGACGTTGCAGAAACGATTCCATAAAACGTTTTTGAAACTGTTATAAATTGACATTCTGGTAATGTTACGCATTACCTTTACGTATTTAGATATCGTGGAACGTGGTGTAAACGGTGTCAAGACGTTGTTACGAAACGTTACTTTTTTGCCATAAATGAGATAACATGTAACGTTTCATTTATGTTACATGTTTAGCGGGTATGTCTGTATTATTGAATATAAGAGCCCTAAATTCGTTAAAATTATTATTCAACTCCAATTCTGAACTTGTAATGTGCCTACGATGTATTACAGGCATGTTAACTGTAATTGCCGCCAAGTACATTTCTTGGAAATTTTTTGAATGCCCGCTCCATTTATCCTTTAGTACATACAATATTTATCTATTAGCATATAAATTTTATAGATCTTTGCTATGTTTAAAAAATCATATTTGTATCACTCTGACGATAATTATAATTTGTAAAACTTTTGTTCACATTTTTGGCAATCTGACGTTACACAAAATTTGTAAAAGCTCGATATTAAAAATGTCAAATTTGCCCATTATTATATTATTATATTATATTACTATATTGTTATTATATTATATTATTATTAATATTATGTTACTCAATTTGAAACTTGGAGAATAGAACACCGTGAATTTGAAATTCGGATCGAGTTGTCATAGTTACTAATTCGTTTTTTTTTTTTGACATATAACGCAGTTTTTTCTGACGTATTTATTTATCTGACGTATATATTTATTTAAAATGTCAGCAATAAAAGACAGTGAGAACTTTAAAAGAAAGTGGAATGAAAAAAATATTTTTGGTGGTATAAAGTACCATTACGTCAAATTAGGAAAGGACGGTATACGGTATGAAAAAAAATTATATATATATGTACATGCTTCTTTTTCAATGCATTTATTTTAAAATCGATCAACAATTGTCGAAAAATGACGTTTAATTATGTCTATTAAGCATTAATTTTAAAATTCACCCTTTCAACTATGAAGCTGAAACTAGCAGCGGATTCACAGCAGCGGATTCAAATTTCGCGTTTCAGTATGAATTTTGTTTGACAGCATCCCAAATGATAAAAAACCGACGCTCTAGTAGGGAAAACCCATTAAAAAATTTCCCACTAACATTTAACCATTGTTTATAACAATTCCTAGCAGCTAATTCACTCAAAACCGATCAGACTAGCTCGTTTCAAATTGAAATTCGCTAGAGACCTTAGTAGTGATAATTGAAACCGATTAGCTCTGGTAGAAAAAATTAAAAAAATTTCCGTCTATTGTTTATAACAATTTTTCACTCTCCAGCAGCGGATTCACATTAAGATGTCAAGCTTTGCTCGTTTCAAGCTGGAATTCGCTAGAGGCCTTAGTAGTGATGCTTGAAACCTATTAGCTCTGGCAGAAAAAATTAAAAAAATTTCCGTCTATTATTTATAACAATTTTTCAACTCTGTAGCAGCCGATTCACTCTAAGACCTCCGTATGTACTCGTTTCAAGCTACTAACAGAAAAGGCGTCTTCACAGAGCAAAAGACCTAGGCCAGAGGAGGAGAACACGATCCGCAGGTAGCAGTATCTGCTAATAGCCTTGACCAAACTACCTCTATAATAAAAATCTTTCGACTGAGTGTCAAGACAGCCAGCTTTTCGAAAACATATGATCTTGGTTTTTCCAATATTATAAAAGAGATCATTTGTAGAACAATAGTCCTAAAAAATTCTTAACTTTCTACGCAAATCTGCTGATGAATGCGCGAAAATTGTAAGATCGTCAGCGTATAACAGCATAAACAGGTCGTACGTTGTACATACATCAATCCCGTGTGCCTCTCTCTCTCTCTCTCTCTGAAAAAGGCAATAATATCAGAAAGGTATAAGATAAAAAGTAATGGACTCAGTATTTCGCCCTGGAGTACACATATAGTGACTTTAAAATCGAGCGAAATAAAATCACACGCTTGAATGTATACCGAAGGGGTTTGATACATGGCACGTAAAACTAACAATTTTCGCACTTACACTGAGGCTGAGTAGTTTTTCCAGAGGAATGTGTGAGGAATAGAGTCAAAAGCACGTTTAAAGTGAACAAAAAAGCAGTAAAATTTTGTCTTCTCACTACGGAGACAGATCTGGATGGCAGCATATAGAGAGAAGATGTTGTCCTCCGTGCCTCTCCCACTAAGGAATTCCGATTGCTCCTCAGGCAAAATATCCTTCTGAGAGGCCCATTCAGTCGGGCGTATACACAAAATCTGAGAGAAAATGTTGGATAATACATTGGATATCGCAATCATTCGGTAATTTGCCGGATCCTCCCCGGAGCCCTTTTTGTATAAAGGAAATAGTGCTGCGCGTGTACAGTCAGACGAAAACATTTCGGAAAAAATCGCATTGAAAAGATTCAGCAAATGGGACTGCCATGACCCATCGAGCAGCTTGAATAATTCGGCCGGCAACACATCAGGGTCCGTGGCTTTTCCAGCTATCAGCTTTTTTATACTACTGCGCAATTCTAAAATCGTGAATGGAGATCCAACATCGGATCGTACGTCCCGGAGAAAGACGGGCGAGGCTCACTTGTCGGGGGAAAACGGTCGACAAGAAACTCTTCCACGATTCCCCTGAAACCTCAGGTCCAATGCTAGGGTATATTCAAAAAGAGCGTAACGCACTCCAAAAATACGCCGAGTTATGAACTGCCGCAAACTTACTCCCTATCAATTTGGCATATGCGTGCTTTTTATCTTTAATCAGATCTAAATATGTTCTTGTAGCAATTTTATACGAATGCACCGAAAGAGGACTATATAACCTTTTTTTCATAGTTTTCAAAGATGTGTTATATTTTTTCGTGGCATAAGCAGAATCTCTGACAAACTCAGCCTTTGATGTAAAATTTTACCGCAATGTCTTAACTAATTTTGCCTGACGCAAAATCATCGCATGTTCCGCAGAATCGCGTGTCGCATTTTTACCACCAAATAGGCAACATTAATTTCACGAAAATCCGTATTAAAACTTTTAACCACTTTAAAAAAAAGTCGTTCCCGTCGCTCGACCACACAAATTTTGCTCCAGTTATAATTCCTGGTAGTGTAGAATACTCTCTAGGAACTGAACTAGATGTGCGAAGATATAACGATACAATAACGGGCAAATGATCAGAACCGTGCAGATCATCTCCCGTAGTCGTATAAGCACACACACACACACACACACACACACACACACACACACACACACACACACACACACACACACACACACACACACACACACACACACACACACGCACGCACGCACGCACGCACGCACGCACGCACGCACGCACGCACGCACGCACGCACGCACGCACGCACGCACGCACGCACCGGAGTCTTGCTGGTTCCTTCTAACGGGCGCGTCCCCAGGTGGCGGATCGGGGAATGCTGGTAAAAGGTATCGGAGAAATAAAATACCCGACGCGGACCAAAGAACTAGCTAGGGGAAGGAACCCCGAATAAGAAACCAAGTATGGAAGATCAGCTGCAGATAAAATCTTACGGTGCAGGGGTCGGATCCCCAGTACCGGCGTCGGGTACGAGTGAGCAAGCGGGCTCTCCGGCGTCGTTATCAGGCAACCGCAGTGTTGTTGGGGTTGGTCACTCGGCCCCAACAGCATTAAATGCTACAAGTGACATTCTGTCAGGAAACGCGCAGGAGACTGCAAGTTTCGAGCGCCTAGGAGAAAAACTCCAACTCCTTGTGGAATTCATCCAGGAAAAGAAAAATCTCCACAAGGAGCTCAAGAATATGGCCAAAGGCACACTGCGTGCCTTTGGCCATTACGCCAGGGCACGAGAAAATTCGGGGGCTTCGCAGGCGTTGATCACCTGCCAGGACGGGGCGAGCCAAACGTCGCCCCTATTCCGTAAGCCCCCCGAACGGCCGGAGCGTAAAGGACCCTCGCCGCTGAAGCTGCCAGCGACAAAACGGGTCAGGAAAGAAGCGGATAAAGAGGAACGCCCCGTACCACCAGCTGCAGAACAACGGCGGCAACCCCAGTCGGAAGACCAGGACTGGGTTACGGTGGTCAGAAACGGCCTAAAGAAGAAGGCGAAGCAGCTACAACAACCGCAACAGCACCAGCAGCAACAACATCCGCAGCAGCAACAACAGCAACAACGACGGCAGCAGCAGCAGCAGCAGGGAACGGATGTCGGCAAGGGACACAGGGGGAAGCCGGAATCAAAAGCCGGCCTTCGACCCTTCCGCCCCGATGCCATCAAGATCAAGGCAGCGGACGGTGCGTCATATGTCGACATCCTGAAAACCATAAAAGCTGCGCCAGAACTGCAACAGTTAGGAGAAAGGGTGACCGCCATCAGGCGGACGAAAGCAGGCGAACTGCTCATAGAGCTTGCAACGCCTGGCGTGTGCACCCAAGAGCTCCAAGCAGCGGCCACGTCCATCCTAAAAGGGACAGCTGTCGTACAGGCACTGTCCCATATGGAAGCCATCACCATCAAGGACATGGACGAGGCCACAACTCGGGAGGAGGTGGCACAGGCCATCATTGAGATGACATCACCGGAAGCAGTGACCCCTGAGAATATCAAGCTCAGGGGAGCATATAGCGGAACCCAGGCGGCCAATATCTTGCTTCCCGTCGCAGTAGCAAACACACTGCTGCAAAAGGGGAAGATTAAAATTGGCTGGGTTAATTGCCGGGTTCGACTGCGCGAGGGACCCCCACGCTGTTACAGGTGCCACCAGAGCGGACATCTGGCAAGGGGTTGTAAGAGCGCGGTCGATCGCTCGGCGCAGTGCTTCCGGTGTGGCAAGGAGGGCCACAAGATTGAGGACTGCGTAGCCAAACATCGGGCAACGCAGGAGGTTGGAGCACAGACCAACAATGGCTAAGGTGCTCCAAATAAACCTCAATCACTGTGCGGTGGCCCAGGACTTGATGCTTCAACTGGTCAAGGAGGAGAAGGCCGATATCGCCGTCATCAGCGAGGCTTACCGGGACCTTTGTAAACCGAGCTGGGTGAAGGATTCCACCAGCAAGGCGGCCATCTGGGTGTGTGGGAATCTCCACATATCCAATAAGATGTCCGACCCCCTGCCCAGCTTCACGTGGGTGGAGGTGGCTGGTATAAGACTATACAGTTGCTACCTCCCTCCCAGTCTTACCATCGACGAGTTCCAAGGATCCCTCGAGGCCATCGTCGCCAGTGCAAGAACCTCCCGACTCCCGTTAGCGATCGGGGGGGACTTCAATGCATGGGCGACGGAATGGGGTAGCGCGAAGACCAACCATCGAGGATATGCCCTCATTGAGGCCTTCTCGTTACTGGAGTTGGAGATTGCTAACACGGGGGGAAAGCCGACCTACTCCAAGGCCGGCAAGTCCTCCGTAGTCGACCTGACCTTCGTCGACCCAAAATTAATGGGGGACGGGTTGGGCTGGAAAGTTAGCGACCGATACACGGGCAGTGACCATCAAGCCTTGGTGTACCAGCTCCAACTGACCGGCAGACCAGTAGGAAAGGTGCAGAGTGCAAGCAAAGAGAGATGGGCACCGGCCACCTTCGATCGGGAAATGTTCCTCTACAGCTTGGAACAGACGGAGGTGGAGGGAACAGCAGAGGAGAGAGCCCGATGCCTCTCCCGAGCCATAACAGCGGCTTGCGATGCCTCTATGGCCGTGAAGACAAATCCTCGCGGCCGACCCCCAGTTTACTGGTGGAACGAGGAAATCGCAAATATCCGCCGAGAGTGCCTTCGGGCTCGAAGGCTGCACCAGAGAGCAATCCATAAGCCCCGGTACTACCAACTGGCCGCGGACTATGAAAGAAAGAAAAAGAGGCTCAAGATTGCCATCAAAGCCGCAAAAAGAAAGTGCTGGCAAGACTTTTGTGAGGAGGTGGACCGCGATCCCTGGGGGCGACCGTATAAAACGGTCATGAATAAGATCAAGCCCAGGGGACCCAACGCACCATCATGTCCATCCTTCCTTGGCAAAGTCGTCGGCCATTTATTCCCAGAACAGCGGGAACGGCCGATTGGCACTGGCCTGATGGCAATTGCTGGTGCAGCCGAGCTGCCAGATGTTACCGAAGCCGAAGTAATGATGGCTGCTAAGAAGATCTCCACCCGTAAGGCCCCAGGAATGGATGGGGTACCTGGAATGGCAGTGACGATCGCAGCGCTGAATGTGCCAACCATCTTCACATTGACATTCAGTGCTTGCCTGAAGGAAGGATGCTTCCCGGCGCAGTGGAAGGAACAGAGGTTGGTGCTGCTATCTAAGGGAAACAAACCCCCGGACGACCCATCCTCATTCCGACCGCTCTGCATGCTTGACATCTCCGGGAAGCTATATGAGAGGGTTATCTGTGCCAGACTGGAAGCAGCCATCGAAAATGCCGGAGGTCTTTCCGAAAACCAGTTCGGATTTCGGAAGGGGCGCTCAACCATCGATGCAATCAGCCGAGTGAAAGCAATAGCCACGGATGCCATCAGTGGCAGCCGAAACACCAGGTGCATGTGTGCCATCATTGCCCTGGATATACGGAACGCATTCAATTCGGCCAGGTGGGATTGCATCATGCAGGCACTCGAAGATCTGAAGGTGCCTCTCTACCTAAGAGAAGCCATCTCAAGCTACCTAACAGAACGAACCCTGTATTATGACACCGATGACGGCAGGCACTCCTACAACATCACGGGAGGCGTGCCACAGGGTTCGGTTCTGGGACCCTTGCTCTGGAACGTCTTATATGACGGACTGCTCAGGCAATCCCTTCCAGACGGGGTGTCCATGGTAGCTTTTGCAGACGACCTTGCACTAATCGTCGTCGCGAAGACCATCGATGAGGTGCAATTTAGCGGAGATGAAGCTATCGAGGTAGTAGCTAGGTGGTTGAGCAACCATGGGTTAGATCTGGCGGCTGAGAAGACGGAGGCGGTGCTCATCTCTCGAACGAAGAAAAGGGTATACGCCACCTTCACGGTGGAAGGTAGGCAGATCAGGACGGTGGACACTATTAGATATCTTGGAGTCACTCTAGATGCGCGGCTGTCGTTCAAACAACACCTAATGAACGCAGGCGCAAAGGCTTCCAAAGTGGCTCGTGCGCTCTCCAGCATCATGCCCAATATGGGGGGGCCGAAACAGCCGTGACGGTCCCTGCTTTCATCGGTAGTAAGCTCCGTTATCCTTTACGGGGCACCGATCTGGGCTGATGCCATGAACATCCATAAGAGCTACGGAGCCACCTGCCGGCGGGCTTATAGAACAGCCGCCCTAAGAGTGGCCCGTGCCTACCGTTCTGTATCGGACATCGCTCTCTCGGTGGTCGCGGGACTCCCTCCCATAGACCTTCTTGCTATGGAGAGGGCAGCAGTACACCGCGAAGGCAGGTGTATAAGGCAGGACATCGCCGACCAGGAGCCGAACCACGACAAATGGTCCATGAGGACCATAGAAGAGTGGCAAAAAAGATGGGATTCAGCGGAGTCGGGGCGGTGGACCCACTGCGTCATCCCAGATGTAGCAAAATGGACGGGCAGACAACACGGATACACCACCTTTCATCTCACCCAGGTGCTCACCGGGCACGGCTGCTTTCGCAGCTACTTACATCGTTTCCGCATTTACCAAAGTGCGGAGTGCCCGGCATGCCCTGCTGTCGACGAAGACGTGGCCCATGTCCTCTTCCACTGCCCGAGATTTGCAGCGGAACGGGAACAGTTCCGGATCTCGGTAGGAGGACCACTAACACCTGAGGGCATTGGGGAATGTCTGCTTGCCTCACAAGAGGGATGGGACGCGGTGGTCATAATCGCCACCTCCATCATCGATAGGCTGAATGCCATCAGAAGAGAAGAAGACGGAAGAGGCAACAACATCGCACAGACTTGAAGAGCCAAAACATCGGCGGAGGGCCTACTGAGGCAAAGACTGCCCCCCTCGAAGTAATGCCTTGCGGCGGTTTCCGAGGGGGGAATCACAGTCTGAGCGGAGGTGGTTTTAGCGGGTGGGAGCCCCGCACTCCTGCTGGCACCGGCTGGCAGGGATGGCTGGTAGAGCTTTCCATCGTCGCTTCGGAAAAAAAAAAAAAAAAAAAAAAAAAAACACACACACACACACACACACACACACACACACACACACACACACACACACACACACACACACACACACACACACCCACACACACACGCACGCACGCACGCACGCACGCACGCACGCACGCACGCACGCACGCACCGGAGTCTTGCTGGTTCCTTCTAACGGGCGCGTCCCCAGGTGGCGGATCGGGGAATGCTGGTAAAAGGTATCGGAGAAATAAAATACCCGACGCGGACCAAAGAACTAGCTAGGGGAAGGAACCCCGAATAAGAAACCAAGTATGGAAGATCAGCTGCAGATAAAATCTTACGGTGCAGGGGTCGGATCCCCAGTACCGGCGTCGGGTACGAGTGAGCAAGCGGGCTCTCCGGCGTCGTTATCAGGCAACCGCAGTGTTGTTGGGGTTGGTCACTCGGCCCCAACAGCATTAAATGCTACAAGTGACATTCTGTCAGGAAAGGCGCAGGAGACTGCAAGTTTCGAGCACCTAGGAGAAAAACTCCAACTCCTTGTGGAATTCATCCAGGAAAAGAAAAATCTCCACAAGGAGCTCAAGAATATGGCCAAAGGCACACTGCGTGCCTTTGGCCATTACGCCAGGAAACGAGAAAATTCGGGGGCTTCGCAGGCGTTGATCACCTGCCAGGACGGGGCGAGCCAAACGTCGCCCCTATTCCGTAAGCCCCCCGAACGGCCGGAGCGTAAAGGACCCTCGCCGCTGAAGCTGCCAGCGACAAAACGGGTCAGGAAAGAAGCGGATAAAGAGGAACGCCCCGTACCACCAGCTGCAGAACAACGGGGCAACCCCAGTCGGAAGACCAGGACTGGGTTACGGTGGTCAGAAACGGCCTAAAGAAGAAGGCGAAGCAGCTGCAGCAACAACAACCGCAACAGCACTAGCAGCAACAACATCCGCAGCAGCAACAACAGCAACAACGACGGCAGCAGCAGCAGCAGCAGGGAACGGATGTCGGCAAGGGACACAGGGGGAAGCCGGAATCAAAAGCCGGCCTTCGACCCTTTCGCCCCGATGACATCAAGATCAAGGCAGCGGACGGTGCGTCATATGTCGACATCCTGAAAACCATAAAAGCTGCGCCAGAACTGCAACAGTTAGGAGAAAGGGTGACCGCCATCAGGCGGACGAAAGCAGGCGAACTGCTCATAGAGCTTGCAACGCCTGGCGTGTGCACCCAAGAGCTCCAAGCAGCGGCCACGTCCATCCTAAAAGGGACAGCTGTCGCACAGGCACTGTCCCATAAGGAAGCCATCACCATCAAGGACATGGACGAGGCCACAACTCGGGAGGAGGTGGCACAGGCCATCATTGAGATGACTTCACCGGAAGCAGTGAACCCTGAGAATATCAAGCTCAGGGGAGCACATAGCGGAACCCAGGCGGCCAATATCTTGCTTCCCGTCGCAGTAGCAAACACACTGCTGCAAAAGGGGTAGCTTAAAATTGGCTGGGTTAATTGCCGGGTTCGACTGCGCGAGGGACCCCCGCGCTGTTACAGGTGCCACGAGAGCGGACATCTGGCAAGAGGTTGTAAGAGCGCGGTCGATCGCTCGGCGCAGTGCTTCCGGTGTGGCAAGGAGGGCCACAAGATTGAGGACTGCGTAGCCAAACATCGGGCAACGCAGGAGGTTGGAGCACAGACCAACAATGGCTAAGGTGCTCCAAATAAACCTCAATCACTGTGCGGTGGCCCAGGACCTGATGTTTCAACTGGTCAAGGAGGAGAAGGCCGATATCGCCGTCATCAGCGAGGCTTACCGGGACCTTTGTAAACCGAGCTGGGTGAAGGATTCCACCAGCAAGGCGGCCATCTGGGTGTGTGGGAATCTCCACATATCCAATAAGATGTCCGACCCCCTGCCCAGCTTCACGTGGGTGGAGGTGGCTGGTATAAGACTATACAGTTGCTACCTCCCTCCCAGTCTTACCATCGACGAGTTCCAAGGATCCCTGGAGGCCATCGTCGCCAGTGCAAGAACCTCCCGACTCCCGTTAGCGATCGGGGGGGACTTCAATGCATGGGCGACGGAATGGGGTAGCGCGAAGACCAATCATCGAGGATATGCCCTCATTGAGGCCTTCTCGTTACTGGAGTTGGAGATTGCTAACACGGGGGGAAAGCCGACCGACTCCAAGGCCGGCAAGTCCTCCGTAGTCGACCTGACCTTTGTCGACCCAAAATTAATGGGGGACGGGTTGGGCTGGAAAGTTAGCGACCGATACACGGGCAGTGACCATCAAGCCTTGGTGTACCAGCTCCAACTGACCGGCAGACCAGTAGGAAAGGTGCAGAGCGCAAGCAAAGAGAGATGGGCACCGGCCACCTTCGATCGGGAAATGTTCCTCTACAGCTTGGAACAGACGGAGGTGGAGGGAACAGCAAAGGAGAGAGCCCGATGCCTCTCTCGAGCCATAACAGCGGCTTGCGATGCCTCTATGGCCGTGAAGTCAAATCCTCGCGGCCGACCCCCAGTTTACTGGTGGAACGAGGAAATCGCAAATATCCGCCGAGAGTGCCTTCGGGCTCGAAGGCTGCACCAGAGAGCAATCCATAAGCCCCGGTACTACCAACTGGCCGCGGACTATGAAAGAAAGAAAAAGAGGCTCAAGATTGCCATCAAAGCCACAAAAAGAAAGTGCTGGCAAGACTTTTGTGAGGAGGTGGACCGCGATCCCTGGGGGCTACCGTATAAAACGGTCATGAATAAGATCAAGCCCAGGGGACCCAACGCACCATCATGTCCATCCTTCCTTGGCAAAGTCGTCGGCCATTTATTCCCAGAACAGCGGGAACGGCCGATTGGCACTGGCCTGATGGCAATTGCTGGTGCAGCCGAGCTGCCAGATGTTACCGAAGCCGAAGTAATGATGGCTGCTAAGAAGATCTCCACCCGTAAGGCCCCAGGAATGGATGGGGTACCTGGAATGGCAGTGAAGATCGCAGCGCTGAATGTGCCAACCATCTTCACATTGACATTCAGTGCTTGCCTGAAGGAAGGATGCTTCCCGGCGCAGTGGAAGGAACAGAGGTTGGTGCTGCTGTCTAAGGGAAACAAACCCCCGGACGACCCATCCTCATTCCGACCGCTCTGCATGCTTGACATCTCCGGGAAGCTATATGAGAGGGTTATCTGTGCCAGACTGGAAGCAGCCATCGAAAATGCCGGAGGTCTTTCCGAAAACCAGTTCGGATTTCGGAAGGGGTGCTCAACCATCGATGCAATCGGCCGAGTGAAAGCAATAGCCACGGATGCCATCAGTGGCAGCCGAAACACCAGGTGCATGTGTGCCATCATTGCCCTGGATATACGGAACGCATTCAATTCGGCCAGGTGGGATTGCATCATGCAGGCACTCGAAGATCTGAAGGTGCCTCTCTACCTAAGAGAAGCCATCTCAAGCTACCTAACAGAACGAACCCTGTATTATGACACCGATGACGGCAGGCACTCCTACAACATCACGGGAGGCGTGCGACAGGGTTCGGTTCTGGGACCCTTGCTCTGGAACGTCTTATATGACGGACTGCTCAGGCAATCCCTTCCAGACGGGGTGTCCATGGTAGCTTTTGCAGACGACCTTGCACTAATCGTCGTCGCGAAGACCATCGACGAGGTGCAATTTAGCGGAGATGAAGCTATCGAGGTAGTAGCCAGGTGGTTGAGCAACCATGGGTTAGATCTGGCGGCTGAGAAGACGGAGGCGGTGCTCATCTCTCGAACGAAGAAAAGGGTATACGCCACCTTCACGGTGGAAGATACGCAGATCAGGACGGTGGACACTATTAGATATCTTGGAGTCACTCTAGATGCGCGGCTGTCGTTCAAACAACACCTGATGAACGCAGGCGTAAAGGCTTTCAAAGTGGCTCGTACGCTCTCTAGCATCATGCCCAATATGGGGGGGGGGGGGCCGAAACAGCCGCGACGGTCCCTGCTTTCATCGGTACTAAGCTCCGTTATTCTTTACGGGGCACCGATCTAGGCTGATGCCATGAACATCCATAAGAGCTACGGAGCCACCTGTCGGCGGGCTTATAGAACAGCCGCCCTAAGAGTGCCCCGTGCCTACGTTTCTGTATCGGACATCGCTCTCTCAGTGGTCGCGGGACTCCCTCCCATAGACCTTCTTGCTACGGAGAGGGCAGCAGTACACCGCGAAGGCAGGTGTATAAGGCAGGACATCGCTGACCAGGGGCTGAACCGCGACAAATGGTCCATGAGGACCATAGAAGAGTGGCAAAAAAGATGGGATTCAGCGGATTCGGGGCGGTGTACCCACTGATGTAGCAAAGTGGACGGGGATACACCACCTTTCATCTCACTCAGGTGCTCACCGGGCACAGCTGCTTTCGCAGCTACTTATATCGTTTCCGCATTTATCAAAGCGTGGTGTGCCCGGCATGCCATGGTGTCGACGAAGACATGGCCTATGTCCTCTTCCACTGCCCGAGATTTGCAGCGGAACGGGAACAGTTCCTGATCTCGGGAGGAGGACCACTAACACCTGAGGGCATTGGGGAATGTCTGCTTGCCTCACAGGAGGGATGGGACGAGGTGGTCATCATCGCCACCTCCATCATAGATAGGCTGAATGCCATCAGAAGAGAAGAAGAAGGAAGAGGCAACAACATCGCCCATACTTGAAGAGCCGAAACATCGGCGGAGGGCCTACTGAGGCATAGACTGCCCCCCTCGAAGTAATGCCTTCCGGCGGTTTCCGAGGGGGGAATCACAGTCTGAGCGGAGGTGGTTTTAGCGGGTTGCGAGCCCCGCACTCCTGCTGGGATATTAACGAGTGGAATAAAAAGCAAGATACATGTGATAGTGGGACTTTAGTACATTTATCAAGTAACGGAGAATATGTTGTGGAAACCGTACCCAAGAAATTTCGTTCGAAAGCACAACAACTGATCAACCATTTACGTGCCACGAGCATGTTTCGGTGGAATAGTCGTGGTGAAATCGTGATGGATGGAGCTACTATCCATGGTACCAACATTATCGACATGTTGAATGATGCTATGCGAGATAGAAAAAGGACGCCTCCTTACGGCCATCGTCAGTTTGCAAATGCACTTCGTGTAGGAGTGGTTCCGCGTGAGTTTATTGGTAATAAACGCGTTTGGCACAAGACCGTTAATGCCACTGATGATAAGTCGCCGTTTAGTACAGTTAGACGCGCACCTCGTGAAGGGACACATACTCCTAAGAGATTGTTATTCATCGCATCTTCTTCATCAGCTGGTGCGGGTAGTTTACATAGTAGTGACGACAACGACGAGGACAAAGAAACTAACTCTAAACGTAAGAAGTCAATACCACAGTCAAGGCAGATCTTAGCATGGCATCGAATGGATGTTCGACTACGAAAAGGAAAAAGTCGGTCAGTTTCAACGGGATACCGCTAACATTTACAAAAAGTATACTAGACAATGTTATCGATGCAATCCCTTTTAAATTACATATACCAGGTTATAGATTTTGCGGTCCTGGAACCCATCTTCGAGAAAGATTGGAACGTGGAGAAAAGGGTATAAACCCATTGGACGATGCGTGTCGTATCAATGATATTGCTTACTCTGACGGTATAACAAATCGCCACAAAGCTGATGAAAAGTTGGCGAAAACAGCGTTCTCTCGTATGCTTGCAGACACTGTCCCAGTAGATGAGAAAACTGCAGTGGCTGTAACTACTTGTATGGTTAGTAAGATCGTCTTTGAAAAAATATTTTCATGTATAAAAACATCTATAAATATATCTAGAAAACGTTTAAAACGCCAATCGAGGAAGAAAGATAGTAAAAGAGTACCCACTGATAAGAACCCCCAAAAGAATGGTAAAAAAGAAAATGAATGATATTCTTCAGGGAATCTATTATGAACCCTCGCATCCGTCTGCGTATATAGGTTCAGCTCGCAAACTACATCCAACGACAAATAAAAATTATCAATACAATCAAATATCTGAGTGGCTTGAGGGTCAAGAAGCTTCGTACACGCCGTGTATTTCCTCCACGCTCTTATAACGTGCGAAATATTGACGACGTCTGGGAGGCAGATTTAATGGATGTACGTTCTATCAAGTCTTATAATAAAAACAATACTTACCTGCTAGTAGTTATAGATGCGTTAAGTAAATGTGCATGGGTCGAACTCATAATCGACAAAACATCCAAAAGTGTTAGAAAAGCTTTTGAGTACATTTTAGCCCGAAATGGTAATAGAAAACCTGTATCCCTACAGAGTGATAAAGGAAAGGAGTTTATCGGTCGTGATATGCAGGATTTATTGAAGTCTGCCAACATAATCTATAGATCTGTTCGTAACCCGGACATTAAAGCCAGTATTGTCGAGCGCTTTATAAGAACTCTTAAGGAGAAACTGTGGCGGTATTTCACAGATAAAAATACCCTTCGCTATATTGACGTTTTACAATCTGTCGTCACATCTTATAATAATTCTAAACATTCAGGTACCAATATGGTACCCGCTCTAATTAATTGGTACAATGCTGCAGAGGCGTGCGAAAATCTCATTCGTCGTTATAGCGTTTTCAAACGGCCACCGAAAGTCCCTAAATATAGAGTTGGTGATTTAGTCCGTGTCAGTCGTGCAAAGAACGTTTTTGCAAAAAGTTACGAGGGTGGATGGACAATAGAACTACTCAAAATTACACGTATATCAAATACACGTCAACCGTTAATTTATATCCTTGAAGATCTGCAAGGAGAAGAAATCGACGGTTTCTTTTACGAAGAAGAAGTAAGTCTGGTCCAGAAAAACGTGGATACAGAAGTTTTCGAAGTTGAAAAAATTCTAAAAACTGTCGGTACCGGTAGGAGGAAATGATATTACGTACACTGGTTGGGGTATCCTGATAAGTTTAATTCTTGGATTCGTGCAGAAAATTTAAAAATTCGTGATGAAGGATGAATTTCACATTATTTTACCAAGTAACAGCAGTATGGAGTTTTACCCTGAAAACAGAACGACCAACTTTATTACACAATTACCGCAGCATCTGCATTTGCAAGGCCAGTGGTTTGTGGCACTTACCGAGATATAAATATCTCTAACCTTTCAATACATATCTGTCAAAGAAGAAGATAGACGAGTTGTATTTTCAAGATTTAGAACAGTGAAGGCTATTCCTACAGAGTTACCAGCTGAACAAAGTAACCGTAAAAATAAAAATACTTTACAGGTATCATTTCTAGCACCCGGAATATATAAGAATACTCACGATTTAGTTGAAGAGATTAATAATCTACAATGTATAAAAGACCATCTAATATTTAAAATTGGTCACCGTGGGTATGTATCAATTTCACGAATCTGCACCGATGAATGTCTAAACGATGAACACGCTGTATATCTACCTTGTAAATTGAGAAATATACTTGGGTATGATTACACATGCGTAAGCGAAAAGGGGGCAATAATCGTGAGTGACAATACGATGATTCACGGCATTCGTCCTGTAAACCTTTTCAATGGCTTACCATCTCTGCTAATGGTGTATAGTGATATTTGAGAACCTTACGTTACAGGGGACGTCCAGACACGATTATTGCGAGCTGTACCATTAAAACATGATGATTATACTTAAGGTGATACAAGAATATGTAGCTTTTCACCTGCTGTATATATACCATTACTGTATGGCTCATTCCAAACCATTGATATAGATATAAGGGATGAGATTGGGAAGTTTATACCATTTGATTATGGTATGTTAACGGTGACGTTACACTTTAAACGTACCGATTGGAATTAGCTAAATGTCGCATTATGTAGTATATGTTCCGGATCGTCACGCGACAAAGGTCCTAATAACCGTTTAGGTCGAGTGGGTTAATATTATAATAAAATTCCTGTAGAATTAGGAGGAAAGGGGGACCAGGATAATGCCGAACTAGGCGATTAAGGACACGTCCCTGATTTCAGACTTGGAATATTCGTTCGCTGAACGAAGGCGGGCGGGATGTTCGATTATTTATATAATAGTATTATTTGGTAACGGTCGCGCACCAGGGTTGCCTTTGTTTACCCATATAAGTAGGAAAGGGGGCGTAGATGGAGTGCGGAGGACGCGGCCAGAGCGGTGAAGCCAGCCCGGCCCTTCATTCCATCTCCATTCGCCGGACGAGGCACTTTCTGCCCTCGTAGCGTTGTCGCTCGCACGACTCTGAGGTGTTTCCGGGTACTGCACCAAGTTGCATTTGAAGTTGAGGATCAGACGAGTGGAGAGGGCTGCACCCGTGCCTTGAGACGTCAGGACCACTCAACGATAAAAGAAATTGGAGGCACCTTCAGCAGTGTGTGAGACACAAGGACGAGCGGTAAGGGCTGTTTCCGTCCTTGGACTCAGCTAAGGCCGCGACGTCACAGCAGGGTAAGAAATAATTTATCTTTCGTGTTGAATGCATTCAATGCGCGCGTTCGCGTATTTCGTCGCATACGTATTCATAATTTTGTACCGTGGGTGTAGGTTGTTCCAGGGAGAAAGTTGTAAAGGTCCGATAATAAATTGTTTACCGAAGTTACATAGCGTATTCATTTAAGAACCAAATCCTTTAAGTCTCCCACCCTGAAGTTTGATAAAATCCGAAACAGTATACTTTAATAATCAGATTGGCGGTAGTATACATACTGGTAGTGTAGGTCGTGTATACAGAGGGGCATTATATCAGCGAGGACATGGCATTGGTAGTTTTCTTGGTGGTTTATTCAGACGCGTGTTACCTCTTTTCACGAGAGGTGCTACAGCTGTCGGTAAAGAAGCACTACGAGCAGATCTAAATATTTTGACCGATATGACTACAAATAATACATCTGCAAAAGAGGCGATTCGACGACATGTCAAAGAGTCAGGTGGGAATTTGAAAAGGAAGGCAGAAGAAAAATTTGATGAACTGATGGCGGGGTCAGGGTATAAATACCCGCGCTATACAACAGTTGGTCATTTACCCGGTGACATCGTTACACTCGATAGCAACTATAATTCTCGTCGACGTCAGACCAAGATACAACAGAAGAAGAAGACAAAAAAGGCGAAAACTAAACGAAGTGTGAAAATAAAAAAATGAACCGGTAATCACACCGTAACTAATAAGGTAAGGAAAACGAAGAAGCGTGCAACAAATAGGAAGAACAAGCGCCGTACGGTGGCAGATATATTTAATTGAAAGAAAATGTCTCTTTTGCATACACACTCTTGTGAATGTATGAAATCGGAGCTCGACTTGTTTACACTACCACCTACTCAAACGATTATTGAGAGCTCGCACTGGGTACAGTATAAACTTGTTTCAACCCTTTCTCATGATTCACCAATTGAATTTGTTTTACCCGGAAATGGTGAAGAATATATTGATCTTGCACATATGATGTTAAGTTTACGGGTAACGTTAACACCTGAGCAAAATATGCCTGCTGATACACCGCAGGCGGATCGTGATAGTGTTGGCCCTGTAAATAATTTGATGCACTCGCTTTTTAGCCAGATTGATGTATACTTCATACGCCTACAGATCATATATTGAAACACTACTGAATTACGGGCCTGCTGCCAAAGGTTCCCATTTAACGAGTCTTTTACGGTATGACGATACACCGGGCCATATGGATGCATTTAATACTGATAATAAAGGACTCCTCAGTCGTCGCGCTGCCATGAATCAGAGTAAAACAGTAGATTTACTATGTCACTTACATTGCGATGTATTTAACCAAGAAAAGTTACTATTGAACTGGGTGGAGGTACGCGTGCGACTTATAAAATCTCGAGATGCCTTCTGTATAATGGATCAGTCTGGGTATTATTCTGCCCATATAGAGGAAGCAAGTCTTTTAGCACGACGAGTAAAAGTTAACACAGGTGTTTTACTTGCGCATGCTAAAGCACTCTCGAAAACTTCAGCAAAATATCCTCTGACAAGAATTGAAATTAAGACAATGACGATCCACAATGGAATCCATGGCGAAACTTTAGATAATGTTATACTTGGCCAATTGCCTAAAAGACTTGTCGTCGGGTTTGTTGAAAACAAAGCTTACAATGGCGATGGCACCTTAAATGCGTTTAACTTTAAACATTTCAATATCAATTTTCTATGTCTATATGTCGACGGCACTCAAATACCTTCTAGACCATTACAACCAGATTTTCATACGTCAAATCTTTATGTGGACGCTTTTTATACGTTATTCTCAGGTACAGGCATACACTTTGTCAATGAAGGAAACGCT
Source organism: Trichopria drosophilae (assembly GCA_030407085.1). NCBI lineage: Eukaryota > Metazoa > Arthropoda > Insecta > Hymenoptera > Diapriidae > Trichopria > Trichopria drosophilae. Next base: position 86,951,990 of record CM059582.1, on the reverse strand, counting down.
ATCACACGTAAAGGCTATGCAGGTGGATATTGCATGTTCGTGTTTGATTTGACACCCGTCCTGTCGGCTAGCGATTCTATACACTGGAATTTAGTAAGACACGGTAGTATCAGAATTGATGTAAGATTTGCGAAAGCTCTAACGAGTACCGTCAATAGTATTATTTATGTCGAATATGAAAATGTATTGGAGATTGATCCATCCCGACAAGTAGTTGTTGACTTCGGTGCGTGAATGCATAAAGATTCCTACAGATGCCGTTTTATACGTATGGTCTTAAAAACGATAGCATTAGATCGAGATCGCAGTTATCTTTCAGACACGACGCACGATAGACATTGCAATGGATCTGGTGGTTGACGTACAGTTTTTTAAAGATGTAAATAATAAGATAATACCGAAAGAAGTGGCCGTTTTGTCTATCGATGATGAGATTTCTGGGCATTGCGTAATTGCACCGCCATATCCTGCGACTTGTTGAGTCGAGAATCCCGGAAACAAAATAACTGGTTAACACGAAATCATCATGGTCTTGACTAGTTCGACGACGATTTATCTGAAAATTATTTATACAAAAAGTTACGGGAAGTCACCGTAAACGCCCGAAATATATATGTACGAGGTAAGGAAAAATGAAAACTCCTAAACAAAGTAACCGCCCGTAATATACTAAATTTGGAGGTGGATACAAGATGTCTGGCATTCAACATTCTTCCTTGGTCGAGTAATTACTGTATACAACACGGTGGTAAATTCAATTTTGTGCGCTTCGTTTGCGCGTTAAATAACGCACATCGGTTACGACTTTGGATACTATCGACGGGTTTGTTGAGGAACAGAGAAGATGACGTATGCCCCCCTGACATAGAACAATATCGGGAATCAAATTTATATAAGAATATTGATAGTATTAGCAAGTGTAACCAAAGTGTACTGCGTATGGAAGATTGGTCGATTGAAACATCACCATGTTGTACAGAGCACCAACATTCCAGAGACGTCGCGTCGTTGACAAGGATACTCAAACTTATACGTTAAGCTCACCTATATCTTTAGAAAATGAATAGTTTAGAAATTTTGAAATGTATATCAGGTATAAAAGATCATACTGTAGGTGTGTTTCCTTCGGATCAAATACCCCGTGTTTGGGGTAAACCCACATGTTTTGTACTGAACACAGATAATCACAAAAAACCTGGCACACATTGGGAGCTGTGTATGCTGACAAGTATGACAATCCATGGTATTTTGACAGTTATGGAATACCGCCTTTCATACCTGCTTATATAAAATCTTTAAAAAATAATTGTCGACAATTTCAGTGGAGTACGCAACAACTCCAAAGTAATTCGTCGGATGTCTGTGGACAATTCTGTGTGATGTTTCTGCGTTATATGGGTGCTGGTTTTGGTCTCAAGGCGTTTCTCGATAATTTTTCTACAGACCTAGATAAAAATGATGACATTGTTAGACGTCATATCAATTCTAAGTATAGAGGCGGGCCCTTCATCGGTAAGGGGACAAACATATTAAGATGTTTACAAAAGTGTTATTCAAAATTAATATACAAATAAAACATTTAAAGTGTACGCTATATTGGAATAATAACCGTGGATCGTATAATGCTAGCATACAGAATATTTTAAGACATAATTGCCACGTGATTGACTTTTAACTACTGTTTTGCTGAATGTGGTATGAGTATTATTTTACATAAAAATACTTAAAGTGCACACATCGTAAATATCGTATAAATGTTGTAAAATGCTGACAAGTAATTGCAACGTTTTTGCTTACATGACCGATTGAAACAATTTAAGGCACTACTTATTCTTCCGTTCATCATTCAATCTTACGAGTTATACCGAGTACTGTGCAGTGAATTTAGCCACGTATTTTAAACGAATATCGGTTGACAATGGCAAAAGAAATAACTACTTCAACTTCAGTGTCATCAATGTTTGACGATAGTGGAAAAGGATAGCCGCAAATCTTTGGCAGCATTTATGGGCTGAGTAAATCTTGCACAAAGAAAATCATCGTAGGCCTGGAGTGTTCAGATTTGATGGATTACATACCTATAGTACGTATAATTAGGAAAAATTTCATCGGTATACCGTTTACTCCGGACACCTGGTATGCATTTGTCCAGAGTTTCAAAGAAATCAAAGATTTCTTTACTGATGGCAATCCAATTAAAATTGATCAAAAAATTTATGGGGATAACTGGATAGTGCGATTTACCTACAGCCATGGTGGTAAAGCGATCGAGCTCGAACATCAACGGCCTGTTACCGGTGTGTCTGTGAAACGCGTTCGACACTGCTTAATTTCAAAACAGGTTACATTCGAGTGTTTAGTGGACGTTTCAAGGTGCACTGACAAAAAAATACTTCATTTGTCAATAATCGGTAGTGATGGGAGCATTATTGCTCAAGATGTACTCAGACTTGTTGAAGACAAGGTGCGGTTTTTTTACGATGCGCAGGTACAAATATTTACAATTCATATGGTTCGCAACGTAACAAAAGAATTTACAGACGATGTTATAGAGCCTTGTATATCAGCAACCAAACAATTATCGAAGGCGTGTTCGCTTTCAGTCTTTTACGAATTTATATCCGTGCATTTACATGCTATAGTTGATAAGTTAAATGAATTATAAGTCCTGTATTAAACTGTATTCTAGAAAAAAAATATTAATAGACAAAATTTTAAAATATATAGTGTTAGTTCATAAGTTAAATGAATTATATCCTTAGTATGAAGTTATGTAAATCTGTATGTGTAATAATAGAAAATATGAATAGATCAATAATTTAAATATATAAATAGTGTTAATTTATTTCATCACCTCGTAAATTAAATCCTCGAAAGGGATCATTTCATCGATACAACGAAATCCAATATTTTTATTTTTAGACAGATTAAATTATAATTTGTGTAGTAGTATTTTCTACACTTTGATAATTAGATATTGAAAGAAACGAATCGTCGAGAATATGTCAGAAAAATAGATTTTAATAAATTTCGTTTATTTTAATGACAATTATGAAGTATTTCAATTCGAAAACGTATTAGTTTTAATTATTCAAACGTAGATTTCATTAGTTTAGCATATTGTCTATAGCATACTTCTTAACGTATGGTTTTAAAGAATGTGCTGAAGTTCAAAACAAGTGCACGTGCACGCACGACAGAGAGCTGGATCGAAGGAAGATGCAGCCAGAAACCTTTAGTCAATCTTGAAGCACGGTAGCGCGTGGTCGCCTTTGGTCACTTAGAATCATGTGCGTGGTGTGACGCGCGCGCGCGTATATGTGTGTGCGTGCGTGCATGCGTGCGTGCGTGCGTGCGGACGTGAGTGCGACAATCCGTGCGGGCATGCGCGCGCGCGCGTGTGTGTCTGTGTGTGTGGGTGTGTGAGTGTGTGTGTGTGTGTGTGTGTGAGAGAGAGAGAGAGAGAGAGAGAGAGAGAGAGAGAGAGAGAGAGAGAGAGAGAGAGAGAGAGAGAGAGAGAGAGAGAGAGAGAGTTTGTATATCTGTCACCATGGAGGGACGCGAATAAGCGTGACTCATCCTTAATGAGTAGAAATGGAGGATGAGTCACGTATGTATACGTCTCTCCATGGTGACAGTATTACTACTGATGTTTATAATATGTATGATATTCTCGCGACTCTTGATCAATTTGCAGTACAACCATAAAAGTCGATTGTTGAGTTTCACGCTCGACGTGGTACTATCCTTTATCCAAATATATTCTAACCCTTTTGCCTCCATAGATCCCGTGCGTTCAACTGCCCAATATAAGCTGCAAAAATACGCGAATGCATGTCCATTTCACTTATAGATTATAATTAATAATTAAACTTATTGATTTTCTTATAATAAGCAGTATTCTAACGTACTCACCGTAATCTATAAATTCTCTAATATATATATTCATAATCACAGCTATTGTAATGGTTAGCGTTTTTTAATTTAAAGTTAAGACTTCCCGCGTGAAAAAAGATATATTCTGAGATTATTCTCGTATGTCACAGGAAAATTTACAGTGCACCAGATCATGAAAAATATGCAATGTGCAAGTTGGTCAACTAGGTGACGGAAAAGTTCTCGAAAATGAATGGACACCAATTTTGAACACACTGGTTTTCTATTTTCCTTGCACAAACCACTCTGGTACAATTGGGTTGCGGATTCGAAGTTTCATCAATTCTTATTATAGTTATAACAATTCTTAACGTAATTCGCATGGCGGTCAAATACGCGCGAGAATGAAGATACCCGTATTTCCGAAATATTAGCACAATGTACGAGTACATGTCGACTTTCCGTATTTAATAATGCAATTATCGATTTGCGTTGTCGGTTGTCGTCGATCAGAGGCTTCCTTTCAACTGGCTCCTACTTCCCCACATAGATCGCTCGATCGATATTGGATTCGGAGTGACGCGGTGCGCAAGCGCCGAACAAGATAATGGAAGAGCAGCCACAGAAATGGCGATTCCATTTCTATTGCAGTGACCCGATCGGACAATCACTTTTCTTTTAAATTGGCGCGAATTATGAACGCCTAATACAACAGGGACGTATATTATATATACACGGTGGGCCATTTTAATTGCCCCACAGGAATTTAGTGAAATCTACGCTACATAGAGAAAAATGGTCGAGATAAAAATTGAAAGTGATGGAGGGTTTCATACAATGGTTCAAAGTAGTTGGACTTTGAACTTAAGGTCAACTTGCTTTTTTTTGTAATCGAAACGCATATTTTTGATCCCGGATTTGAAAAGAGCGGAGAATTTTATGTCAAGAAAGATGTTTATTAAAATTACCCCAAGGTCGAATAAAAATCAAATTTGTGAATTTAAACTTCCCACTTGCACTTTCCTGAATATAAGCCAAATACGTAAATATGATTGACAGGAAACTTCAAGTTCAATTATTTTTTGAAATGGGAATCACTATTTTCGAAAGTTAATTTAACTGTTTTAACCTTACTTTTAGCACTACTCAGAAACAACGACGTGGACGCAGTAAGTACTGTTTCCTTCAGGGTGCCAGAATGAAATGAGTCCCCATGCCTCTTACTATTCGGGGGACTAGATTAAGGTTAGTCCCCGGAGAGTGGAAGTGTGCAGATTAAATTCGCAAATTTGACCTTTGTTCGACCTTGCAATAATTTTGATAAACATCTTTTTTAACGTAAAATTCTCCACTCTTTTCAAATCCGGGGTCAAAAGTAGGCGTTTCCATTAAAAAAATTAAGTTGACTTTGAACTAACCTTAAAAATCGAGTTGAAGGTCAACTCCTGGGTACCATTTTATGAGCTCCTCCATCCCCTTTAACTTTTGTCCAGACAACTTTTCTCTATTTAATTTAGATTCCACTAAAGTCCGGTGGGGCCATTTTAATGGACGGGAGAAGTTGACTTAAAACCATGGAAGTTGAGATTTCCGATGGAGGTGACAACTTCTACAAGATTTCAATGGACCAATGACATTCACGTAGATTTAACAAATGCGGAATTGACTCGTACTTTAATTACTAAAGCACTTAGCAACTAACGAAGATGTTGAAGAACGGCAAGTAAGCCTCACAAGAGAAGTTAAAATGAAATAGTTATGTTCGTAGGCTGGGCGTAAAGTGCGAATTTTTCAGTGACAGGCCAGGCTCAAAGTAAATATTCAATACCATTTCTACGATTTATTATACAGGAAATAAAACAAAAAAGAAAACTTTTACGCACACACATAAATACATACTCACACATTTAGTGCGCGTCTTGTTACCTAGACATCCTTCGTAGCCTTCCCAACTTGCAGTTTACTACTTCGTTGATTGCAACTTTAACGAATGTGGCCGGAAAGTGACGCTGCACTGGTTCTGCAAAAAAAATTATTTAATATAGAATTGAAAAATATTTATTAGTTTCGTAAAAAAAATGTTTAAAAAGCCTTTTTTCCCCGTTATAGCATACCCCCCCCCCCGCTTAAGATTACTTCCAAATAGTTTAAACTTTCTCTAAGTTTCACAATTTTCTTTCTATATATTTTATTTTTCCTCTCTCGGACTCTCTCATCACCAGATATTCAGTCGACTTGAGTAATTTTTTGACCGATCGGCGGAATAATGCGTAATGTATTAACATAACAAAAATTTATAATTCTTCAACATATCAAAAAATAAATTAATAAAACTAACATATCAAATTGCATATACGTACGAGAAGAAATAATTATACATGGTGCCCAAGAATTGTGTTAAGATATTTCAGAAGGTGATTCTCCATGACATTCCAAACCAAAAAGCCTTCTGCCACAATTGGATCCGAGGTTCAGAATTTAACCCATTAAGTCCTGAATGGACGTTTTTTCACTACAATTTTCAACGGTTGTATTTAGTGTGAAAAAAGGCTCTAAAAAATTTGAAAGAAGACATATCTGACGTAAAATTAACTAAACTTTCAGAATCTGTTATTACATTTTCAGAAAATGCAACCGTGAAAAACTATATTCGATTTTTTCAAAAAAATCATGCATTTTTCAAATGAATTTTTTTTTCATTTCGTCTTTTCACATTGAAATTGTTTCAGAATTCCTCTAAACGGTAAAGAAATCGTGTCCTCGAGACTTAAACTTTAAGATGTGCCTATGTCCATTTTGAAAATAAAGGTACAAGCATCCAAAATGGCGGCCCAAACGCAAAAAAATTAGCGAAAAATTCAGGCATTTTTTATTCAAAGACGATCGACTTTAGGAAAAAATGTTACAAAACAAAAAGTTCTTACAATTATTCAAAGAATACGCTGAATTTTTTCAGAATTTTTTAAACACTTTTTTCATTTTTCAAAATCCCAAATTTTGACAAATTGAAAAAGTCGTCAAAAAATTCTAAAAAAATTTTCGGGCATTCTTTGATTAATTGCAAGAAGTTTTTCTTCCGTAACATTTTCTCCTCAGGTCTACCATTTTTAAATAAAAAATTCCTGAACTTCTCGACAATTTTTTCGAGGTTTTCTTTTCTAATTTATAATTCTTTATTAATTTGTTGATAACAAAATTTACTCGTTAAGAAACATGATGTTTTTAGTATCAATATAAATTGATAAAATTTTTTTAGAATTTTTTGACGACTTTTTCGATTTGTCAAAATTTTGGGATTTTGAAAAATGAAAAAAGTGTTTAAAAAATTCTGAAAAAAATTCAGCGTATTCTTTGAATAATTGTAAGAACTTTTTGTTCTGTAACATTTTTTCCTAAAGTCGATCGTCTTTGAATAAAAAATTCCTGAATTTTTCGCTAATTTTTTTGTGTTTGGGCCGCCATTTTGGATGCTTTTACCTTTATTTTCAAAATGGACATAGGCACATCTTAAAGTATAAGTCTCGAGGACACGATTTCTTTATCGTTTAGAGGAATTCTGAAACAATTTCAATGTGAAAAGACGAAATGAAAAAAAAATTCATTTGAAAAATGCATGATTTTTTTGAAAAAATCGAATATAGTTTTTCACGGTTGCATTTTCTGAAAAATGTAATAACAGATTCTGAAAGTTCAGTTAATTTTACGTCAGATATGTATTCTTTCAAATTTTTTAGAGCCTTTTTTCACACTAAATACAACCGTTGAAAATTGTAGTGAAAAAACGTCCATTCAGGACTTAATGGGTTTAAGGGACGGGCCATTGAAGTTTAGACAAAAAATTACTTTTTTTGCAATAACTCGGATCGCTTTTACGTTAATTCAAGGAGTAAAGGCTTATTTTCGATCTTTTTTTAAGTCCTACAATTAACCCATAAGAGCATTTGACCTGCTATGAATATTTCTGAAGTTATGGCACCAAAAACAGAAAAAAGGCCAATTTTTGTCGTTTTTCGCATATAACTTATTTCGCTCAATTGCTAACGAAATGGTACACAGAAATAAGTTTTAAAGCTTGAAAAGACGAAGAATTTCATCAAATGAAATTGGAACCAGAAAGGATGGAAAGCAATGTAAACTTACTTGACGACTTTCTCTGCTGCCCATGATCTGATTTGAACTTTGTTGTCCTCAAAATGTGTATATACCCCTGTACTTTACATCAGGTATGCTGGAATTATAAACTTAAAAAATGGTGCATCCAATATGACGGCTGAAAAATCTAAACTCGAAAGGTCCACGCACATTTTATAGGAAAACAAAGTTCCCAGTGAAAATGAAAGCAATTAAAATATAAGGTAGGTTAAGGCATCTGATAAAAGTTATCATGGATGCAAAGCAGAAAAATGGACAGTTTACGAGATATGAAATATTAAATATTAACCCTTTCCGACAAGTAGCTAGTGCAAAAATGGCAGTCATAGGCAAACGTTCAATTGAATTGACCTGAGAATTTATATCCGAAGGTTTCTGAGGTCGCTGATTACGAATCTGAACTCGGATTTTAAAAATTCAAAATGGTGGATTCATGATGGCCGTTCAAAAAGTAATAAATTACCTGACTGAGATGGAACTGAGTATTGAGGAGTTTTGACGTCGCTGATTACGAATATAAACGTAGATTTTTAATCAGCGACTCTTAAAACCTTATTTATTAGGTTAACCTAAACCTTTATTTTTTACACTTAAAATAGATATTCGCTTTCGAAACTCTTATGTAAATCAAGCTAAACTATAATCATTAACGTAATGAATAGTTATAAGAAATAGGTTAAACAAATACTCCTTCGAGATACAAAAATATGCTTTGATTTTTCCGTAGAATCGGGATCAGGTTATTTTTTACATTTTGAATGGCCATCATGAATCCGACATTTTGAATGTTTAAAATCCGAGTTCAGATTCGTAAACAAACGACTTCAGAAATCTTTGTGCAGAAATTCTCAGGTCAATCCAATTGAATGTTTGCCTGTGACTGCCATTTTCCACTAGGTACTTACCGGAAAGGGTTAATGTTTAATCTTTGATATCTCGAAAACTGTCCTTTTTTTTGCTTTGCACCCATGAGAAGTTTTATCAGGACGCCTTGAACTACATAATATTTCAATTGCATCCATTTTCACCGGGAACTTTTTATTTCTATAAAATGTGCGTGGTCCTTTGACATCAACTCATTGAAGCATACATTTTTCTTTACACAGAAAACAGGTAAAATTTGTTACGTGGGGGTTTTTGGAGTCGCTTATCACGAATCTCGACTGAAATTTGTAAAATTAAAAGTATCGGATCCAAGATAGCGTACCGATAGTGAAAATTTATTGGATTAAGCCGTAACTAGTTATTCAGGGGTTTTCAGGGTCGCTGATTACGAATCCGATCTTCGATTTTCGAAATTCAAAATGGCGGATCTAATATGGCGGCCACAAAGTTGAAAATTGAGCGGATGTGCTCGAAACTTGTTACACGGGAGCGTTCGAGGTTGCTGATTACGAATCTGACCTCAGATTTTCAAAATTCGAAACATAAAATTTCATTACCTACAATTAATCGCGTGGCTTCATTTTTTATTTTTTTATTGCCATTATTACTACATTATTGCATCTGTCACTTAAATTTTAAAAAATCCGACATATTCGTGGACAGCGACACCGCAAACGGCCGGAATAACGTGTTTGAAGTAATTCCGATAAACTTTCAATTTTGTGTCCTGCATATTGGATCCGCCATTTTGAATTTTTAAAATCTATGGTCGGATTCATAATCAGCGACCCTGGAAAACCTCGAATACCTAGTTTCATATTGTAACTGTGAGTTTGGTAGGATGAGCAGGGTAATGGTGATTTACTTACATGTTGGGTTAACTATTATGGATTTATTAAATACGATGAAAATCCGCGGAATGCAACATTATTTCTGCGCGACACGATGACCGGTCGCAACGTTTCGCGGGTCCCAAATCACTCGACGGCGGAACTTCTTTTTGACTTTATGACCGGAAAAATCGGGTTACTAAGACTCGCGGGGGTCTGCGGGGTACTTATAAAAAAAGGGCCTACTTACAGGCGATGATCCGGATCAGGAGCCTTGGTCGGTAGTGGCGACGATGGACGGCTGCTTTCGACGGTTCGCTTCCTGTGGCCCTGGGTCGCGTCCGTCCTCGGGACGATGGCTTGGGTACCAATCTTATCTGGCACTGCAACACTTTCCTGACACTCGTGAGGTTGGTTGTCGCGTGGTGTGCACTCCTATTACTCTGTAGCCGCGGGTAGATTTCTCGTACCGAATTCGTTATTCCAAGAGATTTCTCGAGACCGTCTTCCTCTTCTCGTGCGCGGCGGTGCGCCGTCGAGCCGGCACGTGCGCGCTCGAGCGACCCTCGCGAGAGAGGGGTGCGTCATCGGGCTGCTGCGTGGGGACGTACTCGTCGGGGTGTCGACGAGCACCGTCTTCGGGGTCTTCGTGGTGGGAGCGGACGACACGGAGTGCTGAAAAGTGCTTCGTGCGTCCCCGACTCGTCTCGGACTCGATGTCGCCGATGTGAGAGAGAGCGAGAGAGAGAGAGATGTCGGCGGCAGTGGCCGAGGCTCGTTCCTCGGGAACTCTGGAGGCGCACTGCGGCACGACCAGTGGGGGTGACCGGGTGGAGGCGCGCTCCGGTACAACGAGAGCCTTAATAACCTTTCCATTCAAAGCTACGCGGAAGTGGGGACGAGGGTCCGAACCTAATGTCCACTAATTAGCTTCACAGGAATCGATTGACTCGAACTCGGTATTGGGCCCAAATGACTTAGATGCTGTAGAAGCGATCTTTCTGTACCCAATGTTCGTTGTTGTTCGACTCGATGAAGGGGTGGTCGAGGATGGGGGTGTTAGGGGGGTCTAGGGGTTTCCTTCCCCCTCCAACAGTTTCCCGACCTTTTACGAGCGCAAACGGGGCAATTGTTAGCATCTCGGCCTGGGTAGCCACAGACCCGACAAAAGTGACCTAAGGGATGCGCTGTCGGGGCACTCTCGATATATGTGACCCGTCTTTTTACAGTTGTAGCACCGGACGGGGTTCCGATTCTGCGGCGACCTGCTCTCGGGAGGTGGGCGCTCTCTCGGCGCCACACCCAGGAGACGAGGTACTCCTGACAGCCGCAGGTTGGTAGGTGTCGCCACTTGTGGTTGGCGCGGCGGGTATGACGATACAGGTCATGTGGGGTTACGAACCATATTTCTCTCTGCGCGGGCCACCGGCGCAGCCTTCTCTTCTACGAAGGGAGCTGGCGGTAGGGAGGATGGGGGTTTGATGCTGACATTGACCGGCGTCATAGCGGGCGTCGCGAGGGCCAGCTTATCCTTGCCCCGCCTCGTCTTCGGCGTATAGGCGAGGGCGGGGAAGGAGGACTGATTAGCCGCTGGAGGGGGGCGGTATACCCTCTCTTGATTTGCGGCCCCCTCCACTTGTCGATCGATTCGCAGTAAATCGGCAAAATCGAAGGCGGCGTCTCGTTCGATTTTTCTCGCGAGACCGGGATGCAAGTTTTGGACCGCAATGTCCAGCTGTTCTTCTCGAGAAGGGGGAAAAGCAAGCAAATTAAAAAGACTACCTAGAGCCATTAAATACTCGCGGATAGGCTCTTCGGGTCCCTGTGTGCGCAAGGTGATCTCCCTCTTAATACTGGCCTCTAGGTGGCGTTGGCCGAACGCGTTGTGAAAATAACGTACAAAGCCGGGATACGTATGCCAGCTTGACTTCTCAACCCGTTACCAGTTGAGGGCTGATCCCTTGAACGCTTCGGGTATGGCGCGCAGGAGGTCCTCTTCCGTCAGATCCCGACTAGTGACGTATTCGCCCAATTTGACGAGGAACTCCTCCGCGTCCTCCCCCTCCTCGCCGGAATAACGGGGTCCGTGCGTCCTCCAATGCTCAATGGCAGTCTTCTGCCATCTGACACCGGACATCGAAAGTGGGGTCGAATGATCCACCAGCTGTGAACGCGTTACCGTCGGGGCGATGCGAGTTTTAGGGGTGTCCGAGCCGCGTACTGTTGTAGGGGGCTGAAGCGGAGACATATTATACGTCAGGTCGGCTGGAAAGTGGACATGTGTGAATGCGCGTTCGGACGACGGGAAGGGCGTTGCCCCGCCATTACCGGGGGGGGGGGGGGGGCCCCCTGTCGCGAATAGAAATCGTCACGATTCTTGGTGTCGATCTCCCCCGACCACTGTGGGTGTGGTGTTTCCCGTACTCCGAGAGTGACGGCACGGCGTCACGTCGGAAAGATCCGGGGGCCGAAAGAGTAGGGTCACGTGACCCGTTCGGCAGGTGATTACCCCCATTAGCGCGCTGGACGGATTGTGGCAAATATTTGCCGGTACCTCCCGTCGAGGCGCATCTTCGCGTTGTGCGTCGCGAGGGAGGACTATGGACCCCTCATTGGACCGATCGACCTGGTACCTGGTCGCATCCGCCGCCGAGAACCGGAAGCTCTGTTCCCCCCAAAATGAGATCGGGTCCTGATAATGAGCGCGCGATTAGTCAGACGGGAGACCGTAGGTAGGCGACACTGAAGTTCCTAACCGAATTGCCCGCGGGGGTTCGACGGGATCAAGATGGGTGGCTTGTTGAGATCCACTTAACATGCTTCCATAGAGAAGGCAATTTACAGCCTCGGACTACGTATATGGGGGGGGGGGGGGGGCGCCTCGTCCATCTGCGTTTCTATTCCACTCGACCGGGGTGTCCGGGAACCGCTGTAAGATCGTATGTCTTACGAGCCGACCCCGTACCACCTCTATCGACCCGGATATCAATAATTCGGCTTTGTCGCAACGACCGATAACGACTCGGTCGATTTCTGCCCGAATTGCCGAAATTTGCTCCGGACTGGCTATGCGTCGCCCCGCCGCACGAGAGGGCGTGACGTGTGTAGCGGTTGCCGTATACGATATGGGCGCGGTCGTGATGGAAAAATGTCCTGTTGCAGTGGTTGGCGTCGTCACCGTTAACGTGGGTATTCTCGTTTCGAGGGATGTAACGGGGGTATATTCGAAAGAATCCATTTTTTCGAGGTTGTTATTACAACTAATAACGATGAAAACCGTTCCGGGAGGGCATACCTTCTTTATTTAAGCTCGGATTGGGCGAACCCGGAAATTATGGCGTTCTCGACCCAATATATTGTATTTCGAAAATCGATTCAAATGTCAATAACAAGGGAAAATCAAACGCAAATCTTGAAACTCCGAATAGCGGGTGAAAGTTATCCGTTATACTCGGTAATGAAACGACGGGTGCACTTTTATAACCAAACAAGAAACATTATTTTAATATATAATACAGAGCGCGAATCGCGACGGGGGAATTGGAATTCTTATTTCCTATCAAAAGAATTTTCGAATCGCTGCACCGGTACCTGGAACTTAAGGAAAATAATATTTCTACAACTTATGAGCACATATGTCACACATATATATATACACATCTATATTGACATAGTATGATAATTCTAAAAGAATTTTTCTTAACGCAAAAGCTGCGTATTACTCTTCGTTTCTTGGTTGGGGGGAGGGGAATCCTATACCTGGAAATCGCGAAAACCGTTAACTATTGTTCAATACAAAGAAAATTGCTTTTTAAAATTGCTTTCAATTGAATTTTAAAAAAAAATTGTTTATTTATTATTTAATTATTTGCACTTTGTTACTCCGTCATTAGGGAAAACCAAATTCAAAAACAATTAAATTTCAATTCTCAAAGAAAAATTTACAAGTGTGAAACAAATTCAAAATTTTCAGTCTCTTATGAAAATTCGAAAATCTATTACCGGAATTTAACTGTTCAAATTAAACTCAATTAATACTTCTATTTTAAAACACACAACAACAAAAAATGCAAATTTAAATAGAGATTAAAATTTTTTTATATTTTCGCCGAAATTCCTATTTATTTTCCAAAAATTATCAAATTATTCAATTAACGTATATCTAATTATAGGGATTTATCCAGGATGTGAATTTTTGTAACACACTAGAATTAAAATTAATTACGCATAGTTAATTAATTATATATAAATATCAATATAATATAATATAAAATTAAATACGCATAGTTCGAAAACTTATCTATTCAAAGTTTTCGTTACAGGGAAATGGGAATGGAAATGTTTCATTTAAATGGGAATTTGCGACGAAATATATGTCCGTTAATTTTTTTTTAACTTTATTTTTTCTGACGGCTCGGGTCGGCACGGCGGGTGTTTACCAACACCTCGATATTACCGGGCCAACTTATTAACTTGCAATGTGTTTTCGTATTTGTTTTTAAATACGAACACAAGTGCTCGACCGTTGCAACCACTTTCCGAAAATATTAATTTTCAAACTTGAACTTATTATGTTTTTCTGTTTTAAAATTATTTCCACTGCAAGGGCACTTAGGGGACGCAAAGCTGAAAAGCACGAAAATGTACCCGATACGAAAATTCCCGGCGAGTTCCGCCAAACTGGTAGGTGAGTCCTCTTGCCTCTCACTGTTCACTTATTTGAGTAAGTCTTCGAAATGTTGACCTTCCACTTCAATGAATTTATTTATTCTTTCTTCAAATGACTTTATACAGGATAGTATCATATCTGCAGAAATTTCTGCGCAAGCAGTTCTTATGCGTTCCACCATGTTTTCACGAGTCGTTGGTACTTGTTCATAAACCTTACCTTTTAGGTAACCCCATAGGAAGAAATACGGAGATGTTAAATCAGGTAACCTCGCCGGCCAATTAATGGGGCCACCTCTACCAATCCACCGACCATTGTAATCACGGTCTAGTACTTCCCCTTGCTACTCTTGAAAAATGTGCTGGGCAACCATCATGCTGAAACCACATTGTCCGTCGGACGTCCACAGCAACATCGTCAAGTAGTAATGGTAGTTCTTGTTCTAGGAAATCTCGATAATTTGTTCCATTCAAATTACCTTCAATGAAATAAGGACCAATGAGTTTATTTCCTATGATTCCTCACCAAACGTTCACCGATCAAGACGTTGATGATTAACTTGTCGTAACCAATGGGGGTTTTCTACGCTCCAATAATGCATGTTATGCCTATTGATGCCATCATTGTTCGTGAATGTAGATTCATCTGAAAATAATACATTAACAAAGAAATTGTGGTTCGTTTGCATTTTTTGAAGTGCCCATTCACAAAACACCACTCGGTTATGAAAATCATCGACATGTAGTTCCTAATGCAGTGAAATGTGATATTGGTGAAACTTATGATGATGCAATATTCTTTGAATACTATCTCTGGAAATGCCGGAATTGCGATGTATTTGTCGTATGCTTACATGTGGATTTTGGTAAATAGCTGCTAGTACAGCTACTTCGTTAGCTTCTCCTGTAACTGTTAATCTTCGCTTCCTTTTTTTCATTTGTACGATGCCGTCAGAGTGAAAGGCATTCACAACTTTGGAAAAAAAAGAACGCTAGCGAGCATTATATGGAAAACGCTCAGCATACAACGCAACAGCATCGTCAATATTCCTCCTACATTCACCATAAGCAAGAATCATTTCGATTTTTTCGGGAACTGTACCAGAATTCATTTTTAACTTGCAATTCGATTTAAGCAATGAAGGGTAGACATAAAATAGTCACGTAAACTGAAAGTTGTTATTCTAGAAGAAAAGTGACCTCCGACCGAATTACCACCAATACAATGGACTTCAAAAACAGTCTTACACCGAGAGACCGTGAATATTAAAATTTAATATGGGGATTAGAATGTTGCGCTATCCAATTATTCCCCTTCAGGAAAGTAGAGAAAAATGTAGGTGAACTGGTTACGTGTGACTCAACTTATTTTATATAAAATGATATGCTACTTTATTTTCGAGTTTTGTCGCCCCCTAACGTTATGTAACAGAACCGGCGCCGGTGATGGCCGAAATGCAAGCGATATACATGTGTTACGATTTTTATGTTTTTCGTAATGCAATTTTTATCAAGATCAGGAGTTGTAAGGAATGATTCTCGGTAGCTGAGAATCGTTTCTGGGATCTTCCGCATAAAGGAGATTGACACCCCAAGTGACGAAATACTGGCGAATTTAGTAATGATAACTTTATTTTATCTTAGGGAAATCCCAACTACAGGTCGTACAGATCGTCCGGGTATATAGGAACTAAATCCTGTATTGATTCACGGAGAGTCGCGGATTTATGTGTCGCGAGGTTTCTAAGTTCCGTGCGCGAGATCTTTACGGTTTCGTTCACGGTGCGAGTCTAACGGAGATCCTCTCTGTATCGTACACGTTGCGACTCTGCACCGAGATCTTCGCTCGATCATTAACGGGGCGACTCTGATTTCGGGCAATGCGATTGCCCTTTTTATATGGTAGATGTCGATGAGATCATCGTCCTTTGCGATGGACACCTGCACTTGTTGTTTGCCACGTGCCACCTTCCACGAATCGCTCACCCCTTTGACTTATTGGTGACCTCGGCGATTCGGGGAACGTGTACTATTATGTGCGCGTGTGAGTCACAATCTTATGGATTGTGTTACTTTGAGCTTCGGCGTGGCACATTCTTATCTTGACCGATTGGGCTTGCAGCTAGAGAAACCCGTGGTTCCCCGTGTAAGTTACAGCACGTGTGCAATATATGTGCGACGCCGAATCGGGCTCTTCGGTGTGTGTGTGTGTGTGTGCGTCTTGTCGATCTTACAAAGACAATTATTGTCTATTTTACGATTGGTATTATGTGCGTAGCCAGCATCCCTAACACATGTATGAAACCACGTGAGTTCTCTCGGAGTCCGGTAGATGGCGACGAAATCCCCAAACGAAGTCGCACTTCGTTTTGTTTAATAGAAGCTGGTTTGCCCGACAATGCTCAGCTTATTTATTCTCATTTCGCAAAAAACTTACACAGAAGACCCGAGATTTGAGTATCTCGATCCGCTTGTAGAGGATTGATTGATACTGTTTATTATTGTCATGGATCACAAACCAGAATTACAAAAAATATACAATATAAAATAGTTCATCACTGAAGGGGTGGTACAGAAAATCGAAGAGTACAAAATATTATAGCAAAATACATAACAAATAAGTAAAGGTAGCGAAGTAAATAATAAAGAGATAGATGCGCAAGTTTAATTATGAAAGGATGCAAATTGATAATATCAGAAGTAATAGAAATTAGTTAACACCCGAATACATAAAAAGTAACGTGGTACAAGAGTTATTAAAAAAATAGTAAAATAGTAAGAGCAAGATGCAGGACTTAAATCTCCGTATCGCATAAGGGTCATTCTTCGAAAACGTGTAAAATCGACGTATTTTTTCCAGAAAATAAAAGATTATAAAAATTAAAATTTAACGTTTAGATACATTCATAGTCTTGCTAATTACGTAAATACGAAGTAATAATGCAGCAGCCGTCGATACGCGTGAAATATGCAAGTAATTTAATTCTTTAATGGAAATTTTATATAAAAATGTAGTCCAGTCAAATTGTCGGAAAAAAGTCACTAACCTTCCAAAAAATTGCCCTGTCCATTTTTTTTTCATTTTCATCGAGAAAGTCGATAACTGAATCTAAGTTTAAGTTTGCGGCATAGATGGAGCCACCGTCGCGCCGCCATGTTGAAAAACGTTTGTTTATCATTTTTTTTAAATATCTCGCTTTAGATGCGTTGTAAGCTAAAAATATGTTGTATAAATTTTGTTCCGAATTAAATTCTCTACAATTTTTGTTTGAAACTTTTTTCCGTAAAATTAATATTTAAAAAATTAGGAACTAAAAAATAATAAATGCGTGTTTCTGAAATTGTTGTTGCGAATTATCTCGCTTCGGCGTCATTTTCAGGTAAAAGCAGTTAGTTTCAAAGTTGTAGAGCACAAAATTCTGTATAAATTAAAAAAAAATGTATTGAAATCGGACAATATTTGACTGAGAAAAGCCAAGCAAAAGATGTCTTGTCCAGTAAAAGTGTCGGGAATAGGCTCTATGACTTTAAAATAAAATTACCCGTACCATTTCCTTTCCTTTTTCTGTAAGAAATTATTAACTGATTAAAAATTCCTTCTTATATACAAACCCAAATTTAACTTCATTTGCGAGAAACAAATCAAGCGTTCTATTTTCTAAAATAGTTGAATAGCGTCGTGAATACTTGAAGGACATGTGACTGATTCGCCGATTTCTCAATTTGAAACGGTAAAAAATACTTTAAATCAATATTTACTAATTATCATTCAAGATATACCACTAATCATTTTAAATTAGAATAATTACTGATTTGGCTACATGCTTATTGTTTTGGATTAAGAGAGCGGCACTTTTTTCACGCAATTCTCTTATGCATTTGTATCGAAAAATACTATTTTTAAATAGTAAAAAGTAGTGGAGCGAGATAATTCGCAAAAACAATGACAGCTAGACGGTGGAGTGCTCTATCTCGAAAAATGTTTAATCAGTTAATAATTTCTTACAGAAACAGGAAAGGAAATGATACGGGTAATTTTATTTTAACCCTTAGTTCCGGCTGCTATTTTAATAAATTTTTCTCCCGCTACCTGGGTCAATTGAGCTCTGCCGTTTGAAAATGCTTACAGCTGTGCAATTTATAAAGTTATAACCGCGATTTGAGTTGGGTTAATAAAAATGATTGGAAACACAAAAATGCAACAAATGTATATTTACAATTTAACGAAAATGATTAAATAATTAACAATGATATAACAATAAAAATAAAGGGACACGCAAAGGGATAAATCTAATTAGGGTTCGGGTTCGTCTCTAAGGTGAAATTACTTTTGAAATATGACCGAAGTAATACTATAAAAAGAAGGAAAGGAAAAGGAAAAGGGAAATTACGGGGAACGCAATTGAAATCTACTTACTTAATATAATCTAATCCTCAATAATCACTAAAACACTTCACGAAACACAATACATCTATACACTACAATTAAATTAATAAACGAAAGCCGCAAACGCAAAGGAAAAAAATATACTGAAAATAACCGCAAATAGAACTCAAAATTGAAACGCAAAGAAATAGTAGGAACGCAAAATAATGAAAACGCAATGGGACGCAAAATTGGAGTGTTCTAAGTTCGTTGACTTCGGATCCAAAATTACCCTTTCTCTAATGCAATTGCATTATATAACATATTCGTTGGTATCGATAAGTCGGGGAAGTGGGGTGGGGGGGGGGGGGGGAGGAAAGGTATATTCAAAATGGGAAATCGCAATGGAAGAAAAAAGAACAGACACAAAATATGTACGAAACGGTTGTGCGGCAGGGGGAGGAGCAGAGAAGCCGACCGGCAACCCACACGAGTGCGACGAGTGTCGCCTCCAGCAACAAGGAAATGAGTTCCTTGTGCGGGAAGAGGGGCATTCCTCTCCCACTGCGACGCACACCACTACACCTTTTCTCAGTCAAATATTTTCTGATTTCAATACATTTTCTTTTAAATTTTTAACCGTTTTTACAAGAAAATGACACCGTAGCGAGATAATTTGCAAAAACAATTTCAGGAAAACGCATTTTTTACTATTTTGCTCCTATTTTTTTTAAATATTATTTTTACGAAATAAAGTTTCAAACAAAAGTTGTAGAGAATTTAATTCTGAACAAAATTTATACAACATATTTTTAGCTTACGACTCATCTAAAGCGAGATATTTAAAAAAAATGATAAACAGCTGTGGCTCGCCTTTTGGCATATTTGTTTATATGTATATTTATTGTTGTAACTATTTTATTAGGCCAATAAAGTCGTAATAATAATAATAATAATAATAATAATAAGGAGGAGATGGCTATCGGAGCCACTTTTCTGCTGCAGACTGCACACGTGGATTATAGAGGGCCAAGGGAGGTCACACCATGGGCAAGGGAGTTCGACACACGGGGGGTTAACCAACATCTGCAACCCTCTATGGTGCCCAACGCATTTCCCCCCTCCGTCAAAAAAAAAAAATCGACAGTGTGATTTTTTGGAAGGTCAATGTACGATTTGACTGGACTAATGGTGAAATTTTCACTCTTAGCGAATGAGTGACTCATAAAGAGTAAGAATAAAAATAGTAAGTTAATAATATTTATTTTATAAAACTCAAAACAGTTAAAATTATTATGGAAAATTATAAATTGATATGTTTAGTTATTCTAGCGATGTAAAAAAAAAGTTTTGATTATCGCATATTACTGATGATGCGCGATTAATACTGAAAGTAGTTAAGAAAATTGATGTTAAGTTCAATAAAAATCCGTTCTATCTAATAAGAACGGAATTTCCGTAAATCACTACAATTGTCCCAGAGGCTTACATGACAGGGGAGCTTACATGTCAACGTATTAACCATGTTAACATAAGAACAAAATAAATTTCGGTCAAATGCACTTCAGGCGTAAGAGTTTAATCTTTTCTTTATATTTTAAGATATTATTCGCTCTCTTAACATGCTAAATTAGCGTCGCAAATATGACATGAGGCTTACAAGGAATAAACGTACTGGCCTTAGTTCTAACAATATTACTAAATTTGGGTTTAAATTAGTTTTTCAATCAGTAATATTATACACACAATCCATAGTCTAAAAGTAATCGAAATTGTAGAACGATTGTCTGTATCTACATTTATTTTTTTTGTACTGGAAATGGCATGTATTCTGTACTTACATTTATTTTTTTAAACACGGGGACACATTTTACAAAGCCATAACAGTTTTCAGGAACGTTATAGTGAAATTTTCAAAGCACTATTTCTTTGTTATAAGTAAAACAGATCATAACCACTTTTAAACAAATTTAATCATTCAATGGAATAAATTCTATTATTTGGATAAAATATTAACTGTGCCGTTTTGAAAGATGTTAGTGTGTGCGCATTGCGAATGTGTGGAGGAAGGGACTCCCAAAAGTAAATTGACGAGATCCAGAATGACTGAAGGACAAGTAGGCAGATTGAAACCTGAGTTATATCGCCGAACTGAATGATGAGACGGCTGATCAGATAGAGTAAAGAAATCACGGAGATAAGATGGTTGGTTATAAGTTAGGATCTGGAATGTAAGCGATCCTAAAAAATAGTTATGACGTACATCAATTGGCATCCAATTGGTTTTACTCCAGTACTGTGATAGGTTTTGATCACGACGAAGTTGGTAGATGAATCGAATAACTGCATTGGGAAGCCGACGTAATTTAGTTTGAAGATAAGCAGATGCATTTGAAAATAAGAGACAGTCATAATCGAGGTGGGGCAGAATAAATGAATTAAGGTAAGTTTAATTGGAATAGGTAACGAAGAGCCGCGGTAATGTAATCTATGAAGGGTGAAATTTTCTTTGCTAGTGATGGAGGAAATGTGTCGGTTCCAGGTTAAGTCAGAGGACATGTAGACACCCAAATTTTTCACCTCGCCAACTATAAATTCTATTTCTTCAGATTCAAATATGTAAGACTGTATAATTATTATTCGTCTATCCGAAAACATAAGTGTATATATGTAGTCTTGAATACACCAATAAAGACCTGCTTAAAAAGGTGTTATTCATGCCTAATAGGAAAAGCGTACAGCTAATTAGTAGGCACTTCTTCCACTATGGGTTGGAAAATATTTTTATTCAACGGCTCATAAATATAACAGTCACTTTCAAGGCTACAGTATTTTTTAGTTCTTGAGCTATAATACGTAGTATATCTTTCATAATTTAGTAACGCTCATTTCAAGATGGTCGACGTAAAAAGAATCTTCTCGCCAATCGAGAGGAGCCTGAATAGAATGTATGAAACTCTTAACTATGACACTATTCCGGACCAGTTCCACGACTTTATTAAGGAGTGTCGTGGAAGCACCAAAAAAATTAGAGCCTACTTAAAAGCAAATGAACATATCCCGATCGAAACAAAGGCATCATTGGAAACACGTAAACACCACATTACAGAACTCAAGGCTGTAGCCAAACAAAAATTAGCCCAGAATCAAGGAAGATGAACCACTGAAAATTTAATTATAAAAAGGACGTGCAATCCACATTCAAAAACCGATTGAGAACTGCACTGGTGATCAATGTGAAACACCTGATCCCTGTGATTTAGACGCTGTGAAATTTATGGATGAGACAAAAACTGATGTTATAGAATATGTGCGTGAAGCAATTGACGAATTCAACTGTATCAAGAAGTGCAGAGTATTTTCAGCAGAATTTATGCATGGAGAACAGGACAGTAAACACTTCGCAAATAAATACAGTGAACTATGCGTGACTACGGACTTAAACAAGTGGTTTGAAGATAATATAAAAAGTTCAATTTTAACACAAATCGAAGAATTTCATGACCTCGACTCTGGCTGGACGTTATCAAAAATAAATTCCTTATCTTTACGTATTGCAAAATAGAATCCCATGCGTGCCGCGTCGTGGATTTATTTGCCTCAGTGGGTGACAAATAAAACACCGGTTATCGACGTGAAAGCCTACGGAGATAACCGTTTCGCTTATGCAATAATATTAGCATTATATCCTGCCAGTGAAAATTCGGGTTGACCATCTTCATATCCACACTATGGGCAAAATCTCAATTTTCGCGGTATTAATTCCCCCGTTGCCCTCAAACAAATACTCGCTTTGAAAAACCGAACGACAGATCAGTGAATATATTTACGATCGAGAAAAAAGAAGCGCTCCCGGTACATTTAACCACGAGTGAAAAGGAAAGACATGTCAACCTGCTCCTGCTGTCAGATGACGAAAGAAACATCACCCACACTTCAGCATATTGTATTGGTCGAGGTCGAACTTGAGGATGACAGCAGTATTTATCATTACTGGTGGATAAAAAATTTTAGTGAGCAAGCATTGCAGTAAAAACAACCGAATGAACTCTATTTGCAATCGCTGCCTTCATTATTTCCCTAGTGATGAAAAGCTCGTCACGCATAAGCTTGAATGCAAGGAAATCAATGAGTGTGCGATTAAACTCCCCGAAAAAGATCTTTTAAAATTTAAAGGCTTCAACCGGGCGATGCCGGTACCATTCGGAATATATGCCGACGCTAAATGTTTTCTAAGAAAAGTGGAGTCAGATAAAACGCCTAAAACAGCATATGAGGAGCACAAAATATACAGTGTAGGCTACTACCTCTACCGCAATCACGATACATCTCTGTCCCGTTATCGCTCACAGAGGGTGCCTGACACCGCTGACTTGTTTGCCAATGAGTTGAAGGAGATCTTCTAGGAAATCAATGTGCTAAGGTTTCATTTAGTTGTTGTACATTTTGTAACATGGAGCATTCAACGCGAAGGGATCCAGGTAAAAATGGAAAGTATTTCAATCGTATTGCAATTTACACAATCAGTAGTCCTATTGATTTTAAACATACCGGGAAAATTTTGTGACTGTGACTGATCAAAGGGTTGCCAACTTATAGGGACTTCAATTTTGCACATTGAAAGGTCTCTAACTCCCGATACAATGTAACGATTTATATCAACGCCCAGTGCTCTTTAAAGCTCTTGGATCGTAATTTACGAATATATTTAGCACTAATAATAAAACTTTTAAATTCCCAATTTTTTTTAAAATATTAATATTAATTGTCGTTTTTTTTTCGAAGAGAGGCTTCTCCGATTTCAATGAAAATATGTTTAAAAAAAGAGAAATTCCTACCACGTTTCGCCGAGGCGCGCTGCCTTTGCAGGTGCCCGTTTTTTCATAAATCGTGCTCTAACTCGCAAACCAAACTTTTGTTGGGTAGGAATTTCTCTTTTTTTAAACATTTTTTTTCATTGAAATCGGAGAAGCCTCTCTTCGAAAAAAAAACGATAATTAATATTAATATTTAAAAAAAAATAGGAATTTAAAAGTTTTATTATTAGTGCTAAATATAGTCGTAAATTACGATCCAAGAGCTTTAAAGAGCACTGGCCATTTATATAAATCGATACATTGTATCGGGAGTTAGAGACCTTTCAATGTACACATAACGTCGTCGTGTTCAAAATTGAAGTCCCTGTAAGTTGGCAACACTTCGATCTATGGTCACAAAATTTTCCCAGTATGTTTATAGTCAATGGGACTAATTATTGTGTAAATTGCAACGCGATTGAAATACTTTCCATTTTTACCTGGATCTTTTCGCGTGGAATATCCCGTATATATTTAAAATATGGCATTTTATTTAAAATTATTTAAATTAATTTACAACAATGATATTAAATGATACAAAATATAAATCTATTCTATTCTTTAAAATCTATTCTATTCTATTATAAGTGAAGCCGATGCACTTAACGCCGATCGATTAGAAGATGTTCCATGCAGCTACAAAGTGCCACATCTGCAGAGAATGATTTGACAATGGTGAGATCAAAGTACGTGATCATGAATATTTTACTGGTCAATTGCGGGGTGCAGCACACAATTGCTGCAATATAAATTATAAAATTAATTTCAATTTACCGATTATATTTCATAATTTTTGCGGTTAATGCCCATTTCCTTATTTGCGATATTGTCAACTCTTTCGAGGGTTATACCATAGT